>VXBC01003777.1:240713-278260 GCA_013399945.1 Ploceus nigricollis
CAGCCACCACTGCTTGCTTCCATGCTGCTCCATGCAGCTGTGCCAGGGCTGATCCACCAGCCAGACTGCCCAGCCAGTGCCTTTGGGCTTCCAAGGCTCCTCTCCAATAGGGGAATTTAATGATAAAAGCCAATGATAAAAGCCAGTCCCGTGCTTCCTTAAAATAACCATTCCTTTAGTACCATACNTGCAACCATTACAATTCTTTGAGATTTAATTACAATTAAATCTCAAAGAATTACCTCCAAGCCAGGTGCTAGCCACAGTTTTAATGTCACTGGCCATTTCTGAAATGCTGAGAAGCGTAACATTTTTTTTGATGTTGAATGTGACAGCAACCCACCATTATGACAGAGTGTGCTAACTGTGAAAATTAAATAAATTAGCTCAATCTTCCAAAGATGAAAATGTCAAGGATACTCAGCCACTGCAATGTTATTGCCTCCATGGGGAGGAAAAAAGGGAAAGCTCACTTTAGAAAGTAAAATGGAAGTCTCTTATTTTTACTGCTATACAGAAGACTGAGTCAAATGAGTGGAATCAGGTAAAAGAATAAACCAGCAAATATCTTCTCATTGTCAGGTTGCCAATTTAAACCAACTTGGTAGTTACCAAATAAAAAGCTTACTCCCTAAGCTTTAAGGTCAATAGTAAATGAAAACAGTACTTATCCCTAACATTTTAATTTTCCATGGTTGCCAGTCATTTATGTATTTCAAGAAAATAATAATAAAAAAACNTCTCTCTCAACGCACTCACTTGAGCTGCATGACTTCAACTCAGCACAAACCAGATACAAAAGGTCCCCACCCAAAAAAACCTCATGCACTCATATGTTGCACACCATGGAATTTTTGAAGCATCCTGATCTCTGGCTACATCTGCAGTTTTCTCTCAAGTGTGCTATATACACATAAGGCACTAGAGATGATAAAGGAACAGTAAAAGCACAAAACTGGAGGAAAACCATAAAGGAGAGAATTCTCCATCAAGCCATCCCACACCTGACGGCTTTACCATCCCCCTGTGCAATGGTGCAATCCTCATCAAGAATCATCATGTAGCTTCTCTGCAACCATTACAATTCTTTGAGATTTAATTACAATTAAATCTCAAAGAATTACCTCCAAGCCAGGTGCTAGCCACAGTTTTAATGTCACTGGCCATTTCTGAAATGCTGAGAAGCGTAACATTTTTTTTGATGTTGAATGTGACAGCAACCCACCATTATGACAGAGTGTGCTAACTGTGAAAATTAAATAAATTAGCTCAATCTTCCAAAGATGAAAATGTCAAGGATACTCAGCCACTGCAATGTTATTGCCTCCATGGGGAGGAAAAAAGGGAAAGCTCACTTTAGAAAGTAAAATGGAAGTCTCTTATTTTTACTGCTATACAGAAGACTGAGTCAAATGAGTGGAATCAGGTAAAAGAATAAACCAGCAAATATCTTCTCATTGTCAGGTTGCCAATTTAAACCAACTTGGTAGTTACCAAATAAAAAGCTTACTCCCTAAGCTTTAAGGTCAATAGTAAATGAAAACAGTACTTATCCCTAACATTTTAATTTTCCATGGTTGCCAGTCATTTACGTATTTCAAGAAAATAATAATAAAAAAAACCTCCATATTTTCCAAAAACAAAACCAATAGTTGAGACCATGCAAACACTATTCAAGTGAAGAGAACCAATTGACAGAAGTTTGGACCTGCAGTCTGGCATCCCATTTTAAACCAGTCCTTCCACTTCAAATACTGGGGGCTCCTGTCTTTCTGAACCTAACACTGCCAGGGCAGAATCACAACTCTCAGTGCTGGGATTGGCATGAGCTAGATTAATTACAAAAGCAAGCAGAAATAATTTGCTTACTTAACACATCAAAGCCAATTGAAAAGCTGAATATTTAACTTATGAGCACATTGGCATTTCAGAACTTATTCTACACTGTGAGGAGTTATTTGTGAAAATAAATTCTCACCTAAAAAGTTGTGCAGTATAGTTTTCAATTTATATCATAAATCATAAAATAACAAGCATAAACCTGCAGTTTGTTCCAACAGGGTTCCAATCTTGTATTTTGATCAGGCTGAAACAAACACCTCTGTATTTTGAGACGAGCATGCTATCAAATCATAACTACTGTTCCACACTGATTTTACCACAGCAAAATTTACTATTCAATTTTACTGATCCTTTGACCATTTCTATAAAGCTATCTGGCTCTAATATAAGCCCATAACAAAAAAAAAGCAAGCAGTGAAACCAAACAACCCTCCTACCTTGATAAAAGCCTCAGTTTGCCCCTTCTTCACAGCATAAATTCTCTCCCAGCCTTTCCTGAAGAAAAAAACCACTGCTACTGTGCAAAACTGCACACCAGGAGTGACCATAAAATTGGACTAACCTTGATTCTGGCACAGAATTTAAAGGCTGACCAACACTCGAGTCCATACATAGTAAAAATGAAAAAAAAAGGACAGGAATTAATTGTTTAGGGTTTACCAAACACAGTGCTAATTACTGGCAGCACACTCATGGGTTCCAAATGCTCAGTCCTGGTCAGCACCTGATGGTGCTGGTGGTGAGGATTTTGTCAGCACCGACAGCCCCACGGCTCTGCAGATGGGACAGAAAGGGAGGACAACAAGAGAGGATGAGCAGGAAGCCAGATCAGCCCCTAAATATGCCTGTGCTGAGGTTAAAGCTTCAGCACAGCAACAAGCAGCTGTGAAATGCTTCATTTTCAGAAAATTATCATCATCTGCTTGCACATCTCCCAAACTCTCCATGAGCCATTTAAAGCCCGCAAGGTGCACAGGAGTTGAAAAATCAAATGGCCAAGCATCAGCTTTTATTAGCTGCACACTGAAGAGCTGCATCTCCCATGCCCCCTGCATATATAAAGGCAATAGAACATCATCCAATTTTGTTTTGTCATTTTTCTGCATAACTTACTGAGTTAAACATGTATTTATCTCTTTTTCAAGTATCTCGCTAAAGGCTAAAGCTCATGTTTATTTGTACAGACAGAAGATACATCTCACAACTGAAAAACATGTTTGAGGCTCAAACAAATGCATTAGAAACAAGAAAAGGGCAATTGGTTGATGAATGGAATATTGTGTATAACTCCTTTAATTGATAAATACATGTTGCTCCGAGGCGGTGAAGGGATACAATGGCAGAAGATGAACTGTACATTGTTTTTTCTGTCCTCCAACTCCATTAGACTGTTACCTTGTGTATAAGGCAATTCATTCCAGGACTCATTCTGGTGCATTCAATTCAGACTGTCCCAATACACATAACATTATCAGACAGATCAGTAATAGGTTAAATTTCATAATAAAGCCCAGAGTAAATTGTGTAACAGATCCGAGACTACAAATTTAACAGCAGCAGCTGCTTCCAATTCTAATGTAAAGCTTAATTTCATTTGGTAACAAAACCTGAAAATATGGGCAAAGAAAGACCACTGTCAGATAGTCCAAAGGCAACTATTTTTGCAAGACAAGTGATAGTTTAATTTACTGGCCATGGTGAGTTTTGCAATGAAACAAACTGCAATCTAATTACTTGCTGCAAAACAAGAGCCTGATTTGATTTTAGGAGAGGTTCTCTCTAATTCCCTGTTATTGTTTTGTCACTGTAAACTTAGATATTGCTGGAGGGCCAGCAAGTTTAATTTTCAAATCAATCCTTGATTTACACACACATCCTGCCTGGCGTGCATGCGTAATGTGCACATCCCCAGGCAGGAACTGCTGCACAAAAACACAGAACTGGAAAAATATCCACCTACCTCATGTCTGCACACATGGATCTGGGGGTTAAAAATAATCATGAAAGAAAGCCCTCAACCATCTGCATAAGGAGAAAGGGAAGAGAAACTCAAGGGAGCAGAGAATACAAAGCACATCAGCAAATAAGGAAATCTGACTCTCTGTTTCTAGAATAACTCTGAAAACGAGTATGTCTTAGAAATTAAGAGTTCTTTTACTTAAGTTATTAAGTATAACCAGATTTCTGCTCAGAACATTCTCTTGCAATTGATGCTCAACTGTTTAGAGATAAATGAGTCTATGAGTGGTCTGAAATCACAGAAGAGCACATGAATTCTGTCACAGGATGCTCCCACTCCATGGCTCTGGACGTGTCAGCGCTCCCATGCAGTACCAGCTGCATTATTTAAAGCCTTTTCACACAGCTCCCCACACACACACCATCAGCTTGAGAACCTGCAGCACGATGCCTGTGGAAGGCTTTGAAGGTGTATCCTTGGAGAAAACCGCCAAGGCAGGAGTCTCAGGAGTGCTGGAGGAAAGCTGGGTGTACCAAGCCCAGCCAGGCTGTGCTGGCAGAGCTCAGCTCAGCCATGGAGCAGGGCTGGCATTCCCAGGGGAGCACAGCCCTGCCTGGGAATGGGCAGGCTCAGCATCCCACTGGGAGCCCAGACAGACCAACAGCCCAGGACAGCCGAGATCCACGGAAAATGTCACATCCAGCAGCACAGAGAAAAGTCTTTTGAGTCAGAAGATGAGAACTCAGGGGAGTTAAATTAACAACATAGCACAACATTTTACCAAGTAATAGCACTATATTTTTTCTTTTATGGAGCACTGCTCAGGGCAATATTTAATCTCTTGAGTTTAATGAACTTTTAAAACTACTCAATAAATACTCAAAGCCATGACAAGTACAATCATAAGATAAATTTAGTCCTACTCCAGTGGACTATATCACTTTTTTGTTATTAAAAAATGTTAATTTTAATATACTAGGGGACTTCATTTCTATAAAAGAAGGTGTCAGGGTTTCTAAATTCATATCACAATGGTTAGTTTTCATTAAAGATGTTAAGTACGTTGTCATTTTTAATAAAAATACATGGTGAACCCTTCTTTCTAGGCTAATAATAGAACTTTGGATAAATAGTCCTATCTGTAAAATGTTCCAGCTCTCAGCAAGGCTTCCTTTAGTCACTATAGAGGTTAAGATTTCGTGAAATTACTTGATGAATTGAATTCATGTAGCTAAAGAATTTGAGATGGACCTCAAAGTGAAGACATAGCTAATTATTCCATATTAATGTATTACATGCATAATGTAACATTAGACATGTAATAGGAATGTATTTTATTGTGCATATAATACATTAACATGCACTTAATATCCATGCTAGAGTAAACAAAGACACTACATCTATAAGAACATTAAACTGGAACTGAGCCACCCTCAGAGTAACATCACTCCCAAATAATAAGGTCTGTTATTGCTGTCCACCTACATCCAGAAAAAAACATTCATTAAAAGAATATAAAAACTGCAACATGAAGTACTGAAAAGGCAGGAAGCACTAAAACAGAGTTAATGAATGTAGGTTGTCAGTCATCTCTTAATTTCATTTTTGTTTAGCTCTGTAAACAGTGTTTGCCTGCAGGTGTTCAAGAGCAGCCCCCAATTCTCTGTCTACACCTCCTTGTATCAAGACAGAATAGCAGAGAACATAAAATCAAAGCATAAGGAGGGTTTGGTCAGTGGCACAAAAGTATGAAAAAACCAGAATTCAACATACTCAGGTCACCACACTGCCACACCCACACACCCTGCTCCAGTCAGAACAGCCAAGGACACCATCCATGCTGCCTTCATCTATAAATTTATCACTCCTCAAATGTCTTTAAATTGACTACAGCTTTGTATATATGCTGAGTTATCAGACATGAAGTACTAAGTAGTCTCCCCATTTATTTTTCATTACCTCCCTGAAAAATGGAGAAAATCAACTGCTACAATTCCTTTTGAAATACATTTCTGAAAATCTGGGTATTGATTTAACCTCTTTCATGCCACATTTCTTTCAATTCCCAGAAGTGTGCCTTTGTAAAACATCCCTATTTGAAATAGCAGGCAGGATGTACTGAGAGAGTTGTGCAAGGATTCTTCTCATGAGAAGAAGCTCCACAGATGAAATCATGTTCTTCTTGCTTTAACTTCGCACGTATCAGAAACAATTCTAGATCATCTCTCCCTAAAAATCAAGCTTACAAGGCTGCCCACAAAAAAAAAAAAAAAAGAAATATTTTTCTTCTATAGATTATGTGTCTGACATCTAACTACAAGCATCCACTGCCTTGCCTTCAAAGAGTTCTGTGTGGTGTTTCTTGAGCCAGCAAGAGGTGAATTTGTACTAAAGCATCCATGAAAAGTGTTCCAGGTTACACAGGACCCATTTTTTCACTGCTCCCTAATTTTTTTCCTCAATCTGAAAAAGAGCTTTCAACATTTTACAGGACATGGGAGGTTTTCATTCTGGGCCATGACAGGGAGTGACAGAAGTGCCTGTGCCCAACCAGTCACCATGGAAAAGCTGTTGGTGTTCCCAGCAGTGCTCTGCCAACAATCCAGAGGGGACACACACCTGCTGTTGTCAGAGTTAATGTGCTCTCCAGGAGCCAAGGCCAAGCACTTACACGTCCCATTTTCCCCCAAATAAACCTCCTCTGCACCTTCTCCCACTTCCATGGTGTTGGTCCCTGTCTGTACACAGGGAGAGCTGCTCACACCAAAGTGCTTCCCTTGGAAAATGCTGAGATATGTGTTTTACCTTGGCCTATCCCTGCAGCTCCTGGGGGATGTTTACCTTTAGATAATCAGATAGCTCAATATTACAGAAAAAAACTCAGTTTTTTTTCCTCTGAAAAAGGAGAGCAAAGAGCTCTCAAAGGCTGGGATCTCATATACTTTCACAGTTAACAAAAAGTTCTCGGGGAGGGAAAACTTATGAGAAGTCAGGACTTTTTCACCTATGCACAAATCCCAGGTCTCAGAATTAAACCACAAGACTTTTCTAATGAACCTCTCTATTCTGTTATTTCCAATATTTATATAGGTTCTTTCAAGAACAACAGACTGTATACTTAATAGTGTCCTTTTCAATGAATTTTTCTTCTTATAAGCAACCCTAGAGAATGAGTTTGCCCTCAGCTCAGCTGCTACAGCCACTATACACATTATTACCACTACAGACATTATTACCACCACACTCAACCAGATAAGGCTCATCTTGTAAGGTTCTGACACCTTTGCCACTCAAAGCACTAGGTAATATGAACAAATGAGAACATAAAAAATGGTTCTGACAAATAACTAGTTAATTCACACATTATGTTCTGATAGCTGAAATTGCCTTCCCAGTTTTATGAAGAGATTTTAGGGCTGGAAAAGAGAAATTGGGTGGTTCTGTTCCCTCTTCTCTGATCCTATTACTCACCAGGCAGAGCTGTTGCTTGGAAAGCTTAAACACTAAATATATTTACTCTATTAGCCATACTGTACTAGACATTTCATATATAGCTCAAAAGATGCACTTTCAAACTTGCCAATTATCTTTGATGAACATGTCACCCAAAATAATTGTGTACATTCAGTGCAGTTTTCCTAAGGATTTTCTTCTCTTTAACACATTGGAAGGCTGCTGCTCATAGCTGATGATGCAGCTTTGTCAAAATGGAGCCAGCACCAAAAGCAGAGCACAAAAGACAAGATGACCTTTCTGCTGTACATGCAGCAACTAAAGTGAAAGAAATGAGAGAGAAAAATCAGACTAGGAAAGGACCCTGTTATTACTGCAACCATGGAGAAACTTTCCATAGGAAAACTGTACCTGATTTGCCTTCAAACACAGGCCCAGCCAAACAGATCAAACCTTCAGCATTTTGCATTTCCTGCACTGAGCTACACAAACCCCTGTGTCTGGGGGCTGCAAGGATGATGACTCTGCAGATTCATCACTGGGAAAAACACCCCATCCTCAGGGTTTGCATTCCCTCTGCTTCTGCTCCCTATGCTGAGTTAATTTGGATTTCATCGGCCCACACGCTGCCTCACACCTGAGCTACCTTGAAGAGTAGTTGTGAACAAGAAAAAAAAAAAAAAATCTGTCTTTACCAACTAAAAACCATTTTTTCCAATTTCAGATGGAGGTTTCCAGCCTCGTAGGAGTAATAGGATACAACCACTGACATTATAATTCAATAAAGGGAAAAGAAATCATATCTGTCAGTCCATCTTTGCATCACAGGGCCTCTTTCTTGTTCCTCCTAGCTGACCTCTGCAACAAAGCTGTCAGCTTAGAAGAGCTTAATATCTTGAGAAGATAACCCCCTTAAATTTCTTCCCTGGCTCACTGACATTCTGTCATCTAGGAGAAAACCTGGCCCAAATTTAGGATCGCTGGGATTTCTTTCAGCTTACTGAGCAGCATGCCAATGCTGTGTGCATCTGCCCAGGGTAAACTCCCAAAGAGAGCCTGATCCTGCAAACTGTCAGGAGTCCAAGAGCTTCACTAATGCCTCTTAGCAGCACACTGCTTAGAAATTAGGAGAAATTTTTGGGTAGAGAAGGTTTAATTCTCTTTGGTCTTTTAAACACGTAAATAATGCCATACTGGAACACGCCAATGCCAGCACAGCTGCACCTCTCTGCCTCCAAACTTTACTGGCATACCCAGAAGAACAGGAAATTTCATTGTCCTTCCCCAGCTGGAGAGGTCTGCAGTCCTCCTGGACCGAAATGGGCAACTCCACCTCAGACAGGGATCCAATTCCAACCCGCCAGGACAGAGCACCCCCAACACTTCCACAGGCTGGGAAGTGAGATATAAACTAAGGAACCTGTCAGGCTTTTACTGAAGCAGCATTTACTTTTTAAGAAGCAGCATTTACTTCTTGCACAGGGATGGAATATCCTGTTCCACAGGCAGTGCACACATTCCAGCACTGTTCTGCTGTATCATGATGGGAAACAACTTCTGAGGAAAAACCTTCATTATTCTCATATTATTGTTATACACAAGCACTATATGAAGTTATTAAGGAATTCATTTAGGCTAAAAGCTGCTGCTACTACTATAATTGTAACTACTGTGTGAGAAACTCAGATTTTGGTTAATTAACATTTGGGCAGTCAATTTAGCTACAATACAAGCTGAAGCTTTGCTTTTCATGTTCTGACATTGCTGGCCTTCTTAAAGTCTTTGCCATCAAAATTATTCACAGTTTTAGGACCAGAATTAGTATTTAGTTATCTACAGCTCATTTAACCAAATTTTCCACAAACATTTTCCAGTAAAACACAGCTTTTAACTCTTTTTTCCCCCCTTTCAGATGAGCAATTTTCAATCACCTTCTACATGGCTGGAATTTCAAGCATTGAGTGGGTCATCAAGAATGAGGAGTAAAAAAACTCCAGGGAAGAGACTGACAATCAACTCAGAAGACATTATTTATATTTAAGTATATCAAGTGAAAATATATAATTTGCAAGCTCATTGTAACAGCTGACACCTGCCCTTTGCTCTGTTAACAGTAAGGTACAAAACCCCTATCAGTCACCCTAATATTAGCACTTGGCAATTAGCATGTTTTCAAAATGCATCTAAATCTAAAATCTGATCAGATTTATTGCAGGAGCAGAAGAACTTCAATTTAATCTGCCTGCTGTTGGTGCAATGAAGTATTATTGCCTGTCTTTGCTGTGCACAGACAACAATATGAAGGATTTGGGAGAGGAAGTTAGCAGAGGCTGTTTGATGTGCACTTTATTCCCTTAAAATTTAATTTATTTCTGACAAGGTGCATGGAAATACCATACATTTTCTGGATCTAAGAACACCTGAGAAACATGATGGCCAGGCTCTGGCACTGGGCTTGGCACACAGATGGGTATATCATTACATCTCTACCAAGAAATGTGGAATTAAAAACTTCAGCAAAGGGGTGGGATGAAGCAGGGACAACAATGATTAATGTATGAACAGTGTCCACTCAACCACTGAGGCAGTAATAAAGGTATTAATTTGATTGCAAACATTAAAATATGTACAGTAAGATGGATTTTTGAACAATGCAGTGTGGCATAACCTTAATACAGCACATTAAAATCATTCATTACAATGAATAAATAGCTTAATGAGATTTGAAACATCCAGCACTCTCTGTGTAAGCAGGTGATGAAGTGAAGCCTGGTATCAGTGCCACCGAACATAAATTATGCAAAAGTAATACTTTTAATGTCATCTATTCATTGGCATTGTTGCTTTTGTTAAATATTCCAGTGTACATCCTTCTGGGACAATATCAAATTAGTCTGTCCTAGAGTTTACAACAAACTCCCCTGCAACAGCCTGATTTGCATAAAAGTAAACAAAATAAAAATGTGCACACGCAGTGTGATTTCCTTCCTGTGGTTTATTTTTGTAAGGAAGAGAATTCATCTTACCAGGGCTAGAATATCTTTGTTTTGTTGGTTTTTTGTTGTTGGTGGCCCTATTAATTTACAAAGTCAGTTGCCACATTAAACATGGTATTCCAAGTTAAACTGCAGGGGTATAAGATGAACTGATGGAGCACTTTTTTCCCCCCTATTAATTTAAACATCTTATTAACAAATTGAGCCATTTTATTTAAATTATGTGCCTAACCACGTAATTAGTTAACTAAAACCACTTAAAGCACATTTTTCTTCCCATTTTAAACCGTGATGTTGGAGCTATTCTATGCTACAGCATAGAAAAGAAAAGCAATTACTCCAACAATGATTTTTTTAAAAGGCTGGTACACAGGTCCTGTGCAGCATAGACAAGGCTGTGGGTTTTGTTAAATGATCACTTATTTCTTTACTCTGTACAGACAGAGCTCGGAGTTTTGGATTAATTTCAATAAATATAAAATCTTTATTCTAACTGTTCCAAAACACTTGTTATTTACATTTGGAAGTGCAGGATTACTCATGCATGGCTGTCTGACAATTAATCCAATATCACCCTGTGGATTTTCCCATTTGTAATTGGAAAAATAGAGCTTTCCTGGTTCTCTGCAGAAACAACAGCCATTTAACTACAGGTGGTGCTCACAGTGGCAGTGCACACATTTCTTCAATGTTTATATAGAAAATAAAACCCCTATTTCCTCCAGAGACAGGAAAGCATTTTGGGGGGGTTATTTTCCTGTCTCTAGTATTAAAGTGAGGTTTTATCAGTGACAGAAGGCAGAACAGCAGCAATGGGTGAAGGAGATTAACAATCTTCCCAGCATGGCATGGTTTAACCCCAGCCACAGCTCCGACTCCCCCGGTGGGATGGGGAAGAGAATCCAAGGAGTAACACTGAGAAAATTGGTGGGTTGAGATAAAAACCCTTCTCAGTGAGAAGGGAGTCACTGATCTCTGCTGACTCCCTACAAGTTGCAGAAGCAGAGGGAAAGTGACCCAGAGCAGAGCGCTCAGCCAGGTCACCCCACGGGAGAGGGTGGCAGGGGATCTGCTGACAGTCACACAGCCAGGCTGCATGAAATCAAATGGAAAAGCTGATGGATTACTGTGAACGTTGGCTCCCAGAACTCCTACATATTCAACGCAAAAGAGAAGGAATAAAGATTAACCGAGTGTATATTCCCCACGGTGTCCCAGAGAACTTGGGTTCTTACCAAGTTCAAAATCCAGCAAGTTTTATCACAGGGCACCTATTCATCACTACAAAGTGGCCTGGAAAAACTTACCAGTGTGCCTTCCCAGTCACCCATGATTACTCTCCCAAGCCTCTTGGATTCTTAAGGTATTTACAGCCAATTATTTACATCCCTTCTTAAGTGATTTCCTAGAAAAGATTCACACAAACATCTTAATCTCTGGATATCTTCCAGGGACTTTCAGTTTTATGAGATGCCACTACACTCACCAGTCACAGTGCTATAAATGGTACCAGCAACCATTCAAATTTGAGGGGTTTGTACTCAAAAGTAAAATACAACAGCTCTGTCTAACTCAAGTGGAGAACTGTCCTTGCCCAGCAGCAGGTGGGGGACGCACTTTTGAGGCACACACTGCAACATAACGCTGCATGCTCCAAAAAACCAAATACCCTTTACTGTACAAACTTATACGAGGGAAAGGGAAAAAAAAGAAAAACTCAAAAGATATGACTCGGCACTAGAAATTTCATTCCAGAAAGGTAATTCTGGGGGGAGATAAACCCACAGAGTCCAACCCTGCTGCAGAATAAATAGGTGTTTACTTTCATTCAGTGGAAGAGTAATCTCACCTACACCACAACAGCATTAACATCACCTAATTACTCATCAAATGCAGGAGCAAAGCTTGCTGACCCAGCCAACATCCTTCTTTTTTCTTGATGCTCAGTGTGTCCATATCTCTGCAGCACACGGCAAGACACAAAGGTGGCACAGCAGCTGTCACAACAGGGGCCACGGGCTCGTGTTCGCAAAATACATCCCAACCTGATTACACGCTTCAGCAGCTATCACTTCTCAAAATTCAATAGAAATTAATTTCTCAACAATGAGGGCAATTAAAAGGTCTGCATACTATAAAGTAAGAATACCTGCTGACACACCAGCTTTGCCAATAAAGCTGTAAACAAAGCTGCAACAGAGGGATATTAAAAGGAAGACATCAAACTTCCATGCTCTGATTATGGGTCTGTTAATACAGTTAATGAAACAGTTACTGGTTTAATACAGTATTAACTCCAGCACAGCTTGTGGTACAGTAAGTTATACATAGCAACTAAATTTTGTCCTCTAATTAAAGGACTTCATGTGAAGTAAAAACAAAAGCCTTCATTAGATTTGTGGTAAAACATCATTGTTAAAAGGTTCCAAACAATCAATGCAATCAGCAGTTCTGGAGCTTATTGGAGGCCTTGTTTTCACCACTCAATATGAGTTGCTTCAACCTCCAGCCATGCTTGAAATCTGAGCAAAAAAAAATAATGGTCATCAAAAAATATTCTGATGACTCACAGGACCAACTGCACTGTCTGTGAAGCAGCAATTTTCTGAGAGCAAGGTCAAGTAAGTAGGGGTTTCCAAAATACTTCAGGAAATTCAGGAGTGCCATGATGATGCCTCAACAAAAATGGCATGGGAAGCCTTCCCTTTAGCTAACTTTAGTCCATATTGAACAGTTAGCCTTTTAGACCTCAGTGGCCAAATTTAGAGAGCAAAAGGAAGAAGTTTTGTCAGAAGTGGGCTGGCACACAGCTCCTGGTTGACCATCAGAATGAGCTTCTTTTTGCTGACAGATTCCTTGTGCCCTAACTGCACATAAAAGTAAAATTTCTACTCCAAATCAGCAGTGCCTGGCTACTGTAACTCCTCTGGCAGGTATAATAAATACAGGTACCTGTATTTAAATACAGAGCACACAGCCATCTCCACAAAGGTGATGCATTTTCCCTTCCTTGCAAAACCTCTCAAAACTCCTGAGTGCTCATGCTCCACATCTTTTGGTTTTGACACATCCTCAGTAGCTGCCTGAAGAACGCTCCCACCATAAGACGACAAAAATAAAGGCAGGATGACAAAGTGCCTTTCCTTACCCCAACAGCTGGCTCTAACTAATTTTCAGTTATTGAACAAGCTCGTGCAGGTGTGGAGTGTTTGTGGGAAGCTCGGTGGCACGCAGATAAATGAGAACAGCAGCTTCCTGCAGCTCCCAATCAGGCAGAGGAGCATCTGTGCCGGCTGCCACCGCGACCGTCACAACAGACACCGCGGGGCGTCATCACAACTCAGGTGGAGTTCGCATTTCCCTCCCATCACCACTTTATTAAGCACTTTCCAAGATATCTAAGCTGCTGCTCTAGCAGCCCGCAGTCTGGATTGTCTCTGGCCACACGTTCAAGCTTTAAATCAGAAGAAACTGTGCGTCAGATGCAAGTTATGATTTGGGAGGAAATAACCACGTTTAGTCTTTTTCTTGGAGAACTGAGTAAGGAAATTGAGGCAGTTTTGCTGAGCTCAAGCAGGTTCCTGGAACAGTCTGTCACATTTGACCCACAGTCTTGATGCCACCACAGCCCAACTCTTTATTTTTCAGTGGAGTTAACCCACAAGTTGATAATGGTATTACAGAAGAGGAAGGAAACTCTGTGGTCACAAGTGAGAAATTCCCAGACCCAAAGATCACTCTGGGAAGCTTCAGGAAATAGGAGGCTTAAAATCCATACATGTTTTTGCAAGTAGTTCCTCAAGTTATGTAAGAAAGCAGGCCACTGACATTTCACCATCTTGTTGCAAAGGGTCATAAAAATAAAGATTTCAACTGCAGTCTAGGCTGGAAAAAAACACCAGTTACCCAATACAAAAAAAAATAAAAAAACCCCACACCCAAAAAACCCCAAAACCACAAAAAAAAAAAAAACAAACAAACCAACAACAAAAACAACCACCAATCAAAACTATTTCAGCATCTAATCTAGAAAACACAATGGTCCACTGAACTGTTTGGGATCCAACTTCATTTTCACATATGAAAGTGAAAGGCTCTCCCTGAAACTGGGCTAAAGAGGCAAACACAGATCTCACTTGCTAAAAATGGGTACAATTAAAGAGGCGATCTTTTCCCCAAAGCCAACTGTAAGTTTATACTGTCTTTAGTCTAGTTAATTTCAAAACTGAAGCAGACTTTCCCACTCTTTAGTACCAACATGCGCTTCAAGACGTTCAAGCAGAAGTTCTGCATCAAGGACAGCCTGACCACCTGGCTCAGGCTTGGTGGCCATCCAGCCCCAGGTTCTGCTCAATCCTGTTCCAATCCTGTCACAAAGTCACTCCCCAAGAGGCAGGAGCCTTTATTCACCAGGTCCCACTCTGCAACATACATTTAAACGATAATTAAGTTTTTAAGTCCTTATGCTTGGACTTGTGGCTTTTCTCAGTCTGAGTAAGGCAACACCTCCAGGATCTCAGGCAATGCTGGAGACCTCAGTGAGCAGGACTTGCTTCTAATAATATGCAAGAAAACAGTAAAATTTTAAGAAATAGGCCTGATAGGAATAGCAGAGTCCTCTGAATAATGAAGTGATGTCAGCTGATAGTAGTCATTCCGTTCCAGAAAAATTCCTTTACAATTTACATACCATGAATACCTCTCTGCCCAGTAAGGACATTCCCCACCTGCTTTTTCTGTTCATTTCATTCATCAGCTTTTCAATTTTTTTTTTTTTATTGGAACAGACACACAACTAATTAAGTGCTAATATCACTGTTGGGCAAGACCAAAAGTCTACCTCAATATTCCCTCAGAGAAAAAGACCTCTTCAGGTGATCAAATTGTGTGAAAATTTAAAAGAGCTTTATACAAATTAAGAATTACATTGCCATTACAGATCAGAGAGCAGCCCTGTGAGTAGATTTAGCTGCTGGTGAAATCACAGCACTGCTGTGACAAGACAATACACTGAACTCAATCATTTCCGTATTTTCCGTTGCAGAACCTACACATGAAATGCCAAAGTATTATTTTAACATGAGTTAAAACAACATCTCCTCTGGTCAGGGAAGGAGTTTTTTTTAATCAGGTTTTTGCCTGCTGCCGCAATGCTCCGGTATCAAACAAGGCCTAAGATTGTTAAAGATTTTTCCCTTTAGTAAAAGAATTTTCCTCTTATGCCCACCTATAACCCTGGCGGGTACTTTATTATTTTTGGCACTTCTACTTCTTGCCATCAAAATCTGTATCAGGGTAGTGAAGCTGCCCAGGTGGTTGGAAAGGTCAGTCAGGGAGAGACAAGGGGCACTCAAGCTTTGTCTCCTTAGAACAGGCTGGAAAGCTCTCGATGCAACACTGCCTACTCAGAACTGCCAGAACACAAAGAACTTCAATTATTTATTTTAGAGTATATCTAGATTAGACAATGAACAAGAGCTTTAACATAATTTCCTTTTATCTTCAGTATTTACTGACCCCATCTGTGGGTGAATTAACAGAAGTTCCCTTCCCAAGGCCACTTTGACCTAAGATACACTGGTAACCTGGGCAGGAGGAGAGCTGATCCATTTGGCTTTTATTTTTAATTAAACTTTCCTTATTTCCCATGATTCTTTCTTCTCAATGGGATATAGACGAATCCATTTTTCTCTGCTTGTTGCTTTCTAAATCTGAATAGATGTTCCATAAAAAAACACCCATACAAACTGGAGTGGTTCTTGGGGCAGGGGTGAGACAGTTGCAGGTTCTTTACCTGGTTTTTCTAATGCCAAAAACACAACACAAAACCAGCCTGAAACAGAGCTGGGCCCACTCCATTTGCAGGCACAAATACTTAAATTGCCCCCACAGCCCAGCCTTACATACCTGGACATTTTGCACAAACTCAATTAAATGCTCCAGCGCTTTTCAATATTTTCCCACTTGTCAATATAAGGAGATGTGTGCACACAAAAACCTCTGCCTTTGAAGCAGCCTTTTTATCTACTCCCATTACTTCAGTGGCAGTGCTGTGTTTTGTGACCTAAGAGCACAATGCTACAATAAATGGCAATGATGAGCCACACTCTGCATTTCCATGCTCTGAGGTTTTAAGGTTGGATTTAGATTGGAATCTCACAGGTGTCGTTGTCCCTCCCCTCCAATCCTAAGCAGGGAAAGACCCCTTGGGGGACTTTTCATCTCTAAGATTTTTCCAAGAGGCTCATAACATCAAAACTACAAAATCTCAAACCAAAAATTTAGTTTAGACTGTGGCATGCCAGTATTTTTCCTTCCTTACCAGAACTAGCTCACAAACACCAAGAGAGATCTGACTTGAGATCTCTGACATTTCCCTCTCTGCCTTGTGTTTGTTGAAAGACAGATCTCTTCTGACAGGACTTCTTTGGTTTTGCTTTTCTAATTTTTTTTTCTGAATTATTAAGTAAAATCTCTGCTATGGGCCCCATTGTATGCTTCATTCAAACAAAACTATTTGCACAATGCTCGAAAGCTCCTTTTTCAGAAATGGGAAACATAAACCAAAAAGGAACTCTGTACAACGAGATTATTAAGGAAACATTTGTCTTTAAAGCACCTGAATCCCCAGTTTGCTGCTGTACTGTAACACAAGGCTCATTGCTTTCCCTCTGCCTACCACGCAGTAGCTGTGTGAGTACCACGGGGACTGAAGTAAATTCTTTGTTATGTCTGCACAAAGTAGTAAATGAAGCATGCAGCTCAAACCTCTCCTGCAGCGGCCAGATCCTCAGTGCTTTTCCTTTTGGTGTGGGAGATTTAATGCTATTTTCTTTTCCATATGCTTCATCTTTCAGCTTTAGCATAAAAAGGAAAGAGAAAATCTAAAGGCTTCGTTTCGCACTAACTGCTCCCTTCAGATTCTGAGATATGTCTTGATGAAAGCTCAGTTGTGATGGAGCAAAATCAAAAGAGGGAGAAATTTCACCCCATGAGATGATACTTGAAAGGGGGGGGAAAAAAGACCTTGGAAAAAAAGTTCTTTATTGAGTAATTAGCCATAATCTTAGATAAGACAACAGATCAAACAAGTTCTCTTAAAAGAGTTGCTGTGGGAAAGAGAGAGAGGCTTTTGGCAAGGGTTTACAAATAATGCTAAAAAAAATTAAAAAGCAGAAACACTGGCAAACTTTTCCACCAAAATTAAAGCTAACCATGCAGTTGCACCCGCTCCGTTTAAAAATGCAAGATGGATCTGGGAAAACTCCAGAGGAAAGTAAGCTCTTCCCCTCCCTCCCCAAACAGCAAGCCCAAGGAGGGCTCTGCTATGCCAGGATTCCCAGCACTTACTGGGACCTGCATGTCCAAGCTGGGTCCAAGCAGCTGGGGTAGGGGATTTGGATAGCCCAGAGCTGGTCCCCACATGCTGCTCCTCAGCTTTAACTTCACAGGAGGCATTTTTCTTTGCCTCCTCCCTCTGCTGACTTTTGCCACCAGGTTAAAACAAGCAAGACTTCAAATCCAAAATAATTAAGAATTCTACATTTTCCCCATCATTGCAGGACCACTAATTTAGAAGGAACCAAATTACTAATTTGTATACCGCTGATCTCCACTGCCCTAACACCTGAGCCCACCCTACCAGTATAATTTCCAAAAATGCCATCTATGAACTACCAGGATGCTCCCATGGACATTTAACAACTCTAAACAAACTCTGGAAAAGCAGCAGGATGGGCTGTGCATAAACCTGTTGGCCTGAATAAAATATTAAGGGGAAAAAAACTTTAAAAAAAATATCACACCCTAAACTTGACATCCTCTTTTTATCCACATCCCTCCTTGGATGTATCCCTACTACATCTGAGTAATTCCCCAGTCCCAGAATAGTCACACGATTCATGAGCTAACACTTACTGACTTGCCAGATGCTTTACCTCAGATGACAAGTTTTGTTTTATATATGCAATGAAGACTTAAATCAAAACCCAACTATAAATATTTTGATGAGACATTTTTTGTCACATTGTGAAAACCTAATTAAAGGGCTCATTACATGTGTGAGTGAGTGCTGTCTAAATAAAGCTGGTGCTTGCCCTGGGCTTGTTATAAACCCAAGCTAGAGCATCCACCCCTATTGCCAAACCCACACAGGGCTCACTATCCTCTCCAAAGGCTGGGCTGGAGTGTCCCTGATGGGTCTGGAATGGTTTCCCTTGACAAGGAGCTTGCTCAGCCCACTGGCTTAGGGGCAGCACATTCTCCAGTCAGTGGTGAAACAAATACAGGCTCCACACACAGTGGAAGGGATGGGGACACAGTGAGGAATTCAGAAAAATCACCTTTCCCAAAAAAAAATTAATTGGGCTTTTGAGCCAGATTACTGGCAGATTGTTCTAGCTCTTTGCAGTCTTTTTATGGTGCAATTTTGTGATATTCTCAAACATCCAAAAACATTTCAGACAAAAGAAATAAACACAAGCACTCACTTGGATGGCAGTGGGTTTCTTCCTAAAATAAATGTTTCTAAAAAGGCACTTTGCCAGCTGTGAAAACAAAACATTACAGCTGTAATTTGTTTCTTGCCTTTTTTCTTTAATAACAGATTTTTAAATCCTAACTTCAAGAAGACTATAAGCAAAACTATTATGTTTGAGTTTAAGGGCACACCTGACCTCTTTTATAAAGGTTCTGCCCCTTTTACACAGGGTGCTATTAAGTTTCCAGAGATGATTTGGAGTTTATGGCCAGGAGTCACAGCCTGACCTTCTGGGCATCTGTTCAGAGTCACTCAGCAGCTGTGACATCCCTGAGTGCCCTTCTCTTGTACAAAAGCACCAGGATACCAAGCAAGCAGTGACCCAGGCCTTGGATCAATCCAGGCTCTCAAGTATCAAACCAGAAAAGATGAATTTTGGAACGTTTTTCCTTCAGATAGATCTTGATGCATATTTTATATTTTGTAGATCTATTACATTACTAGTTTCTACTGTTATTGAGATGCTTCCACCTCCAGAAGATTTTCATCAATACTGTTTAAAGCAAATTAATCACCTTAATGTTAAAAATAGGAAACACAATGCAAGTTATGAAACTAGAACTCTCTGATCTGTATGACTAAATGGAGTTAGGAATCCTAGGTCTGCTGCCCTAGTCTAACTCCTGGAGCACTGGAAAAGGATGAGCCAGGCCATGGACCAATGGGACCAAAGCCTTTAGGTCATTCATTAACAACACAGCACATCTTGGTGGATGCAAGACAGGATTGTGCCAGTGACTGGGTGTATAAATCCTAAAAACAGAAACACACATCCACACAGAATTTGTAATAAAACCAGGCTTCACACTATGGGAATATCCTTTCAGATTTTTGCAAGGTTTAATGTCACAAGTTTCACTGAAGGAGGCAAGGTGAGTCAGGATCCAGGAGTTAGCAATTGACATGTCTTGTAGCTTTTAATTGATCATACCCAACCTGAAGTTTAGATTTTCTAAGATTCATGGCAAAAAGGATTTGGGCTGTTGGAGGTGCGGATATCCTGTGGTGAATCAGTATGTACAACAGGTACAGAGCAGGTTTCTGTTCTGAGTTTCATACCTGGGAATATCAGGGTTTGTTTTGGGCTTTGGTTGTTTTATGCTCTTAGCATCCAAGCTGTGCACTTCTTCCAAGTGATGCACTAATAACATTATTGCTCTTTAATGGCATTTTTTTATTATATAATTATGCCAGAAGCCTCACAGCCATGGAAAATATATGTTCAGTGGCATTTAATTGCTTTATCATCATGACTATAATCACAAATGAGGACCTTCCAGAAGTGAGAGCCAAGAGAGACTTTTACTCACTCGGTTCTACCTGTCACCATAATAAACACTCCCTGGAAATATCCCCTGTGCTGTATTTTAAAGGATTATGTATCCAAGAGTCTTCTTTATGTATTTTGAGTGGGTGGTTGCTTTTGTACTAAACTGTTTCATTTCTCAGGATGCAGCGTGCCCTGCAGAGGGACAGAACAAATGCAAACATGGGCTCTCCCCCACAGCTGCTCATGGCACACACCTGGAGGGAAGCTGGGATAGCCCAGGTGCCAGAGGAACTGTGTTACCTGTGCTACAGGTGTTTGTGCACCTTCCCAGCACAGAGGGGCTTCCCCCTGCAACACTGCTCCCATCCCACATCCCAAACCAGGAGCAAAGTCTGTGCAAGTCAGTGAAAGGGTCAGGAGATATTCCTATCTCTGCAGAAATACTGCATGCAGAAAACACAAAATCCCCTGCAATACTTATTTTCATAGCTAAAACGAAGCCTATAAAAAAAAACAAAACAAGCTTCACAATAACGCCCTGAGACAGGACTACTTTTAAATTGTGTATGGCTTGCTTAAATAGTAGCAAACCTGTTTCCATTCAAATCCATAATGTTAAAGAGCTCAGTTCTTGGGGTTAGATCCTATTTTATGAAGCTTTTCAGTATCGACTTTTCCTGGATCAGAAAACTGGGAGAACTCTTTTCAAGGCTATTTGAAGGTAAAAATTATTTTGCATGAAAGCAACAATTAATTAGCACTCAGCAAGGTTCCCTCTACTCTATGCTGTGAAGTAAAAGCAGGTCACTTCTGCAGCCCCTCACACCTGTTACAGGTCACAGATCCTTACCTGAACACAGTATCTTATTTGCTGTTTCAGCACCTCAAGGTTAAAGCCTATTTTCCTTCCAAATATAATAGCAATTAAATATTTTTTTTAGCATAACTGTATCAAGGGATGGAATCTGAGATGCTTCTGTTTGAGAGCTAAAAAAAAAAAAAAATAAATCACCGCTTACATTTTTAAAAACTAAACATTTGTGCTATAATTTATGCCCCAGACCCCAAGACAGTTTTTGTTCCTCTTGGTATCCTTTTTCCTAGAAGGACACCTTTAGCAGGAGGGTCACCACATCCACCTTTCTTTAAGCTGCTGCTTAAAGATGAATTCTTCCCTGCCTTTGCTGACTGAGACAGGGGGAAATCTCCATTTGATTAGTTAGGATGGCTGGCTGGCAGCTTGAAATTATTTGTATATCAGTAATGATGCTGCTCCACATTTAGTGTAAATGCAATTATCATTAGGGCACTCAGAGCTATCAACTGAGAGTACTTTGAGGAATGTCAATGCCTAAGCAGAAATAAATGCATGCACATGCACAGAGGTGGACTCAGAATAAATTATTTGGGATTTCTTCCCCTTCTTTGCCCATCAAATTTCTCCTCTAGGATCTCTGCTCTCACTTTCTCACACTTCTTACAGTAAAAGCTACTTGAGAAAAGCAATCCATGCAAGACAAACTTAAAATTTCAGCCTCCCACCATCCCAGGAGCTGTGATAGTTCTGATGAAGTTGAAAGGATGCTCTGCTGGAATAATGGGCAAGGCTGCAGTCCCATTCCCACCAACACCCCAGAACTTTGGGAAGGAACTCAGCCTGGGTCACCACCCCACTGCCAGGGTGTAACCACACTGAACAGGACTTGCAAGGCTGATGGATAAAAAGGCCTGGGAGGGAGAATTTGAACTCTTTGAATGCTGACCCTCAGGGTAAATGCAACAACCAGGCTGCTCCAGCCACAGCCCCAGCTCAGGCAAGAGCAAAGTGAAGATCCATGGCCAGGACATCAAGCCATGATACAGAAAACCACCAAAACAAAAAAACCAAGTGTAGGACACTGACCTACCACACACTTCTGATGTGATTTTGTGCAAGTCTCAATTAAGACTCATCTCAATCCGAGCTTGAAGAGGACAAACAGCATTCAGGGCATTTCTCCCTGGCCCTGCTGACCGAAGGGAGCTGACCAAACTAACACTGGCTCAGTGTCTAACTTCTCATGGCAGTGCCAGAGGAAATAGATCCCTCAGCCTGGAAAATGGGGCAAGAGCAGTTCCTGCTCCACATGGAGCTGGGAGGCCAAGAAATCTGAGATGGATGGGCTCAGTGATCCTGAGATGGATCACTGCAGGAGGTCAGTGGGCCAGCTCTCCCCAGAGCCCCTTCCTAAAAAAGGAGATTTCTTCCAAAGAAATAGACCAGCAAAGGCTAAAACTAGATCCCACAAGCTGGATTCCCAGTGCTTGAATAACCTGGGGGAACGAAAAAACCAAAACACCAACAAAACAGAGTAACCAAAACCAAGACTTGAAGCCTCCTCACTCTGTTCTAACACTTTATTCAGGGAAATGACGGCAGGCTGCAAGTACAAGATGATTTCCAGCTACAAAGAAAAAAAAATCATCCTGAAAAGCAAGAATTTAATAAAGCTACTAGAGCTTTTTTCACTGCACTATTAGTTAAGATTTTTGAATACATAAATGAGAATTATTTGACTGACGGCCTCTTTATCAATGGTATAATCAGCTTTCTACTGTTGGAGTAAGACATTTATTTCAACAGTAGAAACATTTATTTTAGCTGTAGAAATATAACCCTATTTATTTCCAATATGCAAAAGTAACCCTTGGTAGTATAAACTAATTTAAAGAGAAAGGAGATTTCTTATCTGCAGAAAGCAGCAACACACCAGCAAAGGACAACGGCCTGCATTTTTATTAATGCAAACATTAACCTTCTATTGCCACACTTGGATTTCTAGCCTCAGAACAATATCATTATCTACAGTGGAACTAAATTTATGGTAATCTAATTTTATCATACATTATTTAACTATCAGGACATTTATCTATTAATCTCTCCTTTTACCTCCTTAGTGTTAATATTCCCAGCCTGCTTACAACTTCAAGGGCAAGTCTGCTTCATCACCAGCTGTCATCATTAAAAAATCATTTCTTGTATTTTTAAAGCAAATGTAAAGTAGTAAGCCATGTCACAAAAGCTAGACAGAGAACATACTTCTGCATACAGTCACATGCTGATTCCTACTTGACTGAACACGATCATATTTTTAGGTTCTATAATTAATAGCTAACAGCTTTAAAAGTCTCACTAAATATTCATTATTAGAGGAAAAAAATTGAGAAGATCTAATCCATTTTAGATGTCTCTGACAACTGCCATTAAAGCATCCTTGTGCAGCCTGTCACAGATATTTATATTCAGGCAGCGCTGCGATGGATCGTAGGAGTCCACATCCTGTGTTGTTCTTGCTCTGTTAAGGATGAGTAGAATAAGTGTCAAATGTTATAAAAACACCTTACACACTTAACTCCTCCCTGTATTTCCATGGAGTGACAGGGGTGCACCTTCTGCACTGGTTTGAGTTGACTTCCCAAGGTCATCTCATCTCACCCTGCCATGGGCAGGAACACCTCCCACTGTCCCAGGGTGCTCCAAGTCCTGTCCAGCCTGGCCTTGGACACTTCCAGGGATGCAGAACCATCACCTCTGGGTCATCGCCTTCTGCCAGGACCTCACCACTCACAGTAAAGTCTCTCTTCCTTACACCTGGTGTGTGAAGTACACAAGTGCCAGCCTTCCAGGCTGTATCAAGGTTTTCTTGCTGCCCACAGGGCCAACAGGAGGAGTGCAGGGACAACAAGGGAACACAGAGCCACCACTTCATTTACTGCTGCTTGACCAGGAGGGACCCCTTCCCTCAGCTCAGGCAGAGCTGACTCCATCAGGAGCCTGAAGCTCACACAGCTGATTCTCCCAAAGGTCTAAAAAGATGCTGCAAATGTCAGTCCTGCCCCTTAACAATGAAGCCCATACTTGCATTTTCATAACAATTAATACTTTCTCCCTGTTGCTTAATATAGGTTTCTAAAGCCAAGGGTTTAAAAGTTCATTTTACAATTGCCTGAGATGCTGTTTGGATCCAATAATAAGCTTTGCTTAACCTTGAAATTGGCCACTTTCAAGTCTGATGAAAAAGCATTCATTATATATAAGCACCACATGATCTTTCTGGTATATATATTTTTCAAGGATTACATTTTAGTTTTATTCCTTTTCTCAAGAAATCACTTGGAAGTTATACTACAAAACTCAAAATGGGTATAGCTGCCATGAATGCAGGAGGCCCAGGGTCCTGGGACAAGCAGTTCAAGCAGCACAGAGAGCTCTTAAAATCCGTGTGTTTTCAGAAAGCCAAACTGCAATTTTTCAGACTGAAATGCACAACTGGCAGTAATCCATAATCCTGACACAGTGTCATGGGTGCCAAAGGGCCTCCAGTGAGTGCTGCCTTTGCATTTTTAAAAATGTTTTATGAGCTCAAGAGCCCAGAATTAAGTATCTTTACTTCACAAGCAGCCCGCCATCTACTAATACTATAGCAAAGCCAAGCCAAAGGAAAACAACCAGTCAAACACAGAACAAAGGATCCCTAACCCATAAGTAAAGTCTCTTTATCCCCAAATCCTCCACTTTGAGTGCCTGAGTGTTAAAAGCTAAGAGCTTTCAGCTTCAAGCCCATTACCATTTGCTCTTTTTTATCTGCACCAAATTGCTTTTGTTGCAAATCAACATTGGAAAAAGAGTAGGACAAACAGATGAGCTTACCACATGTACAGCTGATTCCTCACAAATGACCAGGTTTCCCATTAAGGGGACTGTAGAATTAAGCAATAAGGAGATATTTACAGGCCCAGCAAAAGATGGACTGCTTTATAGTAAATTAGGGCCCCAATCAATTTCCTAATTGCCAGACCACAGTGTTTACCAACCTAACTCCAGAATTACTTAATTCCCTGCTCCAAATAAAAACATTTGAGAGCCTATTGGTTAATTAAATAAGCTGATGCAACTCCATTTAGCTTAAGGACATGATTTTTTGTTTATTTTCAAAGAATATGGAGGCATGGAGCTCCTTACACACAGCTGTCTTTGTCACTGCCCTTCAGTCAGTAAAGCAAAGAGTAAAGCAAAAGGGCAAGGCTAGAGCAGCCTAATCAAGATTCTTCTTCTCCAAATGCTGTCATAAAAACCAAACATTAGTTTTTAAAGAGAGTTTCCACTGTGATTCTGAATGGAGAAATACAGAGCTGGTCACACTCAGTATTTCATTAGCATTCCACAAGAACTGTACTCAGGAACAATTTCTCTAGGTAAAATATGTAGATGATTTTTTTAATAAGGTTATAGATACAAAAATAAGAAAAATAAATAGTAGCACCATATCACATTGTTTCCCAGATGGAAAATTTCCATAGCAGTTTACAGACACCTTATGCATCTTTTTTCAAGCTTTGTAACCTTAGTATTTCTGTAAAAGAGATAAAATCTCATCACAGGAGTTTAGCAAGTGAGCGAGACTGAAGTAGATCAATACTTCTCCCAACACCCCCCTGAAGTGCCTCTCCTGAAGGAAAAGCAATGTCACAGCTTGTACCAGCCCTGCTGCACCCGTGGCAGGTGCAGGACACCCCAAAATCCACACAGCACCAGGAACACCCCAGCAGTGAGTGCTCCTAAAGCCCTTGGGCACCTCAGCACATGGAGAGGGTCCAGGGAGATGAGGAGGAGCTTGGGTGAGCTCACAGGCAGGGACATTGGTGCCCTGGCAGCTGCAAGCAGGAAGGACATCTCTGCAAACACAGCTGAAGGTCAGTGTGACACACTGGAAGCCGGGTGACAACTCTGCACCACTGAACTCATGGCATCACCTGACCCTCCTTCTCCCAGCCAGGTCTTACTCTCCCAGATGACAGTGAAAATGTCCAGTCTGCAGTCATACAAAGCTTCAGGAGCTTTTCACAACAGCACAGATGGTCAGCATCATAATCCCAGTCGTTTCTGTCATGACACTGTTCACACAAAAGATGCACATAATCCACGTCTGCAATCCACATTCTCATTGTCCGCATTAACCACGAATCTCAACCTTGCAGACAAGCTTAAAGCACCACAGGAAGGGTGTGCACAGAAGGCTGGAGAGCTGACCCTTCTTGGCTTATCCAGGCAGCAACAACCCCAAACCAGTGGAACAGCTTTAGTTTGGCCACCACCTGCATTAGGAGCAGCAATGCCAGGAGATGAGCTCAGGGTGCCACACAACTTCAGCCATCCTGTGGTCCCAGATCCCAAACTGCAGCTGCTCAGGGCTCCTGTGGGACAGTTACTTCCCCATCTATTCTTTATTTTTCCAGACCTTCCAAAGCAAGACACTGTGGTATTCACATTCTCTGAACAAAGAGAGACATGATTCTCTCTCCCAGGATTTTTCCTGGGAAACTGTGAGACGCAGTGAGAAAGCTCAAAGCAAGAAAACAATTCTTATCTCTATTCACTGCTCCTGTTGTTTAGCACATGTGGAATGTGTTATGGAGACTGTTTACCAAAGAGTGATTTGTTAATTGGACACCAGTGAAAGTTGTTTAGATTGATTGCCCAATTGGGTCAAAGCTGTGTCATAACTGTCTGGAGACAGTCACAGGTTTTTCTTAAACATCTTTTTAATGTAATATAGTTCTGGTATAATGTAGTATTAATGTAATATAGTTTAACTTAATAAAAACAATTTATTCAACCTTCTACAAGAAAGTCAAAACATGTTATTCCCCACACAGGGGGTCACACAACTTTGATAAGACACAGCATGTAAAACCCTGGAGCACTAAAAAAGCCCTAACTCCTGACAATTCCATTCCTGTAAGTGCTCTCTCACCTCCAGGTATCAAAACCTCAAAGAAACCTTGCTTGGTGTTTCTGTAGCTCATTGGGTAGCACCAGAAAAGACTGAATCTTACTGTAAGGTGATTTTATCAATTAGCTATCAATGTTCAAAACTAAAACCTAACAAAGAAACGCACTCATTCCAGCTTTGGCTTCTTTTCTTCTGCCTTCCCTCTGCTGGTATCCATGAGAGCTCACAGCTGGATTAGAGTTCCTTTAGTCCAGAGACAACACACCTTCCTGGGGGTTTGCTCTGTGCTCAGCAATGACACTCTGTCTTATTTCAACACAACACTCTGTGAATTGTTGTTACTTAATACCAGCATACTGAACCTGGAGCAAACTGATTAAAATTCCTTGTGTGTTACTGCCATTAAACCATCATTACCACCCATCCCTCCCACTGAGGTTAAGTGTCTGTCCTGCTCTACCTCAGGATCCTTCTGACATCCCATAATGATTCAGGCTGGGACATCACACAGCATGTTAATTTGGAAATGAAGGGAGAAACATTTAAAAGCAAGAATAACAAAGAACTACCAAAAATTACAGACTAAAAGTAAGATGAGTGAGAAGTATTGGTCCCAGAGCAGAATTTATGAGTAGTCCAGCAGCTGGCATGTGAAGTTTCTGCCCATAATGATTTTTACTGTCCTAGCTACAATAAAACTAGAGAAATTAGAGGCAGGCAAGAGCAATTAGGCCAAATGAACCTTTCCACACCAATGCAGGATGGATTTAAACTATTAAAAAAAAAAAAAACAAACCCGAATATATAACAGCAATACCTTTTACCCTGACTTCTGAGAAGAGTTTAGTGAAAATGTAACTTCTCAGCATTATAATTTACCTACACATCAAGAACTTCAACTGTTCTCTCTATTCAGGGCTACATAATAAGAGGAACTTCAAATACAAAGAAAGCTTGAAATTTTAAGTAACTGATAATTCCACCAGTGAGAAAAAGGTAGAATTATACACAGCAAAACTGCACTTGACATTGGATTTTCACATAACTGTCAAACTTATTGATTATAGACTGAGATTACTACTTGGGAATGCCCTCTCCTCCACCAGAGCTATTCCTGAAGAACACACTTAGACACTTGTCTTTAAGGAAATGCCAGTTGTACTCAGATAACGTAAATGCCTGGAACTGAGGATTCCTAACAAACTCCCACAAGTGACAACAAGTGGATCTTTACCTTACACAATGCCTGTTCAGCACTCATCTTAAATGTCTGATAACCTTCTCTCAATGCTTTCATCAAACCTGGGGGTTTGACCCAAACCAGTTCACACATTTAACATGCAAATTACACACTTAGATCACCTTGAATTTGCCTTTGAGGATTGGAAATTGTCTGACAAGCTTTATGATGACATTTTAAGAATGATGCAGCTATTTCCAACAGGGCAGTTGAGATGAGAGAAGGCAGCATCCAGCTACACAGTCATTCTGTCTGTGTTGATGTCTGGCTAAAACCTCATTCTGGATAAGAACAGCAAAAATTTTAATATCCAACTCCTAATCATTATCACCTGCTAGAACAAAAAGTTTCAGGTGAAAATTATATTGTTAAGTCCAACAGCTGGCTTTGAAGATTTCAGTAGCACCTCTAGCTGTAGAGATAATGGAACACCCTCCTGGAAAATTCAGAAAAAAGTCTTAACAATAGAAGATCCAACACATTTTTTTTTCTAGGTGCCTCTTGGACAGTCCCCTCAGAGATCCAAAAAACTGATACAAACTGCCAGGAAAATTAGCATCCTGAAAGAGCTGACAGACACAAATGTACTGTGCAGGTATCTGTAGCAGGTATCTGAATTTATGATAATCCCTCTCCAAAGCACTTCTGGAGTCAGCAGCATGCAGCCTGACATCAGGGCTTTCAAGTCAACAGGGAGCAGGATGCCTGGCTGAAAATAGTAATTTTTGTTTCATTGCACTGTGTCACCACCCTGGGAGCTGGATATTCTGTGATTAGCACCGAGGGAAATGCTCCCTCCTCGGAAGCAGCACCGTCCACATCCCAGAAGAGGCAGAGATGCAGCCCAGGGCACAGCTCAGGCCCAGGTGCTGATTAAAACACCATCACTCAGATCTCTTCACCTTTCTAGGAACAGACTGAAACATGACTGAGGAATGATTTTAAGAATGATCTTGCTTCTTTCAAAGCACAGATCATGCTTCTTAATTTCAGGGAATCTGCATGGGCTAAAGTCCATAGGAAAGTCAAACTGCAGCCTCTCAATCACTGACACACAGCAGCAACAACAGGACACAACCACCAGGTCAGCAGACAGGCAGGAACATTTCTCAAAAGATTTACACCCTAGGGAAAAAAAATACAGTTGCTGTATCTGCACTCAAGTTGTGACTTTTTTTTAAAGCTTATCTAATTAAATCAATACAAATACCTACAAAGCTAGGCTATTTCAGTTAAAATGCAATTATGTTTCTTTTAACTTAACTTGAAAAAAAACCCATTGAATGGATTAGAAATATTTTTTCCTCCAGTTAAATTAAACTTCAAGTAAACTGCTGGAATAGTTAATCTTAAATGTCAAGAAAACAACAGGAAATGTGCCATCTACGCACAAAAACAAGTTCTGCAGAGTCCTAAACTTAGAGCTTCTGTCAAACATCTGGCTTAATATACAGTTAAATTTCATGGTTACTGAAAATTTTCAACTCAAAATTTCCAAAGAATTTATTTTTTTGCATAATTAAAAAAGTATTACTTATAGTCCCCAAGGGTAGACATGGAGATCCACAGACAATCAGACTTTTAGGAGATTATGGGCTCCAGCTGTTTGCCTTGCCTGGTAATCTCCCTAAGGTGCTGTTTCCTCTTGATACCAGTAATCACTTTTCATGGGTTTACATAAAAGGTGCTGTATATCATCAAATCAAAAGGTTATTGCTCTCTTCTTGTTATACTGAATATGTGGCTTAGTGCTAAAAACAGAGTCAAAGTAAAATGTGCATTTATACATTACAACTGACCTACTGGTTTTTATTCAATATGTAAAAACAAGCATTGAAGTTGCCCATTAACAAATTGGCTTCAATATCTCATATCAAATCATGTCAATATATTCATATTTTCAGTAGTTGTGCTTGTCCAGTACTGCTGAGCTTTCAAGTTATACTCAGGCTGAACAATACAAATCCATGACTTGTCAACATCCTTCATCTCATTAGTTTCACTCAGCAACAAATCTCAGTTTATTAAAATACAAACTGTTCTTGTACCCTGTTGAAAACTGTGGGAGATTTGATGTGGCAAAACATTGCCATGGCAAAAACGCCTTGTAAGATCTTTTGAGGTTGGAGTGGAAGCTCAAGTATTTCCTGTTGGTTTTTTTTTTTGAAACAAACCTTGCATTCCTCTTCTGAGGCACAGAAATAGTCCACAGCTAAGTTCCTATAGTCATGAAAATAGCTGAACACAAGAGGTTTTACTGGAGGGCTCTCTCCTCTGCTCTGCAGCTTCTCTGGCTGGAACATCTGAGCAAGAGCCAGTTCCCAGCAACTGAGTGACCTTCACAGCATTTGGAATTTGGGACTCTCAGAGTCACCAGAAGCCAAAGTCAACCATTCTAAGCCATTTCCCACTTTCCCCATCTGGAAAACTGAATTTCAATGAAGTTGTGTTGACTCACAGGAGAAAGCAAACCGTGTGAGGAAGCATGGAAGGGCTGGTGTTGGAAGGGACCCTAAGGAGTTACCCTTCGGGTGATACCTGGGCAATGCAAACATTTCTGGGCTGCAAAAATCTAAACTAAAACCACCAGTGTTCTGCTGACAAGCAGTGCTGTGCAAAAATGAAATCCCCATCCAACCAGCCCTCCCGGCTGCTGGAAATCTGCACATGCAATTCCTGACTCAGGTGCCACTGCTGTTTCTTGCAGCCACAAGTAGTTTACAGCCCCTGCTCCATTAGTCTGTGGTTTATGAGAAATATTTACTGCTTCTACTCAGAATTTCAGCAGCCCTCAGCACATGCTCAGATTGCAGCTTTGTTCACTGCAATGTTTCCTTCTTTAATTTCTTTATTTTTTATGGGGGGGGGGAACTCAGCATTATCATATTTTAAAAGATCTTTAAAATAGAAAACCTGCAACGGAATACAAAGACTCTCTCTGAAGGAGTGGGAAGGACAAAAAGAGTTTGGATATAAAACCTAGGGAATTCTGTGGTCTAAACAGACTTTGACTGATGAAATTAGCACTGCATACATGGCAAACAATGAAGAACCTGAGCTTCCAAAAAGCACAATAAAGAGACACTTCATGAAAACACCCTTTGATATGCAAGGAAGATCTATCAGTATCTACAGTTAATAATTAAAACTGCATCCACTACTCTCCAATCAATTTTTAAAGCAGTCCTTGTGAAACTACCCCATGTACACAGGTCTCTCCCACTATCTGCACAATCTTCTGTTAAGCCTCTGCCTAGGACAAGAATCATCATTAATGTCTCCAAACACTGGTAACATTGACGAAGATTCTGGAAGGCCTGCTCATTTGGTACAGGTGAGAGAGGCCTTAGAGGGAAGCTCTCCAGGGGCACTTCCTCAGCCAAGAGCTCCTTAATCTTTAAGTGCCACATCCCATGGTGAAGGTGCCAGAAAATCCATTTACAGCAAACGAGCAGCCAACACTCACAGGGCAGAGGACCTGACACAGGCAGGGTGGGACAGCCCCAGCCCTGCTCTGCGTTTTGAACAACAAAAAAGAATCAAGTAACAGGGATTTTATAATTTTCTATCTTCCATCCATCTACTATAGCATTAAGTACCAACGCTGCTCCAATCAATGAGGAGTTCTGCTGCTCATGACATCCAAGCACTACAGATTAAAATACAGATTTTAGTTGTTCTAGGGCTTTCCCCAACCACAAGTGTTTACTGATAAAAAGCTATACTCCTTGGTTGTGGCAATGGCAGCACACATCCTAAAGTAACCTGAAAATCCATAAAGCAAAACTAGCTGTCTTAAACTGACAGATTACAATAATTTAGTCATATAAATGTCTTCTGTGACAGTCACACAGGCCACATCCATCAGCAGCTCCTGGGAGGGAGCACAGGGAGCCCTAAGGGCCTGCCAAAGGACCACAAGCAGGAGCTGCAGAGGATAAAAGCCAATGCTGAGAGCATCAGTCCTAAATCCTGAAACAACTCTGACTCCAGAAATCCCACCATCCCTCCCTTCACTGCACTGCTAAAACAAGGGCAAGAAGTTTTACAACCATCAGGCATGTTACAGAGTCTTTTCCAACATACTTTGGAAGCAGCAGGGGAGAAAAAAAGCAAATAAACAAATAAAACCACTCACCATATTTGGTGTCAGTCTTTACTGTCAGTGCAACTAAAACTCTTCAAAATATCGAAAGCTCCACAAATGTTATTAGCAAAAATTTCACACTTTTTAAATGGATATTTACACTTTGAGGCAGTCTTTTAATTACTTTTGTTATTTGCATCTGATGACTCTGGGAAATGTTGAATTCAGATATGAGACTATCAAGGACCGCTGGATGAAGTCCAATAAAAAAGCTGAGATCAGCCTAGTTAAATTAGCCATCTGTCCTAAATAAACACGAATCAGAACTACTTTTTAATATTCAACTCAATCTTAAGTGAAATAAGAACTTCATAAAAGGCAGCAATTGTGGCAAGGTAAACTCCAAGGAGGTTTGCATCCATCTGGTTTATGACTTATCTCAGTACTTCAACTCCAGCTACAAAAAACCCACCCCAGATATGGCACAAGAAGGCCACACTATAACATCCAGATCTCAGTCTTTAAATTGTGATAAAAATGAATTAATGAATTACATTTGTACCAGTTACTGTTCTAGTTAAATTATTACCAGGAGAGTGGATTTATAATGTGCTGGTTCCTGTTCTCATTACAATCCATTCTCACGAGAACTTATAATCAGAATTTTAATGCCTCCTTCATTCCAGGAGAGACAGCTGTAAAAATATATTAATTTGACCTTTTCAAAATTTTGTTATTTGATTTGGTGCTGATTTTTATTTGCTCCTGTCTACAGCTCTTATATTTGATCCTATCTATAAAAATGAGTAGAAAATGGAAGTATGTCAGTAAGTCAGAAGAGTTTTCTGTTCATTTTTTCCACCCAACATTAGGCCACTCCCTCAATATCATACACAGTCCAAAATCACTACCTAAAGCAAGGATTACACTTTAAATAATGTTTAATCAATAGCAGAGGAACAGTGATAGCCTAAAAGTATAAAGAAATGCAATAAACACCATTCCCAGTGGGCCTTTCCTAGATATTCCCAGAGGATGATCCACACTGGACAAAACCAATCTCCCTGGAGACCTTCCCCTCTGTGCTACCACAGGAGCCTTGAACACCTGGATTACAACACAAAGGTGGTTTTAATCCCCCCAGTTGTCTCTGCTCCTGAAAATATGCCAAGAAGCTGAGCTCCAGGGACCTGGAATTAACCTGATCCACTTGCATACGGAGACAGCCCCAGCCACCTGTGCCTGGTGGGAGGCAGCCAGCACAGGCACAGAGCTGACACTGCAGGAGTGAAAGGAGGATTTCATCTCTTGCCAGGAGCCCACAGGGACTGCTCCCTCTTTGACCTGTGCACAGCCTTGGAGTCACCATGCCAACCCTCTGCCCACCCAAATATTCCTTGATGACTTCATCTGAATTAACCTTAATTTCATAGCACACAAGGAGGTTAACAGCAAGCAGATTCATCAGACAGCAGAAGCTGACCTTTACTTCACAACCAATCCTGTACAGTCAGCCTCTCTGTTCTACCTCTGAGACTGGCACTGTGCTACAAAGCTTTGTGGTACCAGTGACAGGCTGAGGACAGCTTCAGGTGCCTTCTCAGGAAACTGCTTTTATAAGTTTTGGATGCTTTATGTGACACTAGAGCCTAGAATTTGTAAATTTTTTTTTTTTAAATTGGGGTCATAAGACTGATCAAAATAGTGCCACATTTCAATCACTGATTTGTTGTGGGTTTTTTTTAAACATTCCTTAGGGTTCCACTTAGCCAGAGTACTATTTAAACTACACCTAGGTAGTCAGGTGAATGCTATCCAGGAAACTGGTTTTGAAATTCAACTGNCCCTCAGTTCTACTTCAGATGAGGACAGGCACAAACCAAAACTGTGACAGAGTAACACCTGCAGCAGTGAGTGATGTAGGAACCTGAACTTCAGTGATTACACCACTGATGGATTTTGGTTCCCGAGTTGCTTGGGTACTTCTGAAGATTACACCTGTAACACCTACAACATCATTACAGGAATTAAAGTTGTTGGAGCCAGCCCTGACAGCATTTCCCATTATATCCATCACAGGGCTGACATCAACAACAACATTCAGCCCCAGACAAGGACAGCAGGTGAGACAGATCCTTCCCTGTCTCCAGTGATTTGTTGCTCACAGGAATTAGAAGACATAAGTCACATCTTGTATAAAAGAGTCTGAGCAACCCAGCTCCTCTGAGTAGGAGCTGGGCTGACTACAATCACACAGCAGCTAAGAGATCTCATGAACATCCCTCTCTATGGCAAAGCCATCTCTAGAAAGTTTTTTCCCCTCATGACCCAGTCACTGGAATCCTATTTAACTTTCTAATTTCAGATGAAATTCACACATACTAATTCTAAGAAATACATTGTGATGCTGCCTTTTCTGCAGTTAATGAAAAAGCCCTGCAAGTTGGAGCTGTGCTGTGCAGAGATGATGTTTCTGGGACCACATTGCTGCTCCAATGAAGGTAAGAGCAGACAGTGTTGTTACAGCGACCCTGAAATGTTAATTTCTGGTGACTCCGGGGATTGGAGATGTCAGCGTGGCAATGTTCCTGGCTTCCACGGGGGATGGAGCGTGTTCACAGCTCTGCTCCTACAGCAACCCCTACAGTTTAGTGCACGGAGTGGAACTGATGCCTGTCTCCATAGAGACCTCCTGTCCTGCTTTTGAAAACGGAAAGAAAATGGAAACTATGACAACAGACAAACCTGTGGGATGAGAAGGCGTAAACAAGCCAGCAGGAAGCCCACGGTAGTACACTGGGGCCAGCCTCGTGTTTTCCTTGTTATCCAATATTAACATAAACAGATAAGTGAAGTACTTGGGAACAGAGCTGCACGTGGCACCAGCAGAACCAGAACTCTTCCTGAGACTGGAGCTCTGGCACTCCAGCTGATGAGGAAATGCCTCCATTTCCATCCCACCAAACCCCAGCCCTGCAGTGTTATCACTGCCATCCTCCCATCACACAGACACAGCCCTTTAAGGCACCAATGGACTTGTCACAGCATCTTCACCCAAGATTATCTGCATACAGAAATTAAAGTGATGTAGTTAGCTGAAGAGGACAAAGTTAAAACATAAATCCTAATTTACTGCACCTTAAGACAACTTAAACCAAACCAATGTGATGGCACAGCTCCTGTAGGCAGATCCAGACATAAAACACCCCTGCCTTCTCTCTGTGAGCTATTCCTGCACACCTCAGTGGCCTGAGAAAGCTTCTCCACTTAAAGGCAGAAAAATATTCAAGACTTTTTAATAGAAGACATCCCTATCTAAAGAGCACCCTTGGTATTTGTAAAGCATTTTGCAGAAGTAATTTGCTTTAAGGATGATAAAGTCAGCTCTTCATTGTTTTATTAGAAAGCATCCAGAAGGTCATTACCTCCAGCACACAGAGGGATTCATCTCGTGGATTGCAAGAGAGATGCCAATGGGCAGCTGTTCAGCAACTCCTGCAAGAATTAGAGCCTGTAATCAACTTNAGGTGAATGCTATCCAGGAAACTCGTTTTGAAATTCAACTGCATTTATATGCTGCAAACTAACAACAAATTATATTTCTGTCAGCATCAGGACTACAGCTCATCCAGGACCCCAAAGTAAATGTTCTAGAAGATCAGCACCATTCACACTGGGAGAAAAGAATAAAACCTGTAACAATAGGTAACTCTTACTCTGTCTGCTGGATTTTCCAGATTCTACTCATCCTTCTCAGCTCAATCCTTCTGTTCTCACAGTATCTGCAGTTATGATTTCCCCTTTTTACCTGCTTTGGGAGCAAAGGCCTCCCCTGTACAGCTGTTTGTCATTACAGATAAGCACACATGAAGAGCAGTCAGGGAAGAATATATATNACAGCAGCTAAGAGATCTCATGAACATCCCTCTCTATGGCAAAGTCATCTCCAGAAAGTTTTTTCCCCTCATGACCCAGTCACTGGAATCCTATTTAACTTTCTAATTTCAGATGAAATTCACACATACTAATTCTAAGAAATACATTGTGATGCTGCCTTTTCTGCAGTTAATGAAAAAGCCCTGCAAGTTGGAGCTGTGCTGTGCAGAGATGATGTTTCTGGGACCACATTGCTGCTCCAATGAAGGTAAGAGCAGACAGTGTTGTTACAGCGACCCTGAAATGTTAATTTCTGGTGACTCCGGGGATTGGAGATGTCAGCGTGGCAATGTTCCTGGCTTCCACGGGGGATGGAGCGTGTTCACAGCTCTGCTCCTACAGCAACCCCTACAGTTTAGTGCACGGAGTGGAACTGATGCCTGTCTCCATAGAGACCTCCTGTCCTGCTTTTGAAAACGGAAAGAAAATGGAAACTATGACAACAGACAAACCTGTGGGATGAGAAGGCGTAAACAAGCCAGCAGGAAGCCCACGGTAGTACACTGGGGCCAACCTCGTGTTTTCCTTGTTATCCAATATTAACATAAACAGATAAGTGAAGTACTTGGGAACAGAGCTGCACGTGGCACCAGCAGAACCAGAACTCTTCCTGAGACTGGAGCTCTGGCACTCCAGCTGATGAGGAAATGCCTCCATTTCCATCCCACCAAACCCCAGCCCTGCAGTGTTATCACTGTCATCCTCCCATCACACAGACACAGCCCTTTAAGGCACTGATGGACTTGTCACAACATCTTCACCTAAGATCATTTACATACAGAAATTAAAGTGACGTACTTAGCTGAAGAGGACAAAGTTAAAACATAAATCCTAATTTACAGCACCTTCTTTAAGGCAATTTAAACCAAACCAATGTGATGGCACAGCTCCTGTAGGCAGATCCAGACATAAAACACCCCTGCCTTCTCTCTGTGAGCTATTCCTGCACACCTCAGTGGCCTGAGAAAGCTTCTCCACTTAAAGGCAGAAAAATATTCAAGACTTTTTAATAGAAGACATCCCTATCTAAAGAGCACCCTTGGTATTTGTAAAGCATTTTGCAGAAGTAATTTGCTTTAAGGATGATAAAGTCAGCTCTTCATTGTTTTATTAGAAAGCATCCAGAAGGTCATTACCTCCAGCACACAGAGGGATTCATCTCGTGGATTGCAAGAGAGATGCCAATGGGCAGCTGTTCAGCAACTCCTGCAAGAATTAGAGCCTGTAATCAACTTCTGGTCAGGTTTTTTTTTTGCAGCTGTAGCCCGGATACATGGCCTCCAACTACAGCTCTTAAGTAGCAGCATAGTTAAGATTTTTGGGTTTGTATCTGCAGTATTTGTTCAGTGACTCCTACCTTACACACCCACACTTGTTTCCTACAGAGCCAAAACCACAACACCACCAAGGTAAGCTCTCAGGGTAAGGCAGACACTCAAAAAAAAAAAAAA
>VXBC01003777.1:278294-316047 GCA_013399945.1 Ploceus nigricollis
AAAAAAAAAAAAAAAGCTTTATGTTTTAAAAAAACCCTCTTTACACGGCCTCTCTGAGGCGAACAGTTTTTCTGTGCTATCTCTACATAAATATCAGTGCTTGATATTTGCTCTTTAGATGTTTAGCTATTTCACCGACTTGGCTCAATGAATCCATTAGCATTTCCCCAGCTTTGCAGCCACACACACACTCTCACTCAGCCTCAGTTTAGGGGATTACCATCCTCTGACTCTTCCCAGCCTAATGTAGCAAAACTCCAGTTGCCTGGGTTTGAAGCAGAGCATTGTCCAGAACTGTGCGTGCAGAAACATTTCATACTCATTCCATTGTCAGTAATTAAATTTGCTGTTCCCATCTGGGACACAATCTTCCCCGAGTTTGCAACAGAATCTCTTTGTCTGATTGCACTGATAGATTGAGATGATGTTCTCCTCATTATTATACACTTCAGATAACAACTGAGATGGAAAGGGACTACAGCTAATGAGGTCAAGTTTTCATACAATAAACAATATATTGCATAAATATAGATTGATCAAATCATGACCTGGGATGCCCTTTTGTGGGTACATGCTACAGTGCAAATACTATTTTACAGGTTTAGGGATGGGAGGTTCATCAACTGGTAAAATAAATACTGTAGTCAATCAACTTTTCTGTTTTACCAGTAAAAGGAACAAGGCCACATAACCTGCTACAAAGACACAATATAGTTCCTAATTTTAAAAGGAGTCATGCAAATCTTTTATTCCTTTTTTTAAAGCACAACTGTTCAGGTCTGCTCTGTAGAACATGTTCAGAATGCTTTCACTGAACAAGCTTCCACCCAAGGAAACACAGAACAGAGTTACACACACAGATGAACATTCCCAGTTTTGTTTAACATGGCAGCACCAGCAAGGAGGTTATTTGATGTATGAATTTATCCCTGAAATGCCACAATGAGGTAAGGAAGCTTTATCATCTCTGCCAGTTAGGGAAGAACTGCACAAAAACCTCCCAAGGCCATACACACATTCTAGAGCCACAAAAAGGGAGTGTTCAGGGGAACACTAAGACTCCCACCCAGCAAGGAGGTAACACTGTGCAGCCAGGGAGAGATGCCATGGTAGAGGAGGAGCCCATTATCAGATCTGAGCCACATTCCAGAATGGAAATCCAAACAAGTGGTAAATGATCCATGACACAGACTCATTTTTGTGGGCTCACAGATAAGGAGCTACTGAAGCAAACAAAACCCAGCAAGAAAACTTCTGTTTTTGAGAGAAGTGCTGCTGCAGGTATTGGTGAGAGGCTGGGCATTGGAGACCAAGCAGCTCTCCTTCCCCACCTTTCTGTTTGTTACTAAAGGTCACACTGATGGGCATAGCCACCATTCAAACATCTGAGGGGCCTGAAAAACACACAGCAACCTGTGAGCACGCCCTCCTGTAAATAAACCCAGCCAAAAGCTGGAAACAGCTTTAATCCTGTTCCAAAACCCCTCAGTCACAGGCTCCCATAGATTGCAACAGGTATTTGATCAGTCCCTTTTCACAGCACTGAACATAGCAGGGAAAACACCTCACTTATTCAGTTTCATGTGTAATTACATTTGTTAACAAGTTTATTTACTATCAAACATTAGAATCCATCAACAACATGACTACCCTGCTAAATCATCACCACCAAAAGGCAGCTTGCAGTTCCTTTAGAAAGTACAGGGATTTGTTTTCCCAAAAGAGCATTTTTTAATGAAGAGGACCTATTAAAAAAAATCAAGCAGCTGAAAAGCAGATGAGTTTCTTTGCTCTTTCTGCCCTTCCCCCTACTACACACCAGCCAAAGATTTATTCAGTTGCACTTAAAATAAAAGCTGTGCACTTACTGGTTAGGAGAACTAACTATCCAGCAGACATTAGTACAACTGAATTCATCTCACCCAAAATCATCCCAACTGTTAGGAAAAAAAAATTAAGAAAAAAAACCCATAAGAGCAACAGTAATTCACAAGTTTGAAGTGATCTGTGTGAAGTTTTTGCTAAGATTCAGCTCAGGACACATCAAGGGTAAGATTCTATCACTGCTAAAAAAAAGTTAAAGAGTCTCTCCCCGTATTTAACATTCCCATCCCACCTTTTAATATACTTATCCACAGAAGAGGTGTATGCCTGAATAATTCGTGATCTGCATTTTGACAGCAATTTTGGGGCAAGTCAGCAGCAGAGAAGCTTCAAACTACTCCTCTAATTCACACAGGCATGAGAATTTTCAGTCCACAGTGCATCTAATGATACTGAAACGTATTACAGGCCAACGCCAGCACTGTGAATATCTTCAGGGAAATGAGACTTGTGTGTGCCATGGAGGAGACCAGACCAATGCAGGTGCTTCTGTTAATGAATGGTCCATCTCTTAATAGCCAAGACTGATCTGATATGATTTATGCCTGTTGATCTGTGATTAACCACCACTACTACAGCAAGATCTACTGCAGCTTGTACTATAATTGGAAGTAAATTGACTGCTTATAATAAAAAAAAAATTTTAAAACCCACACTAAAAAATCTGTAATAATAAGTATGGTATAGACCACATTTCCTCAGAGCTTTTGTGAGCAACATCCATTTGTCTCATCAATCACAGAAGTGCATTTTCCTGTCAATCAATCACCACATTAATGTGCTGCTCCATTTTGCACTGTAAACATGCATTTACTTTGTAGAGATTGTTACAGGAGAGGAAGAATCAGGACTTGCCTCTCAGAGGCTGCTGCTTGAAGAACTGAGAAAGTCAATATTTATCTGATGAGAGGTAAAAAAACCCAAAACCTGAGGTAAATTTTCTCTTTAGCAGGGAGATGGAACAGGGAGCAGCTGATGGCTGGGCTCACACTGCCACATCCCTTGGGCACGAGGGACTTCGGTCAGGAGTACCTTGACACAGATCTGTGCACACCAGAAACACCCTCAGCCTACCCCAGATAAGGCAGATTTCTGTTCTCACTCTTTGCATCCAGCTCTCTTCACAGTCAGCTTAGAGGCTCGTGCCTTATGGCCCTTCAATAAATCTCCCCACTCTTCTACACTCCAAATACTTATACACCAAAGAACTGTAAAACAGGCTTATGTGAGCAAATGGTGGAAAGGCTGCTTAACTTTAGGAGCCAAGAAGGCTGTTTATAATTAGCAGCAAATGTATCCACAGCGTGGAACTGACAACTCTCTATCCAGCAGAAATCAAAGTGTAGTGCCAACAACATCCAGAATAAATAAAAACTCTTCATGGAGCTTACATAGGAGAACCTAAAGACATGTTTTTATGCAAATGTATATGTTGTTTTACCATTATTTTCATCCTTCTCTGCAGATCAGCCCTCATATAAGAAAGAAACAACAAACACTAAGAGGGGCGAACACCATCAAGATGACTAACACAGAAATGCAACAAATTCCCAAATAAAATCAGAATAGCAGATAGGAAATCAACAACCACAGTGCATGCATGTGAAAGCAGCCCCAGGACAGCTTTAGTTAACATCTCTGCAATTTACACAGGGTTTACACAACTGTTTTTTTTCCAGTTCCATAAAGCTCAGGGAATTACAGTACAGCAACAGCTCCCTCCTCACACACCACCCACACCTCACCCCATGACACAGAGCACCCTCCCAGAGCAAGACAGGTTCCTGCGCTCTTCAGAGCAGCTGAAAAAGCAGCAGCACATCCACACTTCCCATCTCACCCTCTCAGTGTTGATGCTTTCACAGTCAGCATCACTGAAAGCAAAAACCAGCCCCATCACTTCACACCACCTTCACCAAAAAACAGCCCAGTCCCTTCTACACAACCACAGCAGCTTTGTTCACAGAGCTGCAGCTCCGCACAGGGCACAGCTGGCAGGCCAGGACACCAGCCAGCTCAATTTTAGGTGCCCCATCCATGGGAAGGAAAGGGAAGCCACACACAAGGAGCCCAAGTCCTTCCTTGCAGAAAAATGGACATCTGAATGTAAAATATAGACCAGGCAACACACTGAGACATCAAGACACATCAAAGAACTGGACAAAGAAAAGAGAATTGTGATTACCTTGGGGGAATTCTCATCTGCTTCAGAGTCACAGCCCCTGCCAGACATCCAGACTGACCCCTCAGATTCCCAGCAAACACGGACTGCCAGGCCTCCCTGGCCTCCTTATAGCCAGGTCACACACCTGTAATCCATCACCCCAGCGAGGCCACAGCTGCCCCCAGTTTGGGAGGTGATGCTGCTGCCAGCTGAGTGCCAACGCTCTACAGTAAAAACAGGCAACCCCCAACACAGGGAAAAACGATGTCTGCCCCCAGATCGGAAGGCTCTGAAATGCTGAACACGTGCTTTATGAAACTATACTATATTACATTAATATACTATTTAAAGAGATACTATACTAAGTTACCATATCTAACTGCTCAAACCTGTGACTGCTGAGAGTCCCGAGACACAGCTCGATCCAATTGGTCATTGAACCCCAACAACCTTCACCAGGATCCAATCAAGCAATCACTGCAGGCAAACAATCTCCATACCACATTCCACATGGGGAAAACACAGGAGCAGAGATAAAGAATTGTTTTCTCTTCTTCTCTCTGTGCGTCTCCAAGAAATCCTGAGAGACAGAATTATGTCTCTCTGTCCAGAGAATGTGAATGTCACAATGATCAGCCTTGGAGCAGAGGATCACGTGGCTGCTCAGAGCTTGGGGAATGTGGCATCATCCCCATCACAGCTGGTGGGGAGGAAATTAACTTCCTCTGGAGATCCTCGTGCCCTGCTGAGTAGGGAGGATGCTGGGGGGCATTAGGGGCTAGAAATATAAAGAGTTTCAGGATTAACTACAAATTAGCTTGAGGAGGGAGAGGTGTCTCCCACAATTTTGGAATTACACTATTAAATTCTACCCCCTGTAGTTTATTGAGCTACCTAACTGTTACTGTGCCAGAAGGTCAGAATCACTTCAAATGCTTAGGAAAAAAAAGTCTATTTTTAAACTTTTATTAATGTGTTCTTCTGTTCTTATAGGATAGAAATATGAAATATGGCTTAATTTGGAGGAATAGAGAGCTCATTCATGTGGGAAGCATCAATATGTTGTTATAATGTGCTTTTAATTAAGCAGACATTGCACAGCACTTGGTAAGATCAAGTAAATGCTGCTAATGTTTCCTCTACTATTGCCCCTACCCTGCAAAGCATAATGAAATCAACAAAATCAACTGAGAAAATAACAAACTTTATTGAATTTTCAAATTTATGAATATTAACAGACCCCAAAAGCTCTTATATGCCAGTAGATGGCAATCTTCAGATAGAGTAAAAATGTGTCATTAGCAAATGCGAAATTTCAAATTAAAACTGTATGAGAGAAAAAAAAATCAACTCAAGGGATGAAATTCCTAAGAATTTATTCAGAATCACTCCAGTTTCATTTTATGAAAGAGAAAAAGAGGACAGAGAATTTTTTATTGGTTTGGTTTTATTTTTCATACTAAAAATTTACTTTTTTTCAACAAGTTAGAGTAGTATGGAGATGCGCATTAGTGTGAAAAGTGGATCTTTTATTCTGGACAAGTGAAACATTTGGGGTTTTCACTAAAACTCACGTTTCTGCTTCCCTTGGGAGTCCCTCACACGGCCACAAGCCCAGCCAGTTTTGGACAGATGTGGCCTAGAGCCCACAGCTGGGTACTCATCTCAGTAGTGAAGGGGGGGAGACCTGAGTGATGGACATGAGAGAAGTTTGAGGGGTTTTTTTGGTATTAGGAAATAAAACTGTGCACTCAAATTTTGGTTTAAAACTCAACTGCATCCCCAGCTCACAACACGTGGCCAGCACACCACCAGGAATGCACAAGAATGCTCTGGCCTATATTTAATTCCTGCTCTTCAGAAAAGCTGAACTTGAAATTCTGCTTACTGTTGTTTCTCGATATTTTAAGACCTCAGGACATCATGGAATGTGATCACACTTATAACAGCAGAAGAAACCCAATAAACAGTTTCAATATCCATGCTGATCCCAGCTCAGTGTGCAACCATGGGAGGGCTGGTAACTCAAACACCACTCAACTGTGTCCACTGATAAAAGAACACATTACAACACATGCAACAAGAACATTTTTCCTATCTGACATCATACTTTAAATAAAAAAATAATAACTGTAGGATGTAAGTTAAAAAATAAATATTTTTTACACCCAAAATTGTATTTATTTTTATTATTTGTAATAAAAGTTGCAAATTCACTCCCTGCAATCTTCTTTAAAAAAAATCATCTCAGACATAGAAACCTTCCAACCTGGTACCTGAACTCTCCAAAGGGAACTCCCAGCCTCCAGAGAACAGAAATGGGACAAAATCTGTAACAGCTGGAGCAATTTCCTTGGAGTTAAAATTAAAAAGCCTGACAGTGTCACAAAAATAAAAGATTTTAGAAAAAAAATGATGCAAAGGATGTTATTAAAGTAAGGTTTATGAAGTTCGAGAATAATTACAGATAATGTGTATTTATTATTCCTGCAGGATCAATCCGTGGCACAGATTTCAATATCCGAAGCCAAACGTACAGATAATTCTCATGTCTGTAGTTATCTTTGCTCTCAACTCCCACTCATCTCCCCAGTGACACATTTACTGTTTCCATTTGTGATATATCAATACCCTTCATTTTATTTATTTCAGTTTTCTCTTTACAAGGAAAGAAAAAGAAGGAAGCTGATTTTAATCTTCGATAACAACCCCTCCATTTCTGACAATCCAAATCCAAGGAGTAAAATCCCAGTTCCAGATCATCATACCAGAATGGTTGATCCATTCTAAGAGCACATAATGAACTCCAGAGTTAAAAAAATGCCTCTAAGGACTCAATGTACTCTACAGTCAAGAGGAAAGGGCAGATTTTCTGCTCTTTTGAGGACACCTATCCCAGCAGATAAATTAAGATCCCTGCAGATGAAATGCTCTGTATCTCCCTGGGTTCAGCATTCAGATGCAGAAGGTTTTAGGTAGATTACAATTCCTTAAAGCCACAGGATCAGTCCCAGACCACAAAATCCCCAGGGTTGCAGAGGTGTCCAGAGCTGTGTGACAGGAGCTCCAGTGGCACCCCCAGCCACCAGAGTCCCCTCTGCACACCCAAACCCTGCCACACACACTGCTGGGTACCCACCTTATTAGACCTGAGGGATGGAAATGAGAGAAGTCTGAGGGGTTTTTTTTCCTATTAGGAAATAAAACTGCACTCTAATTTTGGTTTAAATTTTGGTGGTGCTCCTTCAGGCAGCACTGCCTGCATCCTGCATTCCCCTCCCAGCCCCCCTGACTGCAAACCAGCTGAGAGATTCCCCCTGCAGGACAAGCACACAGCCCTAGACAGACTCAAATGATGCTCCAGGAGTACTTAACTCTTGCAATCTACACATCTTCAGTCCTTAAATGCACAGGCAAAAGGCCTATTTTTAATTCTGAAACAAAAGTTTACCTTATTAAATAATATAGAAAGGATCACTATTTAAAAGACAGAATCCAAACATTTGGGGGCAAGAAAACCACCATATACAAATTTCTACAAGTAAGTTTCCCTTCCTGCCAAATACATAACTTCATGATACTAAGTTGCTTAAAATAATGACTTTCAGCAGATATCCCCATCCCCTTTTCTGGCATATGAAGTTTCTAGGCACAAGTAGGACACAGGACAGCAGAACACATTAGCTACCCTTGTGGCCAAATTATGCCCAACTCAAAATTCACTTTCTTTTCCTGCATTCTCCACTTGCCTTGGGTTACCTGGTCACGTTTCCACTTAAAAGTATGAAGGTGGGAAAAACGTTTCTTTTTTATTCAAAGTTATAAATAGCAGTAATCCTACACACTGGTTTTGTTTTCCAAGCATTTTTTTTTTTTTAAAAAGGGAAAAGAATAAAACCATTAAGTAGCCAGTCAGGCAAAATCTCTCTTCATTTGCTAGGAACAGCACCATGACAAAAGTTAACACCAGCTCCCCAAACGTTTTAAAAATTTTTTCTACTGAACAATTTCTTCTTATCATTACACTGTTTAAAAGTTCACTTGATCAAAACACACCATTTAAACACGTCCAGGCTGTCTCTAAGTCTTGCACCAATTATCGTGCAGCACTACACCTCTTCAACATTTCCAAGAGGATCACCTCCATTAACACCCTCATTCATTCTGGAAATATTCTTACCTCCACATCCTATCATGGCACCTAAGATTTTAGAACTGAATAATTAAAAAGAAAGAAATCCATTCCAGTTTGAAAATTTAAACAAGCTCAGGATTTGACCCAGAGCTTTAGTAGCAGAGTGCTGCCCCCAGCCCTGTGAAACCCTGAAGTCTGGACACCACCATGCTTCTAATGAATAAACAGATGAAGAAATGCCCATGGCACTTCCATCAGCACCAAGCTGCCCTTGGAAATACAGCATGACATCCACAGCCAGCATGACATCTACTTCATCATACAGGCAAGAAAAAGTCAGTGTCCTTGTGAACATCAAATATCCAAAGCCTTTTCAATGAACTGCTTCAAAATGCTGCTCAATGCTATTTCACTTCCCTCCTTTAAATCAGCAGGTATGGCAATGATGGGTAAATTTTCCATGGAAAATAGGAGACAAGCAATGAAGAGGGGAAAAGAGGAAAAAAAAAAAAAAAGCTTTTTCCTACTTCTGAAAAACTTTTACAAGAATTATTCTTGAGGAATTAATGGAAAGAAACTATTTTTTATACACAGTATTAAGTGATTAAAAGCTTGTTCATCACTTTGCTTAGTTTAATTTTAGAAAGGCCTACTTGCAGATTCTTTGAAATGCATAATTAATTGATAGCAGCGTGGTTACATCAGTACAGAAGTGAACGATAGATGTGAAGTGGTTTTTCCACAAAAAAAACAGAAGCAGCACAGGGCACAATTACAATATCCGATTCACTCTGCCCTCCAATGAGGCTGTTTGATCTGCACATCTGATTGCACAATCGTCCATAAATATCCCCTGCATTAAAATTCTGACTGGTTTGCAACTCGTTCCAACTCGTGAGAGATTCTTTTTTTGTCAATTGGATCTGACAGAAAAATTAAAATAATCCTCTTTTACCTCTGCATTATCCTTTAAGTACTTAAGTTTTAATTATATCTCAAGTCTACCTGAAGACATTTCGGGCAACTTCCAGTAACGTGCATAAGCAGTTGAATACAGTGTAAAAGTGCATGTAATTTTCAAGTCCCCAGTTGTTAATGAAATCCCAAACATTCAGATTTTAATTGAACTAGATAAAGATTAAGAAGCTTAGCAGCAGCTGGCATTGCGAATTAGTTCTCAGCAGATTTTTATGTTGTACTCTAAATCATTGCTTTTGTAATCTTCCTAAATTGTCCTTTATCTTGCTAATGCAGATATGATTCTCAGAAAGCATTAGGCTTCCACTGTTCCCATTGCCTGTAAAATCTTGAACTGTAAAATCTTAATAGTCTTTTTTAATAAGTATTATGATCTATATGTATAATGTGCATTCAATAAAATCTTACTGTAATTAGAAGAAAAGTTTTTAGGTTTTTTTACGTGACCTGTTTTACAGATTAGATTTATTAAACAGCGTAAACTGTTGGAGCTGCTTTAAGACCTATTTAGAGCCGTCTGGCATCAGATAAAAAAACAGTGCTAGACCCAACGCTTGGGGCTCGGCTCTCCAGGAGGTTCATTAGGAACTTTCCCTCTCCTTCTGGCTCAGGGAGCTCGGCACAAACAGTTTCATGTTGCCTGAACGCCTGGCAATGCATTATCAGCACTGATCAAGTATCATTTTGCTCCTAGGGCTTTGCAAGGCTCGAGGAAAGGATTCAGATCAGCACCAGAGCTCATCAGCTGTTCCCCCTCCCCACGTCCTAGCCCTCCACCCCAAGTGTGACCTGCACACACCAGGTCTTTCTGCAGGCTGCAAACTCCACAGGGAAGGCCTGTATTTGAAATTACCATGACAAATGTGCTCTCAGGACCTGTCTGTGCATTGTAACAGCTCTTACGAGAGTTGTGAGTGCAGTTATTACTTGCATAGTAAAAGGGGTTATATTTATGCATCTCGCTTGAGGATGCACTGTTTTTATTCACACTAATGCAGATAAAATTGGAGTTCATGCTTTATGGGGGAAGTGTGGGGAAAAATAAAATAAAAAAGATAAATACTACCACTACTACCATCATCAAAAAGCAAGTAGCACTTCCATTTTTTAACTACATAAAAAAAAAAAACCTTTAGCTATTTTTCCAGCTAATGGTATTGGTCTTTCAAGTCTGTTGGTAAATGACCAACTAATGCAGTTACGTATGCACTGAAGAAGAAAATTATAAAGAGATAATACAGCCAACTGGCATAAAAATTTTGAACAGAATGGAATTTTAACAGTTCCGCTGAGGTCTTCTAATATTAAGAATCTTGGCTGCTCCAATTTTCTCACAAGTAAAGGAAACATTTGGCAGAATAACAAACACAAATGTCAGAAGAAAGGAAATATCTTCACCTGCACTTGATGACTTATTTATTTATTCATTAGAAGCATGGTGGTGTCCAGACTTTAGTGATGGCATTTCAGTGTGTTCTGTCACCCCAGTCCCTTCCCAGGTGCATTTTCCTCTTCCCTCCCATCCTGAGCTCCATGGTGCCACCGTGCCCAGAGATCAGGATGCTCCAGGGCAGCTCCAGCAGCAGCACGAGGACAAGCACAGTGATCATCAGTCTGTACCTGTCTTCAAAGGATTATGTTTGGTTCAGCAAGCTTTGAGATCTTTGAATGAGAGATGCTCTAAGTAGCACTAAGCAATTTTCTCTCCCTCAAACCAAGATGAAGCCGTGAGCTCCTCACGTCTCCTCAGGCCCCTTGTTACTCTGCCATTTCCCCTCAGCAATCTTCTCATTCCTGACTCTGACATTCTGGCAGCCCAGCTATTTTCAGAAACTATTATCTGAGTTTGAAATTGTGATTTTTCTGCTGGGTCTTTTTTCCAAGCAAGCATTTCGCTACCTGAACTTCAGCAAACTTCCAAGTAGACTCCTAGAAACAACTCTGTTTTTTACATTTATTTTTGCCATAAAACAAGGAGTTAACTTCACAGTGCTGACTTCTTATTTGAGCCATTTTCTGAAGTGCAGCTCTGAAAGTGACTTCAGTACTTTTGCCTCAATTTGCTGAGCTTTTTATAAAATCTTGACAAAGTTTTTCCTAACATTAAATAACACATTCTTTGGATGTTCCAAGTTCAAACAGGGTTTCGTGATGCTGCTGCTGATTCCAAGGTGCCCTAAATTGAGCATTTATTGAAAAGGCTGTTATGAATTTTGTCCTTCAAATTACTCCAGTAAGAGCAATGGAATTTGGCTGCCAAACTGCTTCTAAGGCTGAAGGATTTTATTTGCTTCAAGATTGCCTGTAAATAAGAATTTCAACCCATTTTTTTAACACAAATTATACAAAAGAATTTGACACCAAAAGGAATTTTGTAATGGACTTTATTGGGAACATACTGAGTTCTAACAACCCATAATTCCCCCTGTGGCTTTATCCTCATGTTTCTTCAGAATTTACCAATGCACCTTGAGAACAAGAGTAACAAAATCAAAAATCTCTCATTTAGAACAAAACTGAGACATTTAATTTTCCTAAACATACAGAGAGGCATGCACAAGATTAATCATTCAACAAAATGTTTTCCTTTTTGTATGAAAATACACAGGGTGGGAATGCAAACAAATTATAATTATTTGGACTCCTGTTAAACAGACTAGTGAGCCTTATAATTAGTAACATAATCACTTTAAGACAAATACACTAAATAAAATAATGGATCCTCAGCAGTGCTCCACGGAAAAATGCTAACAATTTATGCTTTATTAATTAGCATGTTGCTTTAACAAAGTTGGGAATTTGGAACCTCGGAGAGTTGCCATCTTTGTTGGCTGGAGGATTCACTCTTGGTGGAACAGAGGCGCAAGAGCAGAAAGGAACTTCCATGGAGTCCTCACACAGGTTTAAGATGTGCTCGTGGGGATGTTGATTATCCAGGACAAAGGATCAATAGAATTCATGTATTCCAATCCTTTCCTCCAAACACACCCCCACCAGCCCTAATTGATTTCTCTGCTGGCTAATGACCAACCCAGATGCTCACTGACTTGAAAACGACTGACCAGCACTAAACAGTGTTGTGGTCACGTCCAATGAATCAAAGGGACTGAAAAGAGCTGGATAAGCTATTTTTCTGATATATAACCACAGATGCAACTACTTCTATTACTCAAATCATAAGGCAAAGAATGCTTCATCAACTGACTGCCGGAGTTATTGGAATTAGCCACTCAAGTGCCACTTGCAGGCATTAAAAATTCTTCAGAAAATTTCACATTGAGGTGTGTTCATGTGTTGCCCTACATGGGAAAAAAAAAAAAAAAAACAAAAAAAGAGTAAGGAGCTGACACCATGATCTAGACAAAGAATGCCTGAAGCAGCTATAAAGGGAAGGCAGAAGTGGGGCAGATCTGTGCCAGGCCAAGCAGTTCAGGCAGGAGCTGGGGCAGCAGGAACAGGCTGAAGCAGAGAAGCTGCCACATGAATCACCAACATGCAAACCAGGAAAGATGCTCCAGGATCAAAACTCACCATGTGCCAAGGTCACTTCAGAGAACACAAAAAAGGTTCAGGGATGATCTCACATTAAAAGTTCATAAGCCCATCAGAGGAATTTTCTAATGAAAATTATTTTATCTGAAGAACTCTCCTAAGGCCAAGTAGAAATCACAGGTTTCAGCAAGTCTCCATTGAGAAGCAGAAAATTACATTTTAAAACATCAGAGAAAGTTAAAGGATTTATAAGCAATATGGGGGTCCTTAATGTGGGGTCTCATATCCCCATGTGATAGTGGGGACTTGCAGAAATGTGTTTTGCAATAGGTTTGGCATCATTCAGAAAAGATCTTCTGAAAGAAGAGCAGTTTATTGTAGTCCTTGATAGAACAGGACATTCTTAGAAGTGTTTTTGCCTTTTTCACAGCATCACAGAGCAACCAAGGTTGAAAGGACATTAAAAAATGGGCTGGTGCAACCTCAGAATTTTTGTTTGTTGATCACTCAGTAAATTGTCTATGACTTCAATTAGAAACACAAGCTCTGACTTGCATCCAGAGCTACAGTTTTTGTTGGTACAATGATTTCAATCAGCAATACAGACCCAAACACAGCACTCAATATTTTTAAAGGTAGGAATGAAGAATTAGTTATGAAAATAACTTCCTTCAAAAGATCTTCAGAAAACACACCATCATCAGCAGGGATTATTGCTTTAATTACTCTGCTGGAGACAAACATGCCACACCACCATTCACAAAAACCCAGGTGCTCTCTGGACACACACAACAGCTTGTGTTTTTTAAAATATCAAATGAAAAAGAAAATCCTTTCCTACTTCAGTTTTGCTCACCCTTGTACTGTATGAAAACAATTTGCCTGCTTTCAGACTCTGGCTGTGACTACTTTATTTTCACTTCATCTGAATGCAGTGAATAATCTTGGTCACGACTACCGAGATAAAAGCCAGGAGAACTCATTTGTTGTTCCACACAGGCACGAGATGCTGGAGACACCTGCACCATCAGGAATGCAACTGCACACTCAGAGGGAACCTGCTGCCTCCACAGACCCAAACACACCAATCCCACTTCATTCATTTCCCTAATAATTGCACAGTTTCCTGGACAAACACATAACGTTGCAAGAACAGATCCATCCTGACAACCAAGGCCAGCTGTATAATGCTCGTCTAAGTGGCAATAAGATTCATTAATTAGGTTGCTGCTTTGGAGTGTTGTTCCCCTGCAGCTATGTTCTGCTCAAGGGTATTTTCAATAGTATTGAATAGATGAAGCAATTACTAAGCAAAATCCACTAACTGATGGCCAGTGTCAGATTCCTCAGGCCATGTCTCAAAGGGTCTGTATATATATAGATATATATGTGTGTGTGTGTGTGTGTGTGCATATGTGTATATGTATGTATTTACTTGAATGAGTGATTGAACTTAAGGGAAAAAGGCAAGGCAAAGCAAAGCAAAATCCCAGTGAGGCACAGCCTGGTGTTCTCCACTTTTAGAGGTGTGATCTCTAAAGCAAAACTCCCCTTGGCAAACATAATGAAGATGTAGAAGGGCTACAGGATGCCTGATTGCACATGCAGATCAGGTTGTTTGCTATCTAAAGGCACATACTTAACTCTCACAATTAATGGCAGGCAAAGAGAGCTTTATCCAAAATTATTTGCCCTCTTTAGTGACAGCAGTATAAGCAACTTGTAAAAATTGTAAAAACTGGATTCCAGCTGAGTGTTCCCTGTTCAGGTATCTGACTTGCAGGCTACTGTTTTATTCCAGTAATACTATTTTTATAACATGACATAGTTCTAAGCATTTGAATTAAATAAACACAGCACAAATATTTTGGCTCTGCTGTAAACATGTGAAAATATTTTCTTGTGAATTGTCGGGTTGGCTTTTTTGTCCCCTTTCTGCTGCTTCAGTTACTATGATGTTTAGACTGTGCCTCATTAAAGTTGGGAGCAAAAGTAAAAAAAGTTTCCAGCAGAAGCATTATTTTCAAAGTTCAAGATATCTGTAATTCTAACTGATCTTCCACCTGGCATTAAATCTTCAAAGAATGTCAAGAAGTATCTTAGAAATTTGAGATGCCTGGCTGTATACAGAGAAGGAACAGATGCACCTCTGTAATTTGCCCATAAATAAGTAAAAATGAACCCATCAACTTTTCAGGGATACTTGCATGCAAGCAAGCAAACACATCCTTTTTTCCCTTTTCTTGTGTGTTTGTGGTTTTTTTTTTTTTTTTTTTACAGTTTTTAAATATCTTTTGAACCAGACCTTACAGAGTGCTGGTAAAAACTGATGTGTTTGTTTTTAGAAACTTACTATGCAGCAGTGCCATCTCATAACCTTCTGCTACTGCCTTTGGCCTCCAAATTCAGGGGGACCCATCTGTGGCAGTAAACCACGCATGCACAAAGTACATAACTTCTCCCAGAAATAGTGAAAGCTCCGTCTGCAAGAGCTTTCTTTAAGGTCACAGCAAGTCAACTGCTGAAGAAAAGTTATCACCATAAATTAAACTATTCCTGAAACCCAGCAGACACTCAACTGAACTCTCCTAGTTCCCCCCGCTCGTTTTCATCTCCAGTTTTGGGCATGCCTCTGAGGAGAAGTGCACACCCTTCTCTCTCTATTTCCCTTTTAGGGAAAGAAGAGAAAATCCATAAATTTGAAAGACATTTAGCTCTAAGTTTCTAATGGTGACAGATTTCACAAGACAGACCTAAAAATCAAGTTGTGGCTAATCCAAAATCACTTGCAGCACCCAAATTTGAACCTTCATCTTTATTCTTTAGAGATTAATAAACACATTCTGACGACTCTTCTTCCAACTGATCTGACCTATTTCTTTAAAACGTGATGTAGGAGTAGTGGACACAAATTTTAACATATCCTTTGAAGTCACCTGGGCAGAAATGACACACAATTTGTGGCTTGCAAATTCAGATGGAGTCAGCTACACAAGCACAGGTGAGGAACTCCCACAGCAGGAAATCCTTGAGGCTGAGGCATTCCCGAGCCTGACAAAAGCCTGTCTGGGTGGGTGATCAGATGGGGCATCACGCTGATGCTTTGTTCTCTTCACTAGGCTGTGCTGGGTTCTGTAATAAGCCTCAACGTCTGAATAACACATCTAGGGAGGAATCCTTTCATTCTCTTATCGAGAAGGTGCAGAATGAAAAGAAACAAAGCAATCAGCTGCTTTCTGCTACAGTGTCCCGGTGCCAATTACAAAGTTGAGAATGGAGGAGGATGTACATCAGTGTCTGGCAGCACATGAGCTCTGCCACTGCAGACACAATTTCCTCTTATCTTGTGTCACGATTCTGGCACACTTCTTTCTATTTTCCTTGGTGTTTTCTAGTCCTCCTTCAGGACTGCACAACCAGACACGGAGAACTTCCAGCACTACAGGAGCAGCTGTGCTGACCTGGGCAAGGTCCCAGCCAGCTCGGGTTGTCTGTCCTGCTCTAATGGCCACGTGTGTGACCACTGCCTCCCACCCAGCTCCAGAGAGGTGTAAGCTCCCATTTCTCTTTTATTACTTTCTCCCATTCATAGATGATCAAGCTTGAAGAATCTTCTTTTTCAATTACTGAGGTCTAGAGGATGCCTTCTTCCCTTTCTGAAAAACACCACGTCCTTAAAGACAACAATAACACAGAAACCCCAAACCAAAACCAAAAGACAACACACCAAAAATTCCAGAACAGATTTCTGTATTATCCTGCTCTAAAACATCATCTGAGCAGGAGACTGAACAGCTACCCAAAGGCATCTCCTGTTTGTTTTATTAATTACTGACCTCAAGATAAAAGCTGTGAGACCCCACACCTGGCCAGGATCCCACTATGCCATTTGCTTTATAAACTCAGGTCAGGAAAATGGTGATCTCCATCTCAGAGATTATTTGCAATCTAAGAAAAGATCAAGAGGTAGATACAGAGGAAGACAAGTGCACAACTGAACCAGTGTTAATCAATAAGTAAGAACAAAACATTTCACATTTAGTCTGCAGGTTGTTTTTATTTGAAGACATTTATTTCTGTCACATCCTGACAGAACTAATAGTAATTCATCACATGTACACCTGGAAAGGAGCAGGATGTCTGATACCTGACAGACATCCATCACTTTGCCACAGGTTATACACAAGTCCTCAACAGAGAGGAGACTACAATAGAGAATATATCTCACATCTGAATTTGAGGAAATAGTTATGAGCAGTATTCCCCTCCTTTTATAAGCTTTGATCAAGGAGACTCAGGAAATATGTTCTACCACGCTTTGATTTCACTTGAGGGCTTTTTGTTATTTAAATAGTGAATAAAGATGACAGGCAAATAGTCTAATTAGCACAAATATCTTGTTTCCTGAAACTTCAGGCAATTTTTAAACATCTCTTGCTCAGTGTTATTACGAAGCTCTCATTCCCAACCCTGAGCTAATGTGGGTCTTTTGTCTGCCACAAAGACACTTTTCCCTTACTTTTCTGGAAGGAAACAAGGCATTCCCACCTGCACCATCCCTGCCCTCCCATGTGGGAGTGGAGGGACAGTGGGACCCCTGGATGCTCTCACATTCCAGAGGGTCAGTGGATTCTGCGGGGCTAAGGCACATCTGCTGGGAGTCACTCAATCCTCATTTGCAAAGCTCAAGGGTCAAAGCATATTTAATTTCACTTGGTGGCTCCCTCCAAGGGCAAGTCCCCCACCTGTTGGGAAATCCATCAGGGCTCTTAATAAACCTCACGTGTTTTGGTTCTCTGTCAAAATCTTGATATTCCTTTCTCCTTTAAAGATACAACAATCACCAGTACAGAGCACAAACAACCTCTGTGGATCAGCAGGACTTTATGACAAGAAGATTATTATATTTGGCTAAGAATATGCCAAAATGAATCATGAAAAACTTTATTAATGCATAAAAGCCATCACTGCTGGACTGCCCTCAGCCTGAAGCGTGAGGTGACAGAGTCCTCACAGCATCGAGAGCTTGTGATAATTGAAGTCTGAAAATATTCCACAGAACAGCTGAAATACCAATTTATATTTAAAGAATATATTGAATTACCACAGATCACACAAAAAGGGGGACTAGAACTTATGTTTGTTGTTGCTGAACTTTTAGCTCAGCATTTTACGAAAGGCCATCTAGTTTTAACCTAGATAAGTTGGAAAGATTATTCAACTAATGTCTTCTCTGGAAGTCTGCAGCTCTAGTGCTAATAAGGGAATTTAATTAGATGGACAAGTCTTGACAGCAATCCGTTTCCAATACACTTAGTATTGGAATAGGTCTGGGAGTTCCAAGATTTGTAGAAGAAATCCACTACTCATGTTAATGTGGAAAAATATCTGAAAGGTTTGACTAACCAAGATGTAGGCTCTTGTTTTTCTGACTTTATTTGTGACACACATCACATTACCAACAATTACACCAACAGATGAAACCCCTGTTCCAAATGCACACACTATGAAGTTTGAGCAGAACTGATTTTTCCCTCTGTGTTGGAAATCAGGACAACAGCCCACCCAGCAGGGCTTCCACATGGGACACCCACTGTTTCACCTCCCTAGAGCAGCACCCAAAGCCCCAGGACAGAGCAGAGCTGCTGAGCACAAGGGCTTGGTACCACCCAAAAACAGGCTCTCTTTTAGGGTATTTACAATAAAAAAGACATGCGCACAGACGAAAGGCACAGAACAAAAAAAATGCACAAAGCCAGTACTTCCTAAAATTGCAGAGGGAACCAGCCTGCCAGCAGGCTGATGAAGCACCTGAGATAAAGCAGCACAATCAATAACAAAGCTGCACCTTTAAAACCAGCAAGTACAACGCGATCAATTCATATCGCGGTGAAGGAGCGTAATAAAAATCTGCAACTACAATAAGCTAATTTAATGATACTTTATCAAGTGCTCACACTTCCAACCACTGTTGTTCACAGCAGAATGAAGCCTGTGTAAAAATATGTCATGAGTCAATATGGCATTCTGCTGAAGAGAAAAGACCCACATCATTAAAATCTTAAATAAGCTTTCATTAAGTAAAATACATGAAATTAGCTCTTTCAAAAGAATTTAATTAGTCAACACATGCAGGTTGCGCTCACAATCTGCCATTGTGATGTTTTAAGCTGTTCATTTTCTTAAAGCTTTGTCAGGAGAAGGATATTTTTTAATTGTTATTATTTTTATAATATGGTGGGAAGGCACAGTTCCTTTATGAAAAGGACAAAGTATCCCTTGCAAACAGCAAGACACATTTTCATTGCTGCTCTGTATAGAGCACTGCCTTCTTAAGGCCATTTCAATCATTTTACGCATCTTCATTAAGTCAGAGATACGGTTCAGCTTTTCACAGAGAAAAACCTCAGCAGCTGCAGAAAAAAGGAGGGACAACAGATTCTTAAACAGAAAAGAGAAATTACCAGTTATCTAGCTTGAAATGAAGCCTCTGGGAAGCCCCATCTGCAGTCTCAGTCATTACAAATCACAATAATTACGTGAGCTCTCAGCCCTATATAAAATTTCAATACCTATGAAGAGCTGCAATACTGCAACGTCCACAACACAGAAACACTGCCAGCTCATTTTGCCAGGCTTCAGGCTACTTGTAACACCGAGAGAAGATGAATCAATAAAATGTTATCAGTAAAACAGTTTGATTCCTGCACAGTTAAGCGCACGGCCACTTCTATATTTCAATCCCCTCAGGTCAATATAATTTTACACAGTTACCCAATTCTCAGCAGTGAAATGATACTGGTAGATGTTTCAGATATTCTAAAGCACTTATTTCTACATGGGGGGGAAAGAAAAAAGGACCAAAAAAAAAAAAAATCCCGTTTCCTATCTGGCTCAAAGTTGAGTTTTCAGACCAGTCTTAAATGCAACTCTTTACCCCAGCTCCAGCAAATTAAGTCCCTCTGAACAGTTCCCTCAGCCAAATCCTGGGTGTTCTATTCACCTAGTGCTTAAACAGGTGTTTAGGAAGAAAAACAAGTCAAATCTGGATTTGGCCTTTCAGTTGAACTGAATCTGAGACATTCTGAAAGAAGATGTAATTTCTGCCTACTCAAGAAAATCAGCCCATTTAAGCAAATTGAACTATTCACCAATAAATTCTGCTAGGTTAGTCACCACAAGGGCTGAAGAAAACTCTAAATGCTGCAGACAAAGACTAACTGCACAGTTAATACAACATTTTGCCTCATACCCAGATAATTCTTCATGCATACTCTGAACTTCCAGCTTCCCACCTGGGTCTGCAATAAAATAATGCCTCAGGTTAATCTCATACCTCCAGAGAGCTGCATTTTTTGCATAAATAAGAGCAACAAGTGTGCTTCCAAACCCAAGGAAAAAAATAATCATGTCTAATAAACTCCAGTGCTCTAGGGACAGGGAATTCTCAAGGAATCTCTTTTTAGATACAAGTCCACCTTCCTTGACTTAACTTGACAACATCCTAATGAAACAGAACAAACCTGTTATTGGACCAGCCATGGGCACTGTGAAGTCAAGGGCAACTGATTTCAGCTGGACAGGACCTTAGTCCCAAAAAGCAAAAAACCCCTCAATTTGATTTCATTTCATTTCACTACCAATTTCATCTCATTTGTCTGCTTCATTAACTCCTGCACTATAGACAACACCAGTGCACTCAAAGGCAGAGAGTACTTTTTAGGATTTTTTAAAATTGTAATACAAGACTGTTTATTCCCATATTCAGTTCTCAGCAAAAGCAATGAACATTTTAATACCAATAAGATCCATAAAGCACCATCTTCTCTCCTGTCTCAGCTCTTTTAAAAGGCTTACTTAATCTTCAATACTTAAAGGATGGTGGAAATATCTGAGGAACAAAGTTCTCTGGTTTATATGGTGCAATTCCCTTGCCACATATGTCTTATTGGGAAATTACATGGATTTCCCAAATACTGGCACTAAATTTTTACTAGTTTAAAAATTAGCAGAAAAGGCCCAATTGCTAAGAAATAAAGCACACAAATTTATGGAAAGACAAAGCTGCACTAACCCATTAATTTTTATATTTTGTTATATCACCAAAACTGTTCTCATTACTTTCTTCTGAACAAGTTTCATAATTGCAAAATTCTCAGGCAGTAAAACTTAAGTGATCTCCACACTCTGCTTTCCTCCTAAATAATGAGCCAACCACCACAGACACACACAGGAGGAAGAAGCCTGTCTATTTTCCTAGAAGACTGAGCTCATGAAAATCCAACTGCATCAATCCTTCTTTTATTATTCTTTCAAACTCCCCAAATCAAATAACTTTCTTGAGCTTGGCTAGAGCCTTCTGAATAGAAATTCCACTGGGGAAAGAGGTTTTAGATTAACAGCACAATACATTCAGAAATCAATAGATAAACCCTCTGTGCAGCAGCTCTACCAAAGTCCATGAGACTGAACTAGGGCTCAGAAAATAGAAAAAACCACTGAGAAACAAATTTCCTGATCTGCCCATTTTTGTTTTTGCACTGAAACCAGCAACACGAACTTCACCTCTGTATCACACCCAGAGAATTGCTGCCTGATGTTCTGAATCAAGAATACTTTTTATTTGCAAAAATATATTCATCTTTGTATAAGAACCAGAGGGTTTGTTTGACGGGGCTTTTAATTTTTTTAGATTACAGAGATAAAGCTGAAAGGCAATAATGCATCTCCAAGATAACCTCATGTGGGGTGCCCATCCTGACACAATGCAAGCCCCTTAAAGCTATAAAACAATGTGACTGGAAAACAAGTGAGGGAGAAGGGACAGAGTGAAGCTTCCAAACTTATGGTGAAAATTCTTTAAGCCTCATCTCATCTTCAGCCCAACGCCTGGCTTGGGCAGGATCAGCTCAGATTGTTCTCTATGCTGGAAGCAGGATGACTTTCACTTGATCTGTTTGACCTTTTCTCTCCTCATTAATAGCTGTTTCCTCCCTTTGCCAGAGTCCCTTTTGCAATCATGAGGACTGGAGGGGAAAGGGTAAATCAGAGCAAGAGCAGCACTTGGCCAAAGACAACTGGACCAATTCCACAGTGAGCTGCAGTCCTGGAGCCCAACTGCAGAGCACAGCAGAGCTGGCTCTGCTCTGGAAATACACAAAGCCAGCAGCTGCCAGAGAACAGAAAACCTGCTTCTGCCTCTGCTCATGTGCCTGTTAGAGCAGCCACAGGCACCCCAGCTCTGCAGGATGTGAGATGTGCACAGCTCACCACAAAGGGCATCTCCCCACTGCTCCCCCTTGGTTCAACTCCAAACCTGCTCACATCAGATGACAAATGTACCTGTACTGAGACACAAAGGGAAGTGGATTTCCCCAAATTTTGGTCAGCTGGAACAGCTCTGATGGCACAAGCCCCTTGCCTCACTGGTGCTCCTGTTGTGTTATACTCATTAAACCCACATTTGTTATTTATTATCCCGCATTTCTGTAAGGCAAATCTAAAGAAACATTGCCATGACAAACACACACAGTGGAGTTTTCATACTAACCTGACCCCCATGATGTCCCTCCCCTCCATTAACAGAGCCCCACTTTAGTGTAACTCAACAAGACAATCAAAATATTTCTAGTCCTGCTGCCGTGAGCCTCACAAAGGGCCCGAGCGCCAAATCCAAAAATCCTTTGCAGCAAAGCAGAAGAGCTTTACACACAGCCAGACCTCTCAGATGCCATGGGCTAGGATACCATGTTATAAGCCTGTAAAACTATGGCCTGTGGCTCCAGTCCAGCCTGCAGAGTAATTTAATCTAACTCACAAAGAAATCAGGAAAATGGCCTCTGCTGTGCTGAATCAGCAGTGCTGGAAGCCGTGCCACCCTCTATCAGCTCGTAAGAGAGTGCTTTGTCCACGGTGCCAACTCTGTGTAGAGCAGCTATTGGGCAGAAGAAAGGACCAGCAGGAATATTATGTGCCAGATTTTCAGTAGATGTAAGTCAGAATACTTCCAATGACTCAAGGAGCTGCACCGATTTACATCATTTCAGGATTATCAGGATTTACATCCACTGGAAGTTTCACTTCTCTTTTTTTGTCTTTTAATTAAAAGAATGGTGTGGACTTGGCAGCAGCGTGAGCCTTCAAGAGACTAAGATTTGGGAAGGATCCTGAAAAAGTTTTAGGTTCAGGGAATGGCAATAAGCCATTTTTAGTTTAAAAAGATACAGTGGCCAAATTGAAAATCACAGGATGTATATAAATTCTGATCTATTCATGAGCAATATACATAAGCATATATTTTCACTCGTTACACTGGAGCTCCCTAAATATAACAATGGCAAAAGAACAGCAATAAATGAAAACTTTGTTCATTCAATCTGGTTATATATCACAAAAAGCTATCAGCACAGATGTTATCCCTATTTATGAGTCACAACCAGCGCCAAAACAAATGCCATGTATTACTTAATTTTTTCTCCTAACTGCAAGTGCCAAAAAAATGACTGCCACTGGGATTAGGAAAAAACACACAAGTGGAAAAAAACCAGGAGGTACTGCTCCTGAGGAAGCAAGCCAGCTAGGCAAAGCTTGGTTTTCTCTAATTTCCAAATAAACTCAGAACAAGCACTACATTTCTTGGGACCTCAGAGCAGTTTCTGTTGCTCATCTGCCCACCTCTCAAAGACAGATCCATCACAAACTTTAGAAAACCTGCCTAAAACCACCCTCAGAAACGTGCACACATCTCACTTGTTACGTACAGGTGACCATGATGGGGAGAGAACAGAAGGAAAGTGTGAACCTGGTGCCTGAGATCCTGCAGTGGGGAACAGATTGATGCTTTAAGAGCAAAAGTGAGCAGGACCCGTAGGTATGGCCATGGGCAGAACTGCACACAGCTGCTCTAGAAGCTCTTTCTGTGGCACAGTGACCCACTCCCAGCCCAGCTGAGCTTTCAGAAACACTTTAAAAATAGGCTCAGAAATAAACAGGCCACTGTTACCAGTGCAGTTCAGCCGATGTGTTACACAAGAACTTAAAAATAAGCTGTTCCAAAAGCCACCTCAGGAAACAAAACTTAAGGCAAAAGGCCTCTGTAGTGAAGGAATGCAGCCTCATTCCATCCTGTCTTTTTCACTACTCACCTCTGAACAGGTCAGCTTTAAATCTCCTTCTTCCAACGAGTCCAATTTAAATGTGTTCTTCAAAGGCTTCTGCAATTTTAAGAGTATTAAATTTTATACCTCCTAAGCTATTTATTAGCTGAGGAAGAACTTAATTGACATTCACCAGATACTAACTTCTTTTGAGCATGTGTTTCAGATTTTGATATATAACCTTGAGTTTTTTTCTTAATTTTTGCTGTTGGATTTGTTGGTTTGTTTCCTTTGTTTGTTTTTCCTTTTTCAGGACAGCTCTCATGCTTCTCAGTGTGTGGATTCCCAACAAATTTCTCCAGGAAATGCAGACAGATATACTGCAATAAAAGATTGCTCACAAGGGATCCGACGCAGATGAAAGGTCAAAAAACCACTTAGACTGTTAATAAACTGTTACAGAAACATTGTCTTTGCTTTAAGTCTCCATAATTTGCACCACTTCCAGACCCAACATGAACCCTGCCCCAGCAGTTCTGTGGAGTCCCCAGGGCTCCAGGCACCCACAACTCTTCTTCCCATCCACCCTTATTTTAATTTTCTATATTTTTTTCCTGAACAGCTCCACTCCACAGATGTCAAACTCCTCCTTTTACAGGTGCATTGCCAAAGGACACAACTGCTGCATTTACAGAACTTTGTTTCATCATCACAGCTTCCAAGCAATGAAACTTCCTCTATTACTGCACAGGTAAAATGGGCTGTGCCACCACTGCTTGGTTCTGCTGCTCTTTAACGGGATACAGCCAATGTTCTGTCTCAATTCACAGCAGAAAGGGAAAATAAAACTTTGTTTTATTGAAAATACACAGGACTCATTCCGATGAAATGCCTCATCTGCACTGATCTCTGCTAAACACCAGGGTTAATTCAGCACTCAGGAATCCCCACAGTGCCATGCCCTGGGTACTCAGTGACAGGGTGGGATTAAAGCTCTGCTAACACCAACCCAGCCTTTGCTAACTGCCCCTGCCCACACAGCCCTTCTGGGAGGGCATCAGGGAATTGCTGGCCTTGGAAATGCCCTCCAGGATCATCACTCACTGCGCCACATCCTCGTGGCTTTTAAATCCCCCCAGGGATGGTGACTCCACTGCCCTGGGCAGCTGTGCCAGTCTTTAACAACCTCTTTGGTGAAGAAATTTTTATCCTGCCCAACCTAAATCTCCTCACTTTCTTCTTGTCAGGAGGTCTCAAAACCACCTGGTACAACTGGAGTAGTTTGCTTGCTAGCAGATACAGCAACCAGCCTTTTAACTTTGAATTTCTCTTATATCTGAGACTCCAGGCAAACAAAAAAAAAGAAGAAAAATCTTTCAGTAAACTTTGCACAGAGATAATCAATCTCCTATTCAGTTATTTGAACAGGCATCTAGAGTTTAGCGTTCCAGAGATCACTGAACTCCTGATGAGGGTCTCTTCTGCAGTTTGAAAAGAGGATGGGGAAATCTTTGGGTGCAATCCAAACATTTTTTTATAGCTGCAATCCTTGAATATTTCATCACTCCAAATCTTGCCTTGACCTATAGTTTCTCCTTCATCCTATCAACTATATATATATTTTTCTTCATCCTCAACCTGTCCCTTCTGCAAAGGCAAAGGAAAAATCCAAACAACATGAAAAATCCTTTTTTTTTTTTTTTATAATGCCATTTACCCACATCGCTTTGGCCTCTACAGAGGACCAAAAGGAATCATTGAATCAATTGAAAAATGTTCAGAAGCCCATAAAAAGGTAAATAAGTGGAAATTTTCCAAAATAATTCAGGCACAAAATAAAAAAATATTTAAGGTTTATGGAGATGAGCAAAACAGTTGCCTTTCATGTGTAATTGTGTAAACCTGTTTTGAAGGGAGCAAAGCAACCAGCCAGCAACATCAGGCTCCTAAAAGACAAGCAGCAGGGCACACAGGGTCTGGAACAATGACCTTTTCTGCCTCTCCAGGAAAGGATTTTTCACTGGGAGCAAAATACTGAAAATTGTCTAGCCCAGCTCTTTTTCCCCTCTAAACTGAGATGCTCCAGAAGATTTCAGCAGACAGAGTCTCTTCCTCCAGCACAGGGAGCAGCATCTGCCTCTCTTCAGTAACCAAAACACACAGGCGTGATGGGCAAAATTAAAGAGAGACACTAAACAGTAAAATATTTCAGTGTGGGCTAGGCCTCTTAAAAAGCTCTGTGAATAATACAGATCTATAAAAACAGGCAGTGCAACACCCAGCTGGTTTGTGTAAGGTGAACACCTTGCTTTCCTCACCTTGCAAGATGAGCTGGGAAATGGGAACACAGCAAAGTGGAAATCCCCAGCCACCAGTGGAAACAGGTTCTACCAGAGTCCACACTCCACATCCAGGTACAGGATGGTACAGGAGGTACAGCCCTGCTTTAGCTTGCATTTAATCCTGTTCTTTCAGCTCACCTTGGGATTAGTAACAGCTCTGCCAATAAAAATGGCTTTTAAGAAACAGATCTCCAGCATCCTCAGGAAAGCCAAGCTGAACATTTTGTCCTGGACATACCTCTGCTCCAGCAGCTCTGTTGGGGCATTTAAACAACTCAGCGGGAAGAGAATTCCAGCAGTCCTTCCCCTCCAACAGTAACAGCATTTTACTGAAATTGCATTAACTTAGCCTAGGCTTTTAACCCAGAATATCTCTAGATGGTGAAAATTCAAAGGTCCCAACATTTGTAATCCTCATAAAAGTCAGGAAAAGTACTGACAACTGAGGACACTTGGAAATGTGTTTCGACAGATCCCAACAGACAACATCAAGACATTAGAGGCTCTGTTCACCAAGCCACCATTCCAAGTTTAGTTACTGAAATAACTTTACCCAGAGCATGTTTTAATGTTGCATGGTCAGAGCAGAAGGCTCTATCACATGGGCTCTGCCACAGCCTGTTTTGAACTGGGTTTGTTCAATCCTTTATTAACAGAACAGATAAAGGAATGCAGCATATGCTTGTTACATCTGCAAACCATACACAAGCAGGGTGCAACTGCAACGCTGTTGGATGTCGAGATCAGAATTCAAAACAATCCAAACCAGTTAGATAAGGCTGATGATAAAACAAAAACAAGATGTAATTCAACAGAAGAGGAGCAAGGTAACACGATTCAGCAGGATTAATCAACTACACATATAGAAAATGACTGGGTAGGTAGCAGTTCATCAAAAAACGATGTGGGAGGTTATACTGGATCACAAGCTGAACATGAGTCAACAGTATCATACTGCTAAGAAAAAAAGCAATCATCACATTAGATAAATCAAGTGGAGTGTTGCCTGCAAAACAGGCAAAGGAATATTCCCTGTCTGTTCAGCACTGTGAGACTTGGCTGGCAGCATCACATCAACCTGGAGTATCGTGTTAGTAACAAAGACAAGGGCTCAGAGGAGGGAGCCAAGCACGACACACAAAAGGCAACAAATGAGAGGTTCAGCCTACAGAACCTGAAAAAAAAATTTCAATTGTGTTGGGGGGAGAAAAAAAAAAAATCAGCAACTGTTCTGTGTGTCCATGACAAATACAAACAGGTTTAAATTGCATCAAGAGAGCTCCACTTAAACTCAGAGGAAGGAAAGGGAAGAAAAGTAATATATTGGCTTTGTCCCCAGCAATGGATCTTCAAACCCACATCAGGGACAAACTTGTTACACAGGAGCTGCTCATGCCCTGGGGAAGGAGCATGCACAAGAAATCCTCCTGAGCTCCTCCAGCCCCGGTTCTGAGCCCAGGAAACACCAACACACAGGTCCAGGTGACACCACAAACAGCTCTTGGTGGCATTTATACAGTTATCTGCTCACCCCCACTGACTACACCAGGAACAAACAGGTTATTAAATTTCCTACTTTAAACTAGTCCTGACTTGCACTTTATCACCTGTAGCAATTTCTTTATTTTCCACCATCTTACCAAGCTTGCATGTTTTTCTTTCATATACCAATAATTCCAATATGCTTTTCTTGCTACATGGTGAAGTAACAGACATTTGTTTTACTGACCTGCCTTTATGATTCTCTAGACATGAACTGACAGAGAGAGTTGATACATAGCTCTGTATAGAACAATTCTTGTAATCTTGTATTTATCTTTGGATAATTGCTACATTCATAATTATTTTAAAGACAATTTCGCTTAATAAGGATTGGAATTACTATGAGACAAACTCATTGTAACAAAATTTGTGACTAACCTCTGAACTGCTAGGAAATTGTGATTTATAATAGGCATAGTAATAGCCTTCAATGACTGCAGTGCTTCTGGGTATCAATGAAAACAGACTGGCTCATTTCAAAGCAGAAAGGGCATCTATTTTACTTTTTTCTCCTTCATGGGTGGCCCATACATATCTTCAGGGTCCTTGGAGGAGCTTCCAACACCCCCACACAGTGGCTGCCATTACCAGGCTCGTGTTAATGGGCTGCAGCTGATGTGACCCCTGCGAGCAGCACAACCAGCACAGCCCTGAGTTACTGCCACTGGCTCTCTGCTACACAACAGTGGCACCAGAGTAGTGAGGGCATGGCAAAAGAAAAAAAAAAATATCATTTTGTATTGGAAGGGAGCAGGAAAGGGGAACGTGGATGCTGCAGCCTGGGGTCACGAGGCGCGGGGCGGCTGAGTGTTCCCAGTGACAGCACAGCCCATATGCCAGAGCATTTGCCACTTCATGCTCCTTCTGTACAACTGCAATCCAAAATTAATAAATAAATTAGGGATAATGAACATAAACAAGAGAAATCGCAAGCCTGTGGCAAAAAGAGCTCTTGTTCAGCCCAAGCGTTTTTCATGCTGCAGAAAACTTGCTTAGGAAACAAACATCCTCCCGAAAGAAGCGAAGTAGCTGGTTGTAAGACAAATATTTTGGGTTAAACAGTAACTCCACATGTTCTCTTTCATTCTACTAAAAATAAAGAGGAAACTGAGTGCTTTTTCAATGTAAGTGTTAGATTTCCTTATGCCAGGAGATAAACTATGCCTAGGTTAAGTCTGGACATTAATGGAAGCGAACAGCTGAATGCTCGTCCCTAGTGTTTCAATTATTCCCTCTTTAGAGGTTGTGCTTCCAAGAAATTAAAGAAACACAATTTTCCAGTAAAGATCATGCTTTGCAGGCTGTTGCAATGTTTTTATTTAAAGCTGTGTGATTTGTATTGGAAGAAAAGCTCAGTTCATCCCTCTGTATTTTCATTTATTTACCTGCAGAGTGTTTCCCAGGGTCAGAGCCCAGTGGAGGCTGCAGAGCTGCTTGCCCAAGCCCCTGCTCAGCACAGGGACAGCCAAAGCAGGCTCCAGGACCATGTCCAGGTGGGTTCCAAGTATTTCCAAGAACACAGACCTCATGGCATCTCTGAGAAACCTCCTCCAGTGTCTGACAACCCTCAGGCTGAAAGTTCTTCCCACATTTAAGTGCAGTGTCCTGCATTTCAGTGTTAGGACCCATTATGTTCTGCCCTTCCTCTGTGCACCTCACCTCAGCACATTCTCACAAGGAGTTTATACACAATTATAAAGGCTTCTCTTCTTCAGGCTAAACAATCCCAGCACTCTCATTTCAGAAATACTAATAAATAAATATTAAAACAAAATATCTAAACAAATATATCATGGCATCCTGAGCAGTAAGAAAACCATGCCATGGCAGGGCTGGCCAAGGGCACTTCTGGGTTTTACTTGGAGAAGCAACCCTGGGGGTCATGTAGGCACCAAAAGGAAAATGCAATGTAAAGCCAAATCCTCTTCAGAATCTTTGGCTAAGGCACAAAAGGTTTCCATACACAAAAAGGGACACAGATCAATTCCATCGAGCTGCAGAGATTCCTCCTGCAGTGCCCCACATCGGGATCCTGGGGAAATCTGTCTGGAATCAGTCACAGGTTCATCCCAACCCCCCTGCCAAAGCACTCAGAGCTGGCAAGGACTGGTCTTTGCTTTTCAAACACCACTTTCTGGTCTTAGTTCTTACTACTTCCATTTGCCTGAAAATAAAAAATTCCACTTGATACAGCGATGGCCTTAATTCTGAATATACCAGTAACCTCAAATCAAACAAACTCCCATCTTTCTCTGTGTTACTCAAATTCATTCTATGAGAAACATTAAGCAGCAGATTTCCAATGAAATCCTATCCTCTGTAGTTTTAATCTCTTCTTGCCCTTCAAATAAGACTTTTAAGTATTATCTATATTGCTAAAATATTCTATGAGCTGTGCACATGGCCCATGCTGCTGTGGAACCAAGTACTTCCCCAGCTTGAGTTTGCAATGAAATAAATTCCATCTAAAAATACATGAGACTCATTTCCAGGGTAGAAATTAAGGCAGAAGGAGGCCTGCACATAAATATCAATGAAATTAGGCAATGAGAACTGGCATTAGGTCAATGAAAATTAGGCAAGAAAATATTTCACTGCTAGAATAAATAAGTTTCAATTGCCACATGCAAAAACCGTAATTTCCAGAATGCTTTCAGCATCTGCTCTGTGAGATCAGAGCTCATGAGCTCTGTCAGTGACAGTCAATTCCTGTACAAAGAACTGACTTTAAAATTAACATTTTCCAACCTTAAAAGCCCTAAAATGATCAGCTTAGTGTTCAAAACAACAGGTATTTCACAATAAATAACTAATTGATACTGTTCCAGACACAGCTTATTTCCTAAAAGCCTAAGCATAAATAAAGAAATTAATAAATTATTCAACAGAAATTGTTGTTTCATCTTCTTCCTTAATACCTATCTAGAATGCCTAATTTGAAGCAGCACGATTCTCTAACAGACAAATCCCTGAAAAAACAGAGAAGCTTCAAGTCTGCTGTTGGAGAAGCAGATTTATTCAGATAAAAATCAGTTAACTCCCCAGAATGCAGAAAAATGTAATTTTGCTTGGGTTTGAGGAATTTGGTTCAAAGCTCTGAACTAGAAAGCAATATATACAGTTATTAAACAGTGTAAGGGGATTAGCTCTACAGAGTGTTATTGACTACTCCAGTCTCATTAACTGCAATTTTATTTAGATAAAAATGTCATCTTAAACATCATTTTTGTGTCAGAAGTTAGATCTGAAGAACAGCATTAAAAATACATAGGCATCAGCAGTTCCCTGATCTGCAACAGCTCTTTCTGGGGTCTCCCCTGGAACTCAAGATGGAAATTATGGTTTTGATTTGCAACGCGCCCATCATGAGAAACTGCTTTTAAAAGAAGTTGTCCTGTGGAATGTGAGAACTGCTTTCTGAGAGGCATCTTCACTGGAGCTTGTACCAGCTGAACACAGAGAGCTGATGCCTGCCTGTCTTTCCTCCAAGAAAGGAGTGAAGAAAGGTGAGAGTGAGTTCTGGGCTCCCGGCGGCCGCTCTCCTACTTTCAGATGTTATTAGGGAACTGTGAAGCTAATTACGTGTACAATAACTGCAGTAACTGCTTTTCATGCAGAATCACAGACCAAAAAATAATGAAAACACGAATGGAAAAGCCTCTCTGCTTTTTCCAACTCTGAGCAGCATGGAGAAGGCACTGGCTATTCCAGGAGGCTGCAGCAGAGTTGCTGCGAGCACCGAGCAACCCTAAAAGAGGTGTTCAACAATCTCACCCAACACCAGAACAAATCCAGCATTCCTCAGGATCTTCCCTTTCCAAAAGCATCCTTAGGACACACCGGAGGGCAGCTGGGAGACACAGATACGACTGTGGGCAGGGCAGCCTCAGACATCCACACACTCTTCAGAGCCACACCTTGACCTGCCTGTGGGAACAGAGCTCCTGCCAAAACTGACAGCAGATGAGTACCTGGGTATTTTCTGGACTCTAAACCAACCAAAAGTGGGAAACCTACACCATCTACAGTATTCTCCACTATCCTAAGGAGATTGTGGATGCTGGGGTTCTTTGGTCTATGCAGTCACTATTTTCTAAACAGCATTCACAGCCTTCCTAAATTTTAATATTGGATGTGGTGAGGGCTAAAAAGGATGGAGGTTTGGAATCCCAGTGGAGAGAACAAAAATGCTTTTGACCATGAAGAACATCCTATCTCTCAAAAACTTACAAGAGATTATCTCCATAGTGAATTCTTCTTAAAAAAAAAAANNAAAAAAAAAAAAGCTTTTATGTATCTTGTTTTTAACCAGAAATCATGCTAGTAAAAAATCCTAGAATAGAAGCAATTACATTTTTATGCATTTGCATGAGCTTGGCTACCTTTGCTCAGAGCAGAACATGCTGGCAGAGTTTATTCATCTCCCCATATGAAAATAAAGTGTGCTGCCACACACTTGTCCCCAAATGTGGCTGCCCACACAAGAGAAGTTCCCCTGCTCCATCAGCACAGGCACTGCTCGGGGTGGGCAAGGAAACATCAATCACTGCACATGAAGGGATGCACAGAAAATACAAAAAAGTGGCTCTACCTCTCATCTGCTGGTGTTGTCTGCTGTGAGTTGTTTTGTTTAGGTGTGTTTGAGAGGTGCTGGAGCCCTGGTGGGGCCACGCTGGAGAAATAATGCATCCAACACCCTGATGTCATCCCATCCCCTCCCAGTCACCACAGCCTCACAGCGTGCCAATTAAACCTGAACTTCTAATTTTTAAAAATGTCTTTTTTTATTAATTATAACCTTAAAAAACACTACAAAAAAAATCAAAAAGGGCATAAAGCCAATAGCAAGAGTATCATATTGCACACCACTTTCAGCACCCTACTCCTTCTTTCCCTCCTTCCCCAAGAGGCCGCTGGTCTTCATCACTCCCAAACACTGAGTTCACATCAGGAATCAGATCCCCTGGGACACTGCTGAACTGCTTCAGTGCAGCCCCACATGTCCCTGCTCCCCACCCCTCAGGACCAATGTTCTCACCACGTTAAGTGAACATGAATAATTAACAAAAGAGGAAAAGATCCCCGTGCCACAATCGTCCCCTGCCATACTGCAGACATGGAGATCTTCCCTCAGGCTAAAGAAGAAAATACTTAACGAAGCTATCTTAAACATTATCATGCATCAGTGATCAAGACTAAGTTTATTATCCTGCAAACAAAAACAAAGACAAAAATACATAACAGATTACACCCCAGTAGCTTTCATTAAGAGATGCAATGATGGCATTTCTGAGGAAGGCACTGGCTCCACAATCACCTCAGCTACCACCCCATCATCAGGCCACAGTGTTGGCAGTGACGTGCAGCGTGTGGTATTTGTGGCACTACTGGGGAAAACTATTTTAAGTCTAATTAACATGAAATTTTTAGAATGCAGATGCTTTTCATTTATACATAAAACAAAATGCCGTGACATTTCTCCCATCCATTTATCATAAACAAGTTAATTACTGTGTAACAAATAGCTCCTGCTAGAATCTGTATGTTTTGAGCATGTTAGAGAGCTGACTCAGGCAAATAAGATGAACCACAAAGTAGTAGCTAATAGCTTACGGCATACTTATAATAAAACAATGACTCTGTAAAAGCTCTTGTTGTCAAATTAAGGCTAAGCTATTTCCATTGGAATAAACCAATTATAAGCAGTGATTATCTGTTTAACTTGATTCAAACCTAGAATACTATAAACACTTTCATTTTGATGCATTCATAACAGTGCATACATTTGAGAGCTGGATATTGCAAAGCTTAAAAGGGAAATGCTAGGTTTTACTGCCACACAGCTCATCCCAAACCATGAACATCCAAATTTCTCCATGGTGTGGAGGAATTTCACCACCATGCTGAGGGCTGCATGCTCCCTGATTTCTGATGGACAAACCTTCAGGGATAAACTGTCCCAGGACTGCCCACCTCTCCTTCCTAAGGACAAGGTGAGTATTATCCATAAAAACCTCATGTTCACTCCGTGAAATCCCCTGAGAGCCATCCAAGCTACAGACACGCTTTTTCCAACCCCCAGATTCCAGGAAAGCACTGACAGGTGAATTTCTGCCTACTTTTCTTTTTCTTTTCTTTTTTTTTTTAATTCAGGCAAACAGTCCCATTTGGGCTGCAGATGAATTACTGAATGCTGATGAATAAGATGGTGGTAGCTGCTGGCAGCAGAGCTTTGCGTGGTAAGATGGTGTGAAATAGTACATATGTCAATCTATCAAACATGATAATGTAAGCAATCTGAACCCATTTTTGGTCTGAACTATTGTACAATACTTCACCCAGATGGAAGAAAGAGATAAACATTTTATGCTTCAGACACATCAAGTGCTAGGAAGTAAAATTAAACCTAAACTGGAAAACTACCAATTTTACATGCTAGAGTATATATAAAGAACAACACAAGCATGAAGAAGAATTTTCTTGCCCATTATTGTATAAATTAATTAGATATATTTGCTTCCTATGATAAACAACAGCATGTATTTGACTGTAGATTAAAAGGTGCAAAGATGATGGTTTACTTATTAGCAAACACAGCACTTGCACTTTTTTTCTTCCTTCTTTTGTTGAGAAAATGCTTTTAAATCATGGAACCTGTGACAATGTTATCAGGACATGAATCTTACATGTGGGGCATGGATATATAATGTCCCCAGGGTGAATTCAGCCCTAAATCAGAGGCAGGGTTGCCATGACTAATGTAAAACTACAACTGGTCCCTAAAGGATAAAATCAAATAGAAATATATTTTCATTCAAATCAACTTGACAGCCTGTGTAAATATAATTTCATATTTAGAAGTTATCAGTTAAACCAGAAATGAAATGACAGCCACTGTGCTGTTCTGAAAGTCACAGCCATCTAATGCCTCTGAGCAGACCCTTCTGCTCCATCCCTGTTGTCCACCTCCATAAGAACAGCACAATTTATCAAGCACTAAACTGCAAAAAACCACTCTTCTGAGCAAATATATTTATGACACAGCTTTCTACAGTACTCAGAGAACATTTTTTATCAAATAATTTGCAAAGCTAAAAGAGCATGAAATCTACCCAGTTTCCAGACTGCCCTGTAAAGCCGCCTGCACGTTTGGGAAAAATTGCTACAAAGTGTGTAAAGTATTGGTATTTAGTCTCTTTAGGGTTGCATAATCTTGAGCTTGTCCATCTCAATTCCCTCTTTGGTTACCCTTCAAACTAAAAATAAACTCCCCAAGGTCTACTAATTAATGCCAGGCCAGTCAAGAGAATTCCTGAACAGCAACACTAAGACAACCGGGCACAGAAACAAAAGTGACTGCCAGCTCATGCAGAGCAAAAATGTCCAGTCCTGGATTCTGCTGAAGCCAGAGAGAACACTGACAACTCTCCCTCTCTTCTGAGAAAAATCAAAGTAACGGAGCAGGTGTTTGGTCTGGAGGAAGACAGAAATCCCAGCTTTCTGGCACAGAGACATGCATGTGAGCAAAATGTACTCAGGAAAACACTGCAAAATACAGTTATAAAGCCTTGAGTAGAGCACCAAGTCCTGACGTGCTCCCCAACTTCCTGTGCTGCTGCGGGGGGCATGGATTCTGATCTTCAAAAATTCTCTTGAATAAAGTATTTTTCTGTGTCATGCAAATATAAAGTTTAATTATTTTTAACTTGAAAAGGAGGGAGAGCAATACACAGGATAATCTACTGTTATGTGGATTATGAAGACATCTTAGAGTTTACAAGCACAAAAGTGGTTATAATCCTGCAATTACTATAAAGCTAATTGGTAGTTTCTTTTTGCCTGTGTTTTCATGTTGTCAGTGGGGCAGTAATGAAAATGAATGCCACATTTGTGAACAGAATGTCTGTAGGCTTGTTTACCACATTTCCAACAACAACGTCTGCTTTATCATCCATTTCAAAGCAGAGATAATTTAGGGATCTTTGAATTTCATACATAAAAATACTTTCTAAAATATCAGATGCAGAGTTCCTTCAGACAGGGTGGGAGTGGGAGACTCAAGAGTGAAGTGATGACCTCTCATGGTGTAACAAACAATCCACCTGAAGCAGACAGCACACGGACTTGGAATGATTCATCTGTATTCAAAACTGTGCTCAGGTAAACCACTTAGTGTTTCATCCTCCTACAAACATAATTCTGCAGACAATTTCACCATCAAAACCAGCATCTTTAAGCCTCCTTTCACCTCCTGAAAATACACTTATCGCAGAAGCTATTAAGCTTTTTATTCCACTTACCTTTGAGTAACTTCTGCCCTTCCATGATATTCTGGGAGATGAAAGCTGTGTAGTCTTGTTCTGAGAAGCCAGGCTTGCATGTGGGTCTAACTGTAAGATCCCCATTGTGTGCCTGCAAAAACAAAACAAGGAAAATGCACACCATGACTTTTGTCATTTGGGAAATGGTTTTGCATCACTGGTTTTGCACCCAGTGATGAAGTGTTTAGGCATGAGCAAACCTGAACAGTAAAGCAGTGTGCAAGTAGAAGTTGCTTGTGTTAGAGTGCCTATCTGTTGGAGTGGATCCATACTGTAGCTGCAAAAAATAAAATGGGCCAGCAATAGTTGCCTGACTACAAGAGAGCATTGTTTGTAGGAAGGCTGGAATACTGGGCACTGTCAGAAGAGGGGAGGAAACAAAGAGCAGCAATTCATCAAGGCACTGTGCTTGCACTGGAGACACGCAAAGGCCTGATGTTGCAACATCCAAACCACCGAGGTTTGCTACTGAGAGAAGGGGGAGAAACACAGAAGTCTGTGACCAGGTGAGGACACCCTTCCTTCCCTTTCACCCTTGCAGCAGCATCCCAGGCTCTGTCTACTGCTGCCTCCGGGCCCCTCCAGGCTCTGCTCTTTCCCCTGGCAGTGGGAACGAATGGAGGGATTCCCAATTAAAAACGTGACAACGCACAGAATCGTGCACAACGTGCCAGCACCCAGAGGGAAGCAGCCAACGAAACACTCAGCTGCAACTTTGGACCGAGCAGAGGATCCGGCCCCGCCACAGGGACGGGGCAGTCCAGTCACAGCAGCCCAGACTCGCTGGGATTCCCCGGCAGGGAAGGTCCCAGACCCCAGCTCCAAAGGAACTCGCTGACAGCACACAAGCCCGTGATTTATGCGTGGAGAGTGCCAGGTGATTTACGCACTAACAAGTGCTGGTGGCAGGGGATTTCTAACGCGCCCGGGCTGTCGGCAGAGCCAGCCAGAGCATCGCTTAGCGATGCTGCCGGCACCTCCGCCGCCTCCAGAGCCGGCAGCGCCGGCTGAAGCCGGGGGAGCGGGAGCGGCGCTTCCCCGCAAAGTGCAACTCCGGGCGTGCACCTGCATCCCCGGGGAAGCATGGCAGCCCCCCGCACCCCCAAACACTCCCGCACACAGACAGCGCTGCATCAGACACACAGGAGGGAAGAGGAGAGAAGGCTCCTTTCGGATGAGCTTAGTAAGCAGAACACAAGCCAATGTACTCGGCTTAAAATCACGCTCGGGAGACGGATGCCAGCTACTGCATGGGAAGCGCAAGGAAGCGGCGGCTCTGTTGGACTCTGACCGCGGCTGGCAAGATGTTGCCATTAGGAAACATTTCAAAGGGTCTCACCGAGGATAGCGGGCTTCGAATCTGAAATCGCCCCATTATTAGAGCCGTGCTCGCTAGACGAGAGCGCATCGGGGCGATTCCCGAGCGCCCACCAGCCTCCACAAGGCTCGGGACATCCTCACGGATTCTACTTGGCACCGGGGGATTGAGGCAGAAAAATAAGCGGCTCTTGTTCCCGCAGCCAGCCCTGCCCGAAACCCAGCAGCCGCCCGGCTCGCTCTGTAACACTGCAGCCACGCGTTCAGGCGCTTGTTGATGTTCTACAGAAACCCTTCAATTTCAGGCGGCGTGGGAATAAAACCCTAAAAATCCCAAACTTTCAGAGCATCATCCCCCACCACGATCCGGGCCCGCTCGGTTGGGTTTATGCGCTTGTAAAAATAAAAGTTAGGGGCTGCGGCGCGGGCGGTGCGGGGCTCGGCGGGGAGCGCGGCGCGGCCGCGGGGGCTCCGCGGGGCTC
>VXBC01003777.1:316185-431733 GCA_013399945.1 Ploceus nigricollis
TGGTGATGATGATGATGATGATGATGATGATGATGATGATGATGATGATGATGATGATGATGATGGAGGGGGAAAGGGGTTCGGCGGCGCTGCCGCTTCCTCCCTCAGCGCCCTGCCGAGCTCCGCGACCCGCGGGAGCCTCGTCTGTCCGAAGAAGAAACTTACGCGTCCAAATTGTCGCGAAAAGCTGATGTGTTCCTGGGAAGGAAGCCCAAAGCAACCAGGCAGCGCATGATGGAGGGAGATCGTGGGTTCACATCTTTAAGGCTGGTCGGAGCACGGTGCTGATGGTGCCAAGGCTGTGGTTTGATCCCCGCCATTCACCGAAGGGTTGGATTTGAAGATCTTCTGTGCCCCTTCCAGCTCAGATTCGGTGATTCCCTGATCATGTCCAACCATCAACCCAGCACTGCCGCTGTCACCCCCAAACCATCACCCAGCACTAGATCCAGACAGCTCTGAAACACCTCCAGAGGTGGTGATTCCACCACCTCCCTGGGCAACCCATTATGCCTGACTGCCATAACAGAGACATGTTTTTCTAATATATAATCTCAGTCTCCCCTGTCTCAGCCTAAGGTCATTTCCTCTAGCCCTCTTTACATGTGCCCACAAGGGGACAACAATTATCCAGGGGAAAATTAACACAGCCCTGGAAACATCTTCAGTGGGCAAAAAAACTAACATACCCCAGTGAAAACCAAGTGTACCCCATGAGGAANCACCGAAGGGTTGGATTTGAAGATCTTCTGTGCCCCTTCCAGCTCAGATTCGGTGATTCCCTGATCATCATGTCCAACCATCAACCCAGCACTGCCGCTGTCACCCCCAAACCATCACCCAGCGCCAGATCCAGACAGCTCTGAAACACCTCCAGAGATGGTGATTCCACCACCTCCCTGGGCAACCCATTCCAATGCCTGACTTCCATAACAGAGACATGTTTTTCTAATATATAATCTCAGTCTCCCCTGTCTCAGCCTAAGGTCATTTCCTCTAGCCCTCTTTACATGTGCCCACAAGGGGACAACAATTATCCAGGGGAAAATTAACACAGCCCTGGAAACATCCTCAGTGGGCAAAAAAACTAACATACCCCAGTGAAAACCAAGTGTACCCCACGAGGAAAAATAAGTGTTCACTGGAAAAGATTTATGTCCAGGGGTTCATGAGTGTATCATGTGAGGAGAGCAGAGCCCAGGCCGTGAGGGAAAGGTGGCGTGAGGGAGTGGTAGCAAATCTACAAAAAAATATGTACTGGGGAGGAAAAAACTGATATATCCAGAGATGAAAAACTCAGGATAGGGTAGAGAAATGGGTAGTGCCAGGATTGCCTCCTCAGCCATATCTGTGAACCAGCCTGAGCCTGGCCTTGCTTTTTTTAGAGGAAAATAGGCTTGTCAGGCCTAATCCACATCCACATCAGTAGCAGAGGAAGCTAACTCCACTAAACTAGCAAATTTCTGGTGTGAAAATAAAGGCAGATCAACACAGGCTCAGAAAGTGAAACTTCAGTCAGTTTCACCGAGAACTGAAAGCAGTGGTTTCAAGCAGAGTGTGGCTCCTGCTCTTCTCCTACAGCAGGACCCTGGCACTCAAACCCCATCCTTTTCTTCTCCAGCTCAACAAATAGCAATTCCCAGGCACGAGTGTTTTGTGCTTATAAATCCAGCAGCAATTTGCATAAATAGATGCATATTATCTGATGTACGTGCAAAATCAGACATTGCAGCTGAAAAATCCGGCCATTAAACCATTCTGTTGGATTTGCACGTTTCCCAAGGAATGGGACACATAAATCCACTGGCTGCATCCTTGGCTATTGAGTAGATTTAATAGCATTGTGTTAACACCTAGAGACATTAGCAAAGAACTGAGGCCTCATTGTATTGAGCTCTGTGGACAAGAATAATGAAAAGATTGTTCCAACCCCACCAATTTACAGTCTTAGTGGATTATGGGGTTTATTTTGTTTTTAAACAAGTATTTCTGAGTTTGTTATATAACATTAAAATAAATGCCATCATTGTATTGAATTTAATAGAGATCCTTTTTTTATGAAGCACTTCCACAGAGGCAGAAATAGTTGAGTGACACTATCATAGCAAAAATAAATCCTAATATATATTTTAAAAATCTGAATTTTTTTCCTTTTATCTTTATCCTCAGTTTCAAAGTTTGGAGCAGATTGTTCCAGGTTTAAGGGCAGTTGCTATTTAAATAGAACTACAAGTACTCTGGAGACTACTGAGGATATTTTTGATTTGGGGAGCTACAGTGTGGATGTTTGTTTTTAGTGCAATACAACAGATGTTCTTTTTCAAATACCTATGGCCAGTTATTTTGACTCTTGCTGGACTACAGCTGTTGCTGTGCAAGCGCTCGCTCTGCTTGATAACTTTGTTAATATGACAAGTTCTACAAGTATTATCAAAATAAGTCTGACACCACAACAGATTGTGAAGAAAAGGCAGAGCAGTAGTGAAAAAAAAAAAAAAAAGAATTCTTCAACATGTTTACAGTTGATTTCTAATCTGATGGCAAATTGATTTTTTTCCCAAACTAGTTTGCCATCCCGCTTTTCTAAGCTGTGGTAACAAACTGTGTGCTCAAGGAATGAGGCTGCAAATGGAGCTGAATTCTCAGTTGTATTTTCAGTAACAGTGGCCGGTGTGAAACAGCAGGTGCCTCCCAAACTGAGGTGTTCCCAGAAGGAGCTGAGGAGAATCCAGATCCATGTTCAGACAGTGGAAATCTCTGGTTCATGTATGTGATTGCTTTCACTCTACCATTTTCATTCAACTCTTGAGACTCCAATTAATTTTGGAAGGAATTACAGTTTTTCTAACTGGTTAGCTGTTATTTGAATCTCCTTCTTTAGCAGTACCTTACATGAAGTGGTTATAAAACATCTTCCTTCAGATCTTTAAGGAAAATTAAAAGTATGCCATTTACATTTTTGTACCTTCTGAATTTTTTCCCAAACTTTCAGATGGCAGGCCTGAGCTGGGCCTGAACATATGTTATTTGGGAGGGTTTGCTTCACTTGGAGTCTGCTGGGAGACTGGTTAGGAACTGGTGTTGTGGCACAAAAAGGAAATAGGAAGCTCCACCATCTAACACAGGAACACTGCAAGATGTGGGGTTGGTGGGATGAAGACAGTTAAGAATGTACACATGCACAGTAAATCAACTTGCTAAACACCTCAAGAGCAAAACTGCTGATCCTAGGAGGCAACTTGCTGTACTCACACCACCCAAGAGAATAAAGGCTCATAGATGAGACATCTACAGAGCCAGCTGTGCCAGGATAACGAGGAGCACAGAGCACACGAGGGATTTTCCCCTCCTTGGTGCACACGTGTAATTCCTGCTGACAGCAGTGGGACTTGCACATCCACACCAAGGGGACAACAGAACCCTTGGTGGTGGAGATGAGTATCGGATGTGAGCTGTGTGACCACGGAGAGGGAGCCAGGGAGAGGGAGGTGTGATCACTGAGGGACTGTACAACATACAATAAAATTGTCAAGCAGCCATCAAGTACGTGAAAGCATGGGAATAACAAATTAAATGGACAGGAGGTGAGAAAACAGAGTCTCAAGAGGCTTTTGCCTTCCTAGCTTAGGGCTGATATCTGAATTCCTTATCTGGGAAATATTCCCCCTGGCTTAACCCATTTAATTCTCTGACAAGTAAATATTTCCCTGAACTCGAGTAAATAGTTGTGGCCCAGACGCCAAGGATAAAAAGTGGTTTTATTAAAAAGTGTGATAAACAAGAAGAAATTAAATTAATACAGTGTGCAGACCTCACTGTGGGTTTCTTCTGTATGATCTGGAGATTCTTGCTTTTCAAGTAGGAGACAGCTGGGTGACCAGTGGTTTGCAGTCATTATTACTAATTTGGGTTTGTGTCAGAAGTAGTAACAAAGGACACAACAGGAAATAATGATGATTCTGGTTTGATAGATAATGGCAAATTATGTGTTTGTGACAGCAGTTCAAAAATGAGATGAATGAGCAATGCGTTCAGATTTAATATGTATTTGGGATCTTTTAAAGATGCGTAGGGAAGAGGGGACGAGATGAAACTGAACACTGAAGTGAAATGTAAATCAGAGCTATGGAGAAATTAATGATCAGGAAAAGACTTCTACCAGATCTTGATGGAAACCAACAGAAGAAACAAAGGATGCTCCTAAGTAGGAAGACCACAACCACAGAAGGAAAATAATTAATGGTACAAGCTAGAGTTTGTACATTTAAGTAATTTTTTTAAGTAACAGCAACTGAAACTACGTGAATAGCTGGGCACAGCTCAACATTCTGGATTGCCTATGATCTGGCTCCAGTACAAACTCTAAAGACAAAATGATGAATCACAGAGGAGAAAGTGACTCGAAGAAAGAATCCACAAGAAAAGGCTGCACTGAACAGGAATGGGATGTGCTTCAATCAGTGCAAGCTGATTCCATCCCTACACGTGCTCCCTGTGTGCTGGAATGGTGGGGGTGGCACAGCTATCTCCCTGGTCAAACAGCTCTTTTGAAATCACATTTTCAGTCCTGCCAGACAGGCTGCAGTGCCAAGGAATTTGAACCTTCTCTCTTTTAGGCTACCTACTCATCCGCACATTGTGGATCCAAGGGATTCTTCTCCCCAGCTGGTCATGGGAGTGGCACTGAGGAAAACACAGCTTCAGAGGCCCTGTACAAACCCTTCCTGCTCACTTAATTACACTGACCAAGGGAGGCCAGCTCTGGTGCAGTCTGCCCTCCAGTTATGAGGCACACTGTGGTCTCCTCACTGAGCTGTGCAGGCATCAGTGGCAGCATGCCAGCAATGGCTATATTAAAATCAATTTCAAACTCCCAGTTCCATGTCTCTTTCACCTTAGGTGAGGTAACACACCTTATACTAATGCAACTCTTTGTAAAATATTGTAAAACAAAACTGGCCTGTGCAAAACAATTAACAGTTCTATTCTCTTTTTTCTTTTTTTTTTGGTAATTTTTTGTATTCTTGCAAAATCAAAGGAAAAAGGAAAAAGCAGACCAAGAGGCTTAATAGATCTCTATCTTTGCAGTGGAGTGCTGTTTAAAGAAGGGGTATTAAAAAAAAAAAAAAANAGGGGTTAAAAAAAAAAAAAAAAAAAAAAAAAGGGAAAGCAGAAAAGCAGAATTAGGTTTGTTCTCAGAGTCACCAAGGAGAATAAACTGCAAGAGTTCCCTGACACAGCAGGCAGGCAGCTCCCAGGCTGCTCCATGAGGCAATGCTTGATATTCATGGAAACAATGAAATCTCACCAGATTTAGTACAAAAAAGAGATGAATAGCCAGTCTGTGATTTTACAAGCAGGAGGAAGGCTATAGATTCCCAGTTTCCCCAAAGCCTTCACAAAGTTAAAACTGATTTTAAGACTCACCTCAGATGAGCGTGTGTTTAAACAAGATTGTGTCATCACCTCAGGAACAGAGAGTTACCTAAGGGTCATCACCTGCTTTACCTGGAACAGCAATGGGAGAAAATTATCAAACACTAACATAAACCCAGGGATTTCCTCCCCACCCTCTCCATGCACCCTCAGCAACTCAGGAGGAGATGCCTTTTCTAAAAACTCCTGTGCTTGTGATTTCCTGGGCCACTGGAATGCTCACTCTCACATTCAGTGAGGTACCAGGGGACGGGGGCAGGATCTGACCTGTCAAAACTTATGGTTCCTTAATTTTTACTCATCACATGCCAGAAAACTCCAAATTAATATCAACATAAATAATAATTTTATTTAGTGACTGCTGAAGGAAAATGAGAATTTTTGAGACTTGCAGCTTGTGCTGTTGTTATTGTTTACAGCAGCAAATCTCATCACCATTGCATTCTTCTGATAGACTTGGCCCCATATACATTGAAATGTTCACAGTAATGTAACTTATTCCAGTCCAAATCTCAAAATAAGTTACCCTGCAACAACCAGCAGTATTAATAAATGATCTTTCTTTTACCTTGCAAAAACATGATGTTCAGATCAGCCTTTCTAATATTACAGTATATTCTTTTCTTCTTTATTAGAAAAATAAAATATTTTCCTCTGCAAAGATTGGTAAAACATAAATAGAAGTGATGTTCTAGCTCTCTCAGCCTTTTGTGGCACCCAGCTTGTTGGTATTCCTCACAAATATTTTTCCTCACAAATATATCCAACAGTTTTTGCACTGCAGCAGATACTCTAAATTGTGTGTGTGTGTGCCTGGTAAATGCTGAGGCAGAACTCCTCAGAGAAAGCCCCAGTTAACTGTTTAATATGAACTAATTTTGCAGAGCTGTCAGCATTTTTGGTCAAAAACCACCTGGAAGACAAAGCACTTTGCAAGAGACAGCTTTGACAACCTATGGATTTTAATAGTGGAACAGAAAGGATAAGAGAACTTGGAGAGAGGGGAGAGAGAGGGAGAGATGTGTTCTTGTAAGGGATTACTTTGTGACAGAATATCCCATACTCAAAGTAATGCAGCATATTTCCAATTACGAAAAGTAATGAAAAATTTACAGTGTTTGCCTCCTTGCAATTCCTGTCAAGCTAAAGAGGTATACAAACTTTATTTAACTAGCTGAAGCAGTGATTTAGCTACAAATGAGGATAATAATATGATAATATTACATACTAATACTGACATTGCATGCCTCAGTGAAATAAATCCTAGAAATAAAAGAAAGGGAACTATTTAGGAACACCACATGCATGAATAATATGGACTAACTGCAGGCCAAGAATAATAAAAACCAAACTCTTCCACGCATGCATAAACAGAAAGGAAGAGAAAGTGTAGAGTCACAAGGGTTAAAGTTTTATCAACTACCATTGGTAGTGACCACCTGACTGCTGCTCAGCTGATAAAGGCTGATTTGATGTTGGTGGAGTTCTGTGCATGAAGTAACTGCTGCTTCTGCCAGTGTCTAGAAATGTCTGAACTCCAAAGATTAATTTTTCAAGTTCATGCATTCATCTAACGAGATTATCTGCATTTATCCCATTTACTCTGGCCAGCAGATCCTGTGGTCTCACATCCCCTAATCCATTCCCAGCTGCACACAGGCTTTCAAGTCAGACTGGAGCCGTGTCCAGGACACACAAACAGGTGCTAAAAATATTGGTACATCCAAGACTGGGTAACCCCCAGCTGAAAAGCATTTTTGATCTCTTTGAGAGAGAAATCTGTGGGAGATATTCCTGCACCAGCTTTCGGTGTGAGTTACTGGCAGGCTTGTGTTTTACTAAAGCTCATTTTAAGTGATTCTGATTGTGCTGATCCATCAGTAGGAAAAGGCAGAATCGTGGATCAGGTTTCATTGTAGCCCAGAAGCAGCACAGGATTTAGATGGGACGTTTTTAAGATTTTAACAACAAATACAAATTATGTCTGGTGCAAACTGTGGTAACCTGGACTTCACCTATGCAGATATTTCACCAGAACAATCATTTGCAAGCTGATCCTTAAGTACTTTATGAGAGATAAATCTAATAACCTTTCTGGGAAAACCTCAGCAGGATGCAGACACTGTAATAATCCATATGCAAGCTACCACATTGTATTGTGTGCTGTCAGACAACTCAATTATTTTCTTCCTGATCTAACATAAGCTTCTGTTTAGTAAACATGATGAGAGTCAAACTTTTACATACATATATATATATAAAGTGCTTAATTTGCATGCAAAATTGCCCTAAGTATGTATGCAAATAGGAAAACTCATGCACAGATGACTAATTAAGTGCATTTATGTGAGAAATTACCCAATGCACGCATGGAATCTCAGTAATTGTACACACAACTCTGTGAGCCATTGCCTTTGCAATTTGGACATGTAACTGATTGAAAAAATTGTTTCTCAGTACTGTGTTGGAATAACTGATGTGGAGCACAGAGCCAGAAGTAGGACAGCTGAGGGGGCTTTGGGAAGAAACTGCAAAATCTTGTGAGGAGATTTACAGTAAGAACAGAATTTGCCATCTCTACCATTACTGGTTTTGTATTCACTTACAACAATCCTGTGCTAATCTGTGGCTTGAAGAGAGTCTATCTGTAAAAAAACAATCAGAAAAATAAAATCAGAGCCACGGCACAAGAAGTGGTGCCATTAAAATTAAAACTGAATTCTGTAGCCTGCTGTTGCCTGTCCAGTGTGTGTTTTGGAAATAAACAGCAAATTTTACTTTGTGTGTCTTAATCAAGCTCCCTTTTGTCTCATCCAAGCAGGCTTTGTGGTATGACAGCACAATATCCCTCTGGAAGGTTCAGGGAGTTTTGGTGAGAAAAGGGATATCTATCTGTCTGTTTTAATTTTCCAGGCGTTGATGTTATTATAAGTTCTGTTATCTCTAAACACTGATTAGTTCTCTTTATATCCCCGAAGTTAGAAAGTTCATGCTAACATTGTTAAAATTCAATATAGAGAAAAAGTTCTTTCAGTATGATGTGATAAACATCCCTGACTTCACTGTCCTGCAGAGAAAAATACCTGCCCAAATTGTTTGGATATGCTCTGGCTGCTGAAAGCAGGGAACATCCTCAGCCTGCTTTGTGATGTTTTCCTATTTTCTGGTCATTGTGTTGATACTGAGCATAACAGGTAGAGGAGCACCTGTTTATTTACCCACAGCTCGGGGTCAAACGTTTCAATCAGCCACTAACACAGGCAAAATGTCTTTGTGGGCACAGCCAAATGTGAGGAACAGGGCAGGGGAGAGGGGGGAGGAACAGGGCAAGGATGAGCTGGCTCTGGGGATGGGATGCTGCACTGGGCAGGGATGCTGAGCTGCAGGGACAGACCCAGCCTGGTGAGGCTCTGAGCTCAGAGCTCGGGCAGGAGGGGAGGAGGACGCGCTGTTCCAGGGTGGTTTTACTCAGAAGGAAGTTCCTCAGATCCGATTTCAGGAGGGAGGATTTGAGGCCGGCTTCTGCCGCTAAGTGGTGCTCGAAACAGCGCAGCATCTTCGTGGTACCGAGCTCTCAGGGAGGAACAAACCAGGCTCTGCCAGGCTGATCAGACTGATGCACACACTTAACAAGTGTCCATTACGCTGATTTAATCCTTCTGTGCCACTGGATAAATCAGGGGGAAGAACAGGCCAATCCGAAAGATTAAAGAAATCCAAAGATTGAGCCCTGCTATACAGTAGCTGAAGCAGAGGATTACAGAAAACAATTCTAATTTTTTAAAAGCTTTGTCTGCCTTCTTTCTGTTCCTTCTTAATTATTAGTATTGTTCTCTCCAAGTTTATGGTTAGAACTTGAAGTACTTACCGAATAAAACTGAAGAAAAACACTTAATTAATACTTGCAATTATTCCAGAACTTATTTTTAAAACAGATGCTCCATATTTTATCAATTGGAAAAAAAAGTAGAAAATAGTTTTTTTGGAGTACATATCTACATGTACATCTAATCCTTCCCACCCTGCAAAAACAATGCAATTGAAAAACAGGGTGGAAATTTAGAAGGAGAATGCAAGCTTGCAACTTCTGCTCTCCTCAGTCCCAGGAGAAGTGGAAATGCAGCAGGCAGAGGAGCTGTTTTGGGTTTTGACACCCAAGTTTTTGCCCACTAAATTGGATTCATTACCTGGTGTGCAACAAGACAATGGTTACACACTCAAGAAATTATTTATTTGAGAGTTGTGCAAGCCTGGATGCTCCGTGTATTCCACAAATCAAGCACCACCATTATTATACACAGAAATTTGGATTTAGTGACTTTCCAAGTACAGCCCCTCTGTGATGGTTGGTTGATATTTTCTGTACAGATTACATAACTCAGCTGACACCTCCACATGCTCAGGGGAAGGGTCTGCACCTGGGCAGGGTCTGTAGGTGTGATTTTCAGTATTATAATGAACATATTCAAGCTTAGGATCCGTGGACCTTGAGTGTGTTGCTAAATTAGCAATGTGTACAGAGATCTACATCAATATCTTGATGTAAATACACCCCCAAAGCTTGTTAATTCCTGGGTGTCCTGACTTAGAGATGCAGCTGCTCTGGTTCCACTGTTAAGGTTTTTCCTTTCTTGCTGATTGGAAGTGCACAAAGATCTCACATCAAGAAACATCCTGAATTAAGATAATCTTGACAAATTCCACATTTTGCAGTGCTGTGAGCCCTTGCCCCAAGCAATTCTGCACCCCTGGTGCCTCTCAGCCTGAGGGTCCTGGGGAGGGATCAGTGGGCAAAGCTGTGCTTTAACCCCAGTCCATGGAGGAGTTTACTCCTTTTCTCTGCCATGGGTCTGTCCTACAAACTGAAGGATGGAGAGAAAGGGTGGGTCAGTGAACACTCAGGTTCTTGGATCCACGTGGTCTGCTGGTGGATTTCTCAGCTCCTGAGGGAGCAGGTTCAGTGCTCTGTATTTCCACACCCATCAGGTGGTGTGTCTGCAGCCAGGCCCAGCTCAGCCTTGGAGTCAGAACTTTTTAGCAGATCTGAGGACCCTAAAACATTGCCTCACACTGAATCCCAGTGAATATCTGCCTATGTGAGCTGCTCTTCCGAGCAGAATCCTTTAAAAAGGAGGTGGAACTTCTAGGGAGAGGATTAGTGCCTTTTGTGAACTGTATTTGTGTGCAGGGTGCTGGTTTATTCACAACATTCCCTGAGAAGTGCTTTAAATCAAGAATCAAAAGCCAGAAGGGTATCAAAGCTGTACAGGAACTGATTACTACTATAAATTTTGCTGAAACAAGCTGATGCTTTGCTGATTCTTTGGTCTTTTTCTGGTAAAAATATGTCAGTGTTAACTCACAGCATTGACTTCTCTGGTTTTTTTTTTTCATTTTTGTTCCATGAGATTATTTTTAGCTGCTGTGCATTAGCTCTGCTTCAGAAAAATATTGAGGTAGAGGTTGCAGCTTCTTCCTGAAAAAAACAAATTATTTATTGACAGAAATGCAACAATATCTACATATCCATAAAATTAATGTCACATGACCCCTTCCCCACCCTTTTTGAATGGAGTTGAGACAGATGTTAGAGACACATGTGAATTTCTCAGGAGAGAAAGAATTACAGGTAAATCAGCTTTATACCAGAAAATCTGATAGAAATGACTATAACAGCTGTAAAATAAGTAAACTCTAAACAGAAAAAGGAACCATTTTCAATTTTAGGGGAAGTGGACAAAGTACTCAAAGCAACTTTGTATGAGTTATTTATACTATAAAATAATTTCTGAGCTCCAAACAATGGTAAGGAACAGTAGCTCTCCAAAATGTCCTCTAGAGAGAACAGCAGAAATGCAAAATTCAAATGCCATGAGCAGGGTCAGGTGCAAGTCCAGAAACAGTGTGGTTTTTCTGACATTTACATTTTGTGGGCATGCATTTACATATTTAGAAATAAATTTATAGTGGTCTACAATTCTCTGGGAAGTTTTTGAGTTTAGCTGTAGCTTCACCATCAGAAATCCTGGCCCCTCAGGTTTTCCAAGATTTAATCCATGTATGTCAACATTAATATAATTTTTGTGATGCAAGAATTGTACAGTTGTTGTATTATTGTAATATTAGTATGTTGTTATATTGTAATATTACAGTTGTAATATTTTCCAAGTGTTGAAATCCACTTTGCCAAGGCCAGCTCTGTGTGGGGGCATCAGTCTGGCTGGCTTGTCTCTCTGCCTCTCCCACTGCTCATGCACTTCCTTCTTTTACTTTAACAGACTTTGTCTTCAGAATAAATCCAACTGTAAGCAAACTTTTTGAGCTGCTGATATCTTACTGTTTATCTCCAAGGAAATACCACAAATTCAGAAGCAGTGACCTCAGTTCTTCACCTGAATTTCAAATTGTCAGCTGACTTTCTGATACCTTTTTTCTTTATCTTTCTGTTGCCTGTAAATTTGGCCTCGGATCTTGTTATGTACAATTAACTCTGGTTTCTGACATCACCTGTCTGAACATGTGAGATTCAAAGAGAGAAAATGTCCAATTTTTAGCTCCTTTTGTCCTGTTTATGCACAGCCTGGGTCAGACAGTGCTCCCACAATTCCAGGAGCAAATATGGAAGTCTTCCAAAATGAGAATCCCACCTATCCAGCTGCCTCTTACTGGGAAATTAATCTGAATTTTTTTCCCACTTGTTCCTGGCTGGACCAGGAAAGAGGTTCAAATTTGAATGTCTTCATTTAGAGACAAGAGTCACACACACTGTGAATCCTGTCATGGACTGTTTTATCCCCAGAAATTATTTGGAAAAAATAAATACCACTTACATTTAAAGAAAAAAAAAATCAAGGGAAAAATTTGAAAATGTGGCTTTGTATTACTTAGAGACTAAGCTTTCTCAGTGTTAGTTGGATTCACTAAAAACTTGTTTAAATATTAGACATAATTCCTACAGTGGTAGAAGTGGATAAGGAACTTTAAAACCCCAGTTTAAACCTGCAAGAAGCTTTCTGTTAAGGAAAAATAGGGATAATATATTTGGAATATAAATGAAGCACTGGGTAGATTTCCCCCCCATAGAATGTGTACATCTTGTACATTATTCTGCAAACTACAGACCAAATATTGATTACAAATTGAAATAAAATACAAAATTACATTTATGCCAAGTATCATAAACAACCTGATATCCTCTCATCTCTCAGAGTTTGTGGAGAAGTGAGACAGCAGCATTTCCTCACAGAAACTATAAAGAATTTAAAGAGTAGGATCAATATCATGAGAGGAACTTCTACATGTACATATCCAGCTGAATTCCCAGCAATATAAAAGGGAAATATTTGTGTTGAACTCCCTGCCTAGGGCTTTAAATTGCTGTATACTATCATGCATTACGGCCTGTATTAATTATCTAATTGAGACATTTATATGGTCATCAGGCAAGTGGGGACCTGGAGAGAAATCCCTAATTAAGACTTTGGAGTTTGATAAGAGGCTGCTACAGCACGGTGATAAAACACTATTTTTGTCTTATCTTATGAATGTGTCAGGGCAGATTATGTTAAATGCTACCTACATGCATAATCAGATGACATATCTCTGGCAAGGCCCGCAGATAACAGTCTGCAAATGCACATTTATTATTTCACAGTTCAGACTGTTAAAAGGAGAACAAAACTTGTAGATCCAAAAGTGCAGCAAGTCCACCTCGGCCGTGCCCAGTGTGTCATGCCATGGGTGTGTCCCTTGGGATTTGGGGACAGAGTTTTTGGGGTGTGCTGAGAGGCAGAGCAGCTGGAAGGCAGCACCTGGAGCCATCCTGCTGGCTCTGGATTGCTGAACTCTCCAGGCAATCCCTTCCTGTTCCCTGACAGGGGAGGTGGATTACAGACATCAGAAATTCAATTATGTCCAAGGAATCCCTGTCTGAGCGCTCCTTTTAACCCTTCATTGCCTGCCCGCAGAGAGGGGAACAAACAGGGCCAGTCAACACTGCACATCTCACCTCATTCAGAGTGCACTCCCCATTTCTTGGCATTGAGTTTGTTGTGAATGCTGAATATGTAATGCAAAAACAGCAGCAGTGAAGACTTTTTTTTTTCTTGACAAGTTTTCTGGGAAAATCCAGAGCTGCTCTGTTTTTTGCATGCTGCCTCCCTATCCTTATTCTCGTCTGCAGGGTTGACTCAAACAATAGCATTCACTTCAGGATCTCTTTCCTCATTGGTGCTTTGAGGTCTCCAGGAGGATGGTCAGCTCTACCACCAAAGCAGAAGAAAGCAAATTCAGAGAACAAAACATACATGACAATTGCTTTTAGTGTTTTTCCTCTTGCTGTCATCCAACACTGCTGATATCAGTGGTAAATCTCCTGCCATATATTTCATTGTTGGAGCCTTGCTCCAACAATGGAAGGAAATGTTTACAAGGTTTCTATATATGCATATATTCATATAAATACATATATAATGTGTATATGCATTATACAACTATACATTTACACAGGCACACACACTAAATTTAACACTGCAATTATAATTTGGGATTATTCAAAGCCTGCATTCTAAAACTTCCACGACCTTCTACCTGGATAATATCTTTTTTAATTTTCTGCTATTTACAGGCATGCATAATACAAACTGACAAGTGCTAGAGCTGCAGAAAAGAGGCGAGAAACAAGGACCAAAGGTCCTTGCTAAGTAGCAGGATGAAAGATGGCTTAGTGTAATTTTGCAGAAGGATTCAGTTTTACAGATTTCCAAACAAGAAACATGGATATTAATGGGGGTTTGCAAAAAGCAAACTCAATAACAGTCCTAGGCAATTAAAAGTACATAAAGTATTAATGTCTTGTCCCCTGGTTTGTGTTTAAGGGACTGTGGAGACCAATGTTTAAATCCCAGGAGAAAAAGCCCAATCCTGTGCTCAAACCCCCTATTTGGAGCTGTCATCCATTACCAAACATCACTTCATTAATATGCAAAAGGTTTCTACATGCTTCCCAAAACATTGATTAGGTTCAGGGATTTAGGAGAGCTGAGTTTAAGCAGCCCCTGTCTCCCAGAAGCTCAGAAACATCTCAGCTCTGTCCTCTCAGCTCAGTGTCTCCTTCTCCCTGTGCAAACAGGGCTGCAGGGCTGAGAGGTGGCGTCAGCATAAATCCATCACATTCCCAAGGACTGGATGCTGCTTGTGATGTGCTCCAGGTCCACAGCTCTGTCCCCTGAGAGCTTGGGAAAAATGGAAAATTAATTGGAAGCACAGCAGAAGAATAACAGCCCAAAAGCTGCACACACCTGGTTGAGGTGTAAGCCAGGAGCTTTCCCACAGTGATGGCCCAGGCATGGCAAAGACCTGGCCACAACAACGGGCACGTGTCTGATTTCCAGCTGAGAAGGAAAAGGAGAAAAACAGGGGAAAAAAGGAGAAAAAACACTTGTGAAAACTTTATAACCCCTCTGCTTCTCATTTAACCTGATCACTGCATGTCTAAATAGGTGATGGAATGAACACAACCCAACAAAGCCTCTGTGGGTTTGATTGATGGAGTGCCCCAAAGTAAAACACTCATTCTGAAAAGCTGAAAAGAAATGCAAACTTCTAATAACATTTTCAAATTATTCAATCATACAATCAGGCCTGACCTTGTTCAATATGAAACTTCATTACAGCCTGGAATGTTAATATGGAGTTCCAAAAGCATCATAAATTACTGGTTTCTTCAATGATGCATGGGCCTGTCCTGCTGTGGCCAACTGCAATTTTAATATTTTCTTAAGAAATGAAGAAATGAAGAATTAGCAAATAATGGCATGATCCTGAAATTACTGTTCTAGGGATCACAGTTTATTAATTGGCTAAAAAAGATAAAGCTATTACTCATTTCCATAGATAATTGATATAGTCAGTCCTTTTTTGGGGGGGTGGGGGGAAACCCTACATGCTTATTTTTGAATAGATCCATTAATAGTTCAACTGACCTACCTTTCTGCAGCATGACAGGTCTGACAGTCAATGAAGGAATTACAACGTGTAACTGGCAATTTCACCATCAGAAACATTATTTTGTACACAACTAGCACCTTGTAACAACTTAAAAATGTTATTCACTGTTTGAAAAGGGCAAAATAAAATCACTTACAATTTTGACTGACAGAGATTCTTATTTGGTGCTTATTATTTACAATAGAACAAGGAAAGTTCGTGGACAATTTAAATGGCTTGAAAAATCAGGGAAACTGAGAGTCCAGTGAACTTTTAGATCAAAAATGCACTTTGTAAAAGACCTGCAATGACTGTTTGTTTGGAATAAAGAAGGGAATGCTGGAATCTTGGTGGTCTTCAGGAACAGCCCAGTTCAGTCCCTCAGTTTGATGGTTCTGTAGATTTCAATAGGACTGGATTGAAATATAATATTCTTTGCTTAATTGCTTATCAAAGCATCATAAAAAATTGTGATTGTGGGTCAGACACTGGCCCAGGAAACCTTCCCCTTCATGTCTTAGCACACCTGTGTTTGCTGAGTCTGAGGGTCCCCATGGTGCAGGGTATTCCAAAGATGAACTGTTTGCTGGCAACACTGAAAAACAACAGCACAGGCCTGGAAACAAAGCTAATCAAACATTCTGCAGCAATTAAAAAACAAAATTGTGTTTTGTCATATGATTTTTTATATAATGAAAAGCATGGAAATGTGGAGATTCAAGCAGCTTGAATCCTCAATTAATTCAAGTTCAATTGTCATTATGACCAGACCTATGAACCTTCTCACCATCCCTTTCCCCACACCTAAATCTCTGCTTGTAACCTCTTCTGCATTCTTTTAAATCTCTACCAGATCAATTCTAAAAGCATTTAATGTAAATAAAACACACACAAGACAGTTCCACTTTTTTTCTGTGATGCTCATCCAAGGCTTTCTTTGCCAAGAGGCAGAAATACTGAGCAATATTGTGCAGAAATCTATAATTTCCTCTACAATAACCTCGGTTTGCTTTGTTTTTTTTTTTTTTTAATTTCTTCTGGCCATGAGACAACGTCAAGTCTTTTCATGGGCAACCCATTGCCCAGAACTAATTGATTGGAAAGCACAGTAAGTAAAGAATTTCTTTGTTTTCAACCACAATATTAAACAACTACTTAGCAAAGGGCGAGAATAATGGAGAATAATTATTAACTGAAGAAAATATTCAGAACACATGGTAAAACAAATAATTAGGCCCAATTGTGCCAGTTCTGTGAATGTTTTACATTGCCTGCAATGAACTCCCGTTTGAAGGCTCAGTTTTACACTGGGCAATGGTTCAAAACCCAGAGACACATCAGTCCCAGGCAGGAGCTCAGAGAGAAGTGCCAGACTGTAACTGACTGACAGCACTTCCCACTGCAATCTGGGCTTGTCTTCGAGAACTTCTACTCAGCTCTGCCTCAAATCAAACTTCATTTAACTGAGGAATTCTAGCGAGGTCACACACAGGCGGGGCTGCCTGCAGACACCGGCGCTCCTTTGGGCTGTTCTACAGTCACACGTGGGAGAGTCACAGAACACAAATGCCAGATTCCTTCTGTGGCAACAGCCTCACCAGACAGAACTGCCACAAAACCCAAAATACTGGATTTGCAGCTACTAAGCCACGGCACAGTCTGTTTGTGAAGTCCACTACTCGACAGTGTGGCTGTGCTTTCACATTTATCTTAGGGCAAAAATATAACTGGAAGAACAAATAGGAGGGAAAATACAACTGGACAGTGCACAGGCAATTACAGAGCTGAGAATTAAAGCTACAGAGGAAAAAAAATGTATTTTGGTGATGAAAGTCATCTCTAGAGTTACAATTAAGATGCAATTTATTGCCTCTGCTTAACATCTGTTTTATATTTATTCATTCTGATAAAAAATTATATCCTGGATCCAAAGCTTCATCTTCCAAAGTTGCAGAATGAATGTTAATTAAATATTTGATATAAAGTCTTTTAAAAACCCACAAAAATTATTCAGTTTACTTAAAATAGGACCCAGCAAAATACAAAGCGTGGTATCAGATCCCATAATGAAGTCTTTCAGTTCCCTTGAACTCCCTGCATTTAATGTGAAATATAAAGGACTAACTTTTATATTTGTTTCCTTCTGGTATAAACAGACTGTGTAATGAGCTGCTGTGTGATAGGAACTGAATGTCACTCAGAAGGCAACACGTCCCCAGCTCACTGGTGGCTTTGCCCCTCTTAATCTTCACCTTATATCTGAGATGTTCTTTCCCTTTTTCATGGATGCTCATTATGTATCTGTTACTCATTCACTTTGCTGAATTGGAATAAGTATGGACTTCTAGATATGACATAATCTACCAAAAACCACTAGAGGAATGAATATTATTTGCTGAAAAGCCTCCTGCTCCTGAACAGCTTGTCAGTCTGCTCACTCCTCAGAGGTCTGTTTCCCCATTAGTGCACATTTCCCCAGCTGAAGATTTAAAGCTTTTTTTTTCACCACTGTCACAATAAAAAAAAGAGGAAAACGAAGCAGGTGGTGTCTTTCTAAAGTCCAAGTGTTTTTTAATGATCGTTCTCTATTTCTTCAAGTGCAGAAATTTCAATTCTGATTAAAATGAAAAAATGACAAGCCATTACAGTCAGACCTCCATTCTCCAAGGGCTCCCCTCTGAATACACAATATGTTTTCCTATATAATGCATGCACCATATTTCAATATTAATTATAGGAAGGTCTCTTTGGGGTCACATGCTAATTATATCTATTTAGAATTTATCATGCTACTTCCAATATAATGTGCTGTCATTGTGTCCTGTTGTTTTTCCTTGCCTGAGGCAGAAGGAAGCTACAATAAACCTCAAAACAGTGGCAAGAAATGTTCATTTTAAAACATATGGGGTGAAAGCTGCACTAGGGGCCCTACCCAGTGCTCATTGAAATCAGCAGGAATCATTATGTTAACCTCAAGGGAAAAATGATCTGAATCTGTTAAATGTGTACAGTTCTGTCTGAGGGGCTCTGTGCATCTCTCAATGTAATGAAATGGTTGTGCCACAACCCACTGTAAATAATCAGGGAAGCATCCAGCATCATGCCAGGGAGGGTGTGCACAGAGGAATTTGAGCTGTCCTGATTCTGAGGGGGTTAGACTGGTACTAAATGGCCACAAGATAAAGAAGAATCAAAGCCTCTGTTCCAAATCATCTCGAGTGTGTTTGATATGTTCATCCACAGCAGTGTGGGATCACTGGGTCTGTGCAGGAGGCAGTGACAGTGGGGGTTTGTTAACCAACCCCTGTATTGCAGTACTGGATTCAAATATGTCACATTTAAAAAATTCTCCCTCATTACAAGCCCTAAAGATAGGAGCACATTTGCTGATAAACACTTATTGTATTTATAATTTTCTTTTATAATGACTGGTATAATTCTGTCTGCATTTACCAACCCAAGGCATCTTCTCTGTGTGAGGAATCCTCAAAGTTCCCTGCACAAATCACAACTAAAGTTAAATGGTGCCCCCTTTGTGCCACCACCCTATGAACACAGAACCACATTTCCAGCCTTGCCACCTATGGACAATTATTAATGCTAGAGACTTGCATCTGCTTCCCAGAAATGTGTGCCTGCAGGATTAAACATGGATAACACATGGAAAAAAATGCAGGTACCAAAGAGAAGCATCTCGGCCTAAATTATGCCTCTTGTGTTTCCTGGCCTTCTAAATTGTTAGTGCCCCATTACCAGGCAGCAGTGACACAAATCAGACAGTCAGGGACTCAACAAGAAAGGGATTACCTCATCCAAATTTCACACATCCTTTCAACCCAATTACTGCTACTGGTGGTCTTTTTACCTTCTGTGCCTTTCTGTGTCTGCATGAGGACTTTTCTAAACACACCTCTCAGTATTTAGGTGGTGCCTGAGAGTAGCCTGACTCCTAGAAGTAAGATTTACAAGATAAAAATGTGAAATGACATTTACATATCTATACCTTACTGTGGTTACCATTTTTTTTTAAATCTATAATGAGATGTTTTCAGAGTAAGAAAAATGTTAACATCCAGCCCACTAACTGTATATTTTTTATTGATAGGTCTCAGCACAGAGCAAACTGATATTCAAGTGGAGAAAATGAATTATTGGGAGCCAAATGTAATTTTATTTTGGTAGGCCAACAATCAATAGAAGAAATGCACAGTCATTTCAGTAATTGCCACAGCTTCATGACAAATACTTCCTAGAAACTCCTGGCTAGGTGATCTCAGCATCCAGGGTTACTGAGGTCTATCTTTAATGCAGGTTAGCTCAGATGTTCAGAGGCACATGCAAATTATGCAAGCATGTGGGCTATTTAATTTTAATATCCAAGGTCATGAGTCAGATTGTCTCATGTTATGTAAAAACCTTGTAGTGGAAAACGAAGCCGAAGTGTGAGAATTTCACTTTACTTACCTGTATAAAAGCAGCAAAGCCAACTGAGCTGGTAAAACCACATATGAGGACAATTCTCCCAAGGTCTAAAGGCACAAGACCACCTTCCTCATGGATCTCATTGCCTCCATTTCTGCCAGGAATGGAGGCTCCCTGTCACAATCAGCTGTGCCTTGTGAAGCTGCCGAGGCAGCTGTAAATCCTGCTCTGAAAACTGCTGAGCAAAACCTCACTTGAGCTCCCCTTGGGGTCTGCTGCTGCTCCCTCACCTTCTGCTGTCCTGCCCAGCCCAGGGAACCCTGTTCAGCACAGAACACCAGGAGAGGAGAGGCAGCATTCCCACCTGGACGTGGAGGAAGAGATGTTATTGCAACAACAATCTGGAATTGGGCTGCCAAGTACTTCAGTGCACAGCTGAGCCTCCAAGGGTTGGGTGGTCTGGACTGTGTCGTGTGGGAGCAGCTCAGGGTGTAAAAAAGGAGCATTATTTACATTTTTATTATCTGATGAGGTGAGGAAGAATTCAGAGTTGGAAACAATGGGGGAGAGATGGAATGGCAATAAGATGTTTCACAATTCCAAAATGTGAATGATGTGGGTGATGGAGTGTGAGCTGATTATGAATTTTAACTGGGGGTCACAGCTGTGTTTGGACCCTTTTTGTTGGATACTGCCCTGCTTGTGGGGTTCATGGCATTTTGAGGGATTTTTGAAGCTCCTGGGGACCTGATATTAGTCTATTTTTAAAATGCCTTGAAGGAGCAGTGGAATCACCAATTGTGAGGGAGATTACAGAAGAAAAAAAGTGAAAAGCATACTTTTCAAATGTATATGACTTATTAATCTACTTTCTCCGAATTTTCCACTAGAAATGAAATCCTGTTTTACTTAAATACTTTGGGATTTTTTCCCAGTGGCCATTTGTCTGAGTTTTCAGTTATTCAGATCAGACACTCGGGAAATGGAGAACATCTTCATTTCCCTTTTTGTTCTGAAACAAGAACTATTCTTTACAGCATCTCAGGGTATACCTCCAAAGTATGAGAGAGACTTTAGATTATAATTTCTCCTTCAAGGAAAAGCTATTCTTTTGTATAAAGGGAAAAAAAGAAAACAAATCAACAAAACATTTGAAGAGTGTTCAATCAAAACAAACTTAGCCTTGAGTGTTGTGAGAATAGAAATTTCTTCTGCCAGAAATCTTTCCTACAGGTAATGCTTTCTTTAAGCATCTCTTTTTTCAAATGTAACAGAAAGTAAAGGGTAAGGTTCCTACTTGTAGCATAATTAGCAAATCTTGGAAGAAGAAAGGGAATAAAATATTTTACACATGTTTTTGCAGGGTAGGAAATGGAAAGGATAAAATAATTCTGGTTGGAGAAAACCCCAGCCCAGTCATAATTGTAAAATAAAGAAACATTGTTATGTACCTCCCCCTATAAGAGCAACGTGCCTGTGGTTGGTCAGAGCTAAAGAAAAGACCCTGAGTTCATTATTTTGAAATGAGAGCAGGTAAAATTGTTTCCAAAGCTCCTGCTGTGAACATGCAGGTTCAGGGTCACAGACAATTCCTAACACCTGAAACAGGAGGAGCTGTTGTTTTTCAGGGCCAATGGGTAAATGCAGCCAGGATGCTCAGCTCTGTTCCTTGTTCACAGCTGCCTCAATCTGCAGTGGTGATTTTATTTGGCACAGACTGCACCCAAAGTATTGATGGTAAAAGCTTCCTTCAGTCCAGTCTGACAGCACAGCACCTTCACTGAACGGGTCTGGCTCCTGCATGCAGGACATGCTGCTCTCAGCAGCAAGAGGGATGCTCTGGACTCTGTCCAATCCACATCCCTGCCTTGCCACAAACTAATCCTGTGTTCTGCTACAGGAATTGTGGCATCGCCTCTGCCATCTTTCCCACACTGACCTGATCTTCCTGCTAACTTCCACATTTATTTATTTATTCCTTCTGCACACACAAAATAAATTAAAAAATGTACCAAGTGTCCAAGCAGACTTGTGCCTGCAACTCTCTGGCTGCAATAACTGTGTTTAAGCTGAAACAGAGCTCTGTTCTGCAAAGCCTACAGCTTTAGCTTGTTTTCTCAGCCCATTCCTGAGGTTCTTCATTTTACACTGTGACCACACACTACGTTTGTTCTCGCTAATTAAACACCACGACTAAAGTGTGTATTGCAAATATAATAATCTGCCTCTTCTTTCCTGAAATGGTTGTTCTGTGTACCATGGGATTTTAAATTAAAAAAAAAAATCCAATCTAGTTGTGTTTGGCCACAGGTAGCCATATTAGATGAAAAAAGACCAAATAATGATTGATTAGCACTTATATTTCCAAAGTTTTTGTGATCTTCCATTTCCCTGCCCCCATGCTACTGAGTTTGAATTGCTTCCCTAGCAGCCTGTGCATAGGAAAGTACAACCAAATATTTTCAGAATACATCTCTCACCCTCAGGATCCACACTTGATTTTGATATAAAATGTTATTAACTTTAGCTCCCAGTACAAAAGGTCTTGATCAATAATTGTTTCTACCTGTCTATCTTATTTCTGTGTATCTCCTAGGACACTTTTGGACTGCTGCCAATGCATTTTGGTTTGTAAGCACATAACAGTGTATCATACACCTGAAATCTAGGTGGGTTTATCTTATCTTTTCATTAGGTAGAAGATGGGGTTTTTTATCTACATAGATTAGATTAGTTCAAGGTCACCCAGAGAAGAGAAGAGAAGAGAAGAGAAGAGAAGAGAAGAGAAGAGAAGAGAAGAGAAGAGAAGAGAAGAGAAGAGAAGAGAAGAGAGAGAAAGGATAAAGCAAGGGAAAAATAACAAGGGTAATGCAAGCTGTTAGAAAGTGGAACCCATATATTCTAATACAAATCATCCTATATCACATCTAGCCATCTCTTCAAATCATTCTTACTGATTTTTCAAGTCTGGGAATACAAGAAACAAAACCAGAGAACCTTAAAGGGGATCCTGTGAACACCTGCCCATCCTCTGTCTCTTGACAGTGCTCCAAAGATGCATTGTCACCATTTGACCATAATACTGAAAAGATCAGGTAGTACAGCCAGATGATCCTAAATACCAGGTTAAATTAATTAAATAATATTTCATTTAATACCTGGTTCAGTGTTTCATTCCTGAAGATGCAAAATCACTGCAGGTTATTTTCTTTATTCTCTTTCTTGACCACAGTGGAAATATTATCATGTGTGAAAACAACACAGAGTCACAAAACCAGATAGTTTCTGATTTTGTAAGGTAGTACACAAGTATACCAAAATAACTAAAGAGGGGGTGGAAATTCATTTATTCTGTCAAGAATTCAGTCCCCAAAGATAGTAAAATCAGAAGAAAATAAGCAGTCTGTTATATTTAGCAGCTCCATATCTCACCCATTCATTCAACTCAAAAATAAAACTTTATTGCTGCATTCTTTACTTGTTAAAAATACTGACCTTGAGAAATTTTCACCACCTATGGTGATACTACCAGGTGACAACTCACCCCAGGGTGCTTATTTACCAAGAGCTGTTATAGAAAAACATAACTTCCTGCAGCACTATTGTGAATATATTTGAAAACAACTCTCCTTTGGTAGTGGAGAAAGAGCTGTGAGTGAGCCACCACAGGTAAAGAGAGCAGGAACCCCTCTGCCACCTGCACAACTTGAAACTTTCAACTTGAAAGGAATGGGCAGGAATTCCAAAACAGAAAAAATCACACACAACAGATCAAACATTTTTTAGGTCACAAAATGTATTTCCTGGTACGTGGTACTTTTGCCATAGCTACATTTTAGCTAATTTCTGGGTGAATTACCTTCACTTGGTGATCTGCATTTGGAATATTAGTGAAACATTAAAAATTATTCAGGGTAAAATAAAAATCAAAGGAGTTTTTGAATGTTTGGAAAACAGCCTGGAAAAATAGGAAATGGTACAGACGAAAGAGCATCATGCCTGGAGGCAGCAGGGGAGGTAACTCTTCTCCTCTCTGTTCTGTTGATCAGGGAATTCTCTCCCTCTCAGTGTTCATTCTCCTCACTTAACATTCGAGGCAACTTTCTGAGACAAAACATTACATGAGTCTTTGAACTCTTCGTTGTTGAGAGGCAGTCTCTGACTCACCAGAAAGGGCAAAGAGCTTCCTTATAAAAATGTTGCTAGCAAGACACAAATATCATCAGCTGGCTAATTGGGTGGGAGGGGTGAAGGGAGCAGAAACTCTGCAATTGGATTAGACCAGGTCTGCTCAGAGGGATGGAATCCACCTCTGTAGCCAGAGTCATTCACAGCCTCAGGGAATTTTCAACCTGTAACCTCCAACTCAAGCTTCAATGGATTTAATTGGAACACAGCCCTGAACAATCATCTGGCACTGATAGGTTTTTACAACCATATTTTTTTAAGACCCTTGTGCTTGACACATTATATTTAAAAGAAGTTCTGCAAAGTGCATATTTCTATTAGATTTTCCCTTCTCATGATCTACATTGTTTCACAAGATCTGAGCTAAAGATGGAATTTTGAAGGCAGAGCGAGTGGGAGGCTGTGAATAGTTTATTCAAAAAAAAAAGTTAATTAGAACTGAAATTATTCACCATTTTGAGTCAAGCTTGGCAAATAACTTGGGCTGATTAAAAAAAAAAAAGAAAGTGGGGCATAGGTGACCATTCACAAAACTTGCAAGTCAGAGAGCTCTGAGTCCCTGCCTTGTCTCAGGGACCATCACATTCATCTCACACAGGGAGATGTGGGTTCAAGAGTTCCTCCTGCTTGCTGCAGAGCAGGATTTGGGAATGCAGCCTCCCATTTCCAGGTGAATGCTGACATCATCAGCAACAAAGATTCCTAGCTCTTATGAAAAGAAAGAAAAAAATGGGTGATATTTTGAAATATTTAACTGGCTGGTCTGAATTAAAGATTACAGATTTGTTTGTTTGTTTGTTTTTTCTTTTCAAGTAGAACATATTCACTCCCTTCTCTCCCTTAAATTTACCTTCCTTTCCAGGGTGAGTCTCCTAATTCCAACAAATGGACTTCTCATTGTGCTCTTAGGGGGCATTCATCTCACCTAACTTCAGATCCCTGAAAACAGACAAAATATCTTTGAATTTAAGCCTCCTGAGATCACTTATTCATCCAAGCTTTTCTGTGTATCTGCTGTCCATAAACATGAGTCCCATGTAGGTTTAATTTCCCCTGCAGACTGCAGACCATGAGGGGTGATGAGCAGGGGGGTGCATTTCCATGTCAGTTTTCTGTATTTGGGGATGTGAATCCCATCCTTCTTCCCCACCTAAGACTGCTATTGAAAGCAAGCAAAAACCCCTTTCATAATCCTGTATCTTTGCTCTGACACCAAGATACTTCAGAAAGCAGACAAATTGGTAACCAGTTATTCTAGCCGTCCTTTTCTTTCCATAAATGCAAATTAAAAATACTTATCTGCCGTATGAAGTCTTGGCATGTTTAAATAACTATTATCCTTTAAATATATTCCAGTGATGTAGGAATCATTATTCTAACAGATAGAATAGGCATTAAATCCACAGGGGAGTCATTATAAGATGGCTATTTCTCTCTGTTTGACCGAAGCAGCAGTTGTAATGTATTTATTCAGGATTTAGCAAATGGAATTCAATTAGAACTGAAATGGTGTTAAATTGAGTAATTCCTATTGTATTTGTCTGACAGCAGGAGTGGCATGACCTGGAAAGTGAAAAGGAGCAACATTCAGCCAGGATCTCTGCGGGCACTTGTTGACAGAATGTCACTGAACAGGGATCTATCCTGCTTAACTTCTTAATCACCTGCTTAACACCTGTAATAAAAAATAAGCACCAACAAACATCTATGGACATGATGTGATAAAAGTCCCACCTCAATAGAAATAATCTCATTTATTCCTAGTGGCTGAAACAGAGCTTAATATTCATTGTATTACAGTGGTGTTTGAATCAAGTGTTTTGATACAATTCAATTCTAGGCAATGAGAAAGAATTCAGTATTATACAGTATCTTGATTCTCTGGAAGAGTTTTTATTTAGGGGTAATGTAATTTTAAGGTATGCAGCAAAATATTGTCTTTTTTAGACATGGTATGAAGGCATAAATATTTTACACACTATTTAAGGTGTGCATCTGGACATATAAAATGTAGAAATCTACAAGGACATGTGGGATGAATATGAATGAAGAAGGTCAAATGTGGAATATTCTGTATATAAAGAGACTGTGGTGGGGCATTGGTCAATGTAATAAATCAAGGCAGGGATATGCCCTCCCTATTTTTGTAAAACCTCTTTGACAGGAACAGATGGGGCTGGGGTGGTGTTTCCTGTGATTATCCGTGGGGAATGCAGCCTGATGCTGTGGAGCTCCAGGAGCTGCTGCTCATCAATAAAGGTGCATCCACTGCTGCATTTGCTGGGCCGTCCCTCATGTTGATCATCTCTCACTGAAAAACCAGTCTGGGAGTGACATCTGGCACATGTTGAACGTAGAGGAAAGCAGAGAAAAATTGCATGAGAACAGCCTAGTAAATTCAAGAGCCTTGTTAAGGAAATTGCCCTGCTAACAACACGCTCGGATACTTCAGCCACTGCCTCAGATCTTCCACAGTCAGACATTAAAACAGGGAGCAGGGTAAAGGACTTTGCACAACGTGGATATAAATATTTTTTTCAATAGTGGCTAGCAAAACAATCCTCTTGTTTCAGTCCTGAAACACAGAATGGGACCTCAGATGATGCAAAGAATTCTATTTTATTTTTCTCTTATTTCTGTGGTTCGGATCTTTCCAGCTCTAAGCACCTATATGACTTCACTCCCATTAATATTCCCACCCGTTGCCAAATCTCTAATTCAACAAAACACTACAGCTCCTGCTTAAAACTGAGCATGTGCTTTGCTGCTGGTGGCTGAAAGGGCCTGGGATGTGAGTTAGACTTAAAGGAAATAAAATGTCAGTGGAATCCTCACCCACACCCACACTGACGAGAGGGTTCTGCTGTAATTAGCATGCAAGGAACGGATTTTCACAGGAACAGAAGTTGCTCAATCAGGTCAATAGAATTCACAGTTGAATAAAGCTAGATTTTGTTTGTTCTTTTCAAAATGTAGATGTGATTGGTGATAATAAAAGGCATTTCTGAGAGCGTTTCGGTGAGCCATTTGTAAGGGACCAAATCCAAAGCTTCTATTGCAGAAAATGGGTCTGTTGTGTCTAATTTAATATATTTGTAATGACTCTGAACCAAAAATTGCTTCTGATGAGTACACACTAAATATCTATGATTAAATACGGAAGTATATCATTAGGTATAACATTTCTAAAAATCATTTTATGACTTAAACTTCAATTCGCTGAAAAGACATCCACGTGATTTTAATATATAAAGAATTATACTGTTTAGGAGGAAGAATTATGCCTTTAGCTGCTCTCTAAAATATTCAGATGTTCAGAAAAGGAGGCAAACATATGATAAAAATCCCACTGGACACCACAGTCCCCTTTGGAGCACTGGAAAGCAGATGGTGTCTTTAAAAAACATGACAAGATCGGTCTTACAAAAAACCAGATGCTATCCATTTTCCAGGAGAGATCACTGGCAACTAATAAGTTCACACAATAAACTTCTGCTGACTCAAGAAGCATATTAAAGAGTTTAGAATAAAGAAAATTATCTAGAATATTTCAAGGGAGAAATAACCTGAGGCTCAATAAAATTCTTTTTTTCCCACAACAATTATCATTGCCACATCAATCCAGACCTATTTCCAAGATGAAAGGTGAAACTATAAAAGCCCAAGGAGGTGAAAACACTGTAGAAATTTAGGAAAAGAAAACAATACTGTCCCCAAATCCTTAAATTAAAGACAAATCTGGAAGTATAGAAGACGAAAAATTGCAATGCATTATATTGGTGTGCTACAGCATTAAGAGATGAAAATTTGGATATATAAATACAGTTTAGCTACTTTTAAGTCCTTAAGTTTAGGAACACAGAGCAGTTTCCAGGAAAGTTTCTGGCCTCTGTGGGTGGCAATCACTCCTGATTAAGAAACATTTATTTGTAAAATGTTGTGCATGACTCCACATGGAAAGAAGAGAACTGATATTCTATTCTCTTCTATTCTATTCTATTCTATTCTATTCTATTCTATTCTATTCTTAGATTTAATATTACATCCCTTTTCCCCCCAATATGTACGGAAAAATTAAACCACACTTTTTTTTTTTTTAGGAATATATCAATCTGCGTGGACTTCACTAAAGCAGGAAAAAGCTTACAAAATCAAATTCTATAATTAGATGTTAAAAGGGAGAGTAAATTATGAGAGACTATATAATTAATGTAAGTTTTAAGAATTTTCTACATTTCCCTTTATACATTCAGAAGGAGAGAAACCATGAGTGTGAAAGGCATCTGACCCCAGGAGTGGATTTTCATTTGTTGTTTCCATGTGCAGCCCTGGGTCATTGGCCACTTGTGTAATTGTAGGGGAGGAATATTCCTGAAAAAAGCGAGGTATGGACACAACACAGAAATCCCCTGAGCAAAACACTCCACTCACACTGGTGCAGTTCCATTAATTCTGACAGAGTAACGACAATATATAATTAAAAAAGCATCCTCTAAACTTTGGTGTTTGACCTCTAAACACCAAAATGTTCTGATGTGTCACAAGTGGGGCTGTCCTGCTCTTTGTATCTGTCACTGAGATTTATCCAACTTCTGAAAACAATGTTCCAGGTGGGCAGATGGGATGCAACACCTTTGGGAAGCATTTAGGGCAGGGACACAGGGAGCACAATGCCCTGCTGGGCATTGCTGCTGTCCATGGAATGCTCCTCAACCTGGGTACCATTTTTTGCAGTTTTGTGGGTAGATTTCTAGAAATGGATCTTCAGCCTAAGGACACAAGAAAAAGAAAGTTATATGACAAACATTTCAGTTCCCATTTCTTTTAATGTGACCTCAAGGAATTTATAACTGTTATAGGATGATAATAATAACAACAACAATAGAATGTTTACAGAGGATTTATAAAAGAAAAACTCCTAATGAGTGTGAAGTGCTCAGATATTCCAGGAACATAGGGATGAACATTTAAAACAGGTATTTTTCAGGGCCATAGGCAGTTCATACAAACACAAACCAATAAAAGGAAAGAAAAATATAGAAGAAAAAAGAATGGACTTTTCACAGAAGCTTCCTGACTGCCACATTACAGTCCTGCAAAAGTAATTTAAACTGAAAATCATTTCCATTGTGAACCTTTCACAGGCCTTTCACAGGGCTCAGTTTTGCTTCTTTCATAACAATTCTGCATTTGGCTCATCTTCCCCCCCCTTCTTTCTTTTAAATCACAGTCAAACTTAGATAATATAAGTTGAAAATAGAGAGATAAAGACTTTCTGCTACATTTTTCTTATTCAGGTTAGAGGATAATTCTGTTTGCTTGGTTCAGGTAATATTCCAGTTGTATTGCAAGCTGCCGCTGACGAATGAAAAATTGATTTTTCTTCTACTAAAGTATAGCCTACATGAGCACCTATAATCTTTATGCATTTACAGTGATTTTAAAAAGAGTCAAATAGTACATAAGCGTGTTAAAATCATAAAATGTTCTCCAGGCAGTGCTGTCTCTGGGCTCCTTCAAGCTGCAGTGTCTGCAGAGGCAGAGCCCAAATGCGGGCTCACACAGAGCAGTGGGTGCTGCTCTGCTGGAATTTCTGACAGGCCTGGGAGGGTTGAAACTGCCCAGCTGTGCTCTTGGACACTCGCTGCCAGCTGTGGCACAGCTGCTCCAGGAGGCTCAGACAGGATGTCCACCTGTGGGGTGTCCCTGTTCCATTTGTGGTCGCTGGAGTCCCTGTTAGAGCTTCTCTCAAAAGCAGAGGACAGACAGACACTGCTGCACATTGAAGGACAGACAGACACTGCTGCACATTGAATCAGCTCAGACCCTTGGATGGGAGATGAATTTTCCTTTCTCAGAGAGCAGTGGTTTTCAGATCTGTTAATTTAGGCTCTTTCACCTGTTAGATCTGAATTTTCCTGTTTAAAGAGTTATTCTGTGTTCACCAGAGTGAGGTTTCAGAGGTTCAGAGCCAAGTGTGTGAGGTGCTGAGAAAGAAGTGCTAGATCTTTCCTTTTACCTCATTGCCTCCCAGTCAACTGAGTTTCAAATCCAGCTTATTAAAATTTGAGTCATGAAAATTACTGTCTCTTTGCAAACACAAAGCTTTGAGTTAACTTTTTATTCACATGTCACGAAGATACTATTTATCAACTTAATTAAGGTGTAGAGAACATCAGACTCTCATTTTTCTTCTTAGCAAGCAGGTTAAAGACTGGTAAAAACTATATTAACACAATTGGAAAATATGCCATAGTAGAATATGGCAGTGGTGGGGCTGTTTTGTGTGTGAGGAGCCTGAATGCATTTAGAAGATGTTTCCCACGTGGGGCTGTCACTTTGCTCCTCCATGTGTCACAGCCTGAGCAACAGCAAGGTTCTCCAGCTGGTTTGCATCTTGCCATGGCACCCACACCAGTGCAGCCCCCGTCCTGCTGGGCAAGGAGGAATGCCCCAGCCTGGGCTGGGAGGGGGCAGGCACTGGGATCACCCATCAGATGTTGTGGGGTTTGTCCCCACGGGCAGACTGAGCCCTGGAACCACCCTGGAGCAGGTGGAGCTGCTCATGGATTCTCCTCAGGTGGAGAATCACATTCTGCACTCCAAGTGCCCTTCCTTTGGAGGCTTCTGTGGCTTTGAGAGGGACAATTAACCCAACAAAAGTACACTGGTGGATTTCCCCATGCACACAAGTCCTTACATAATGCCAGGCTCGCTTGCTTCCCAATCAAATGTTCCAGCTTTAAAGCTATCATTGTTTCATTTACTTGTTTGGCATTTTTACCTTCCTTTTGATGCTGATATTGCCTGACATATTCAGTCAGTTGTTAGATAGAACAATTATTCCTCTTAACTGCTATTAGAAATGCCATCTATTTCCTTTTGTTAATTCCTCTGCATCAAAGTTATTAACTATCCAATCAACTAATGTTGTAACTGCTGCACATTTCACTGCTGAATGATCTCTCTTTGCACCAAACATAAAAGGCAAACCTTCACTCTCTTTCCAGAGGCCAATCCTCTTCCCACAGGTCAGGATTCTTTACATCTTTTTCTTATTCCATTCCCACAGCTAAACAATTTTAAATAATTTTATATTATGTTATCAGAGAGCCTGTTTTGTTATTTTGTTTTGGTTTTTTTTCTTATACTATCAAGCACAGATCCAAATGCAGAACAAAACACCTTCAAACTATTTATAAAAAAATTTAAAGAATTTGCTTATAAACTACCAAGAAGATGCACATTGCAGCTGGTGACACAGATTGCCTGTGGCACTGGCTTCCTTTACCACCCACTTATTTCAGCAAATAAATATGGTAATATAAAATAAGGGCTTGAATGTGTAATCTCTGGACTTTTTAAGCCAGTTTTTGTTTGTGTCACTGCAGTATTTTGAATATTGTGAAATGTGGATCCTTGCAAAAGGTGTGAGGTGGTTGAGCAATGCACAGATTTTAACCAAAAAGTGAATACCTGGAAAAGTAAAGCAAAAATGAAAGAAAAAAAAATTCATGTTTATGAAATAATTCAGAAGTTAACGTGCAATCTTAGCTTTAGAACAAGCTTTAGAACACTTTGCCAGTTTAGGGAAAGTGTCCATGTGCATCAGTTGATTTGACTAATTTGAAATATTGTTATCAAACCCACAGAACCACCTTAATCTAGCATTAAATGTCTGCTGTCCCACAAGACAAATTCCCTGCTGAGCTCCCAGGGAGCAAAGCAGTTCTGCTCAGAAGCCCCTGCTGGCTCAGGCTGCTCTGTCCATGGCTGGGAGGAGAAGAGGCCAAGCCACACCTGCCCAGACCTCACTGAATTGTGCTGGACAGCTCCCTACAAGGAGCTGCTGCCTCAGCTTTGCCTGTCAGACCTTACAGCAACATGAGGTAATGGAGTGGAGCAGGGGAAAGGAAAAAAAATCATCCTGCAAACCCTGACGTGTTCCCCAAACACAATTTGCTGGGATTTCCCAGGGACTGCCTAACCAGCTCTGCACTCTGGGCTGATCCATGGTGAGAGCAGCATAAACCCTGCATTAACAGAAGTGACAATTCAATCTCTTTTTAAATCAGATGTCAAGAAGAAGCTTCATCATGACAATGCAAAGAGACAGTGATGGACAGCCAGGTATTTATTAGGTTTTGCTGCCATAATGTTGTATTCTGTGTCTCAAAAGGTGTCTCAGTTACTCTGGGAAGGTAACTCTACTTTTTTGGGGAGCCCAGCTCTGTGTGACCTGACGTTCCCTGTGAATGATCCCTAACTGGATCATTCAATATAAAGAAATGCTACGTTCACTTTACAGCTTCAGCAAGGTGAGAAGTAACATCTTATGATTTACTGTCTCCCTCAGCAGTGAGGCATAGCACAAGTGCCATCCATCTCTGGCACAGAGACTGTAAGATTTGCCCCAGCACAGACATAAATTCATGACCTTCTCTATACATTAAATATCAGGAGTTCTTGAGTGTTACTGCTCTTTGTCAAAATAAAATCATCTCCCCATAGGAAAGGGACGTCGTAAATTAACATGAAAACAAAATTGCTCAGCAACTTTGCCAAAGTGGGATATGGTGACCAAAATCCTGTTTCTTATGGAGACAGAAAGACAAAATAACAGCCCTGCTGCATTCATAGCACTAATGTAATCAAACAATAACTGCTGCTATTAATGTGAGAACACCTTGTCAGGTGCTCTTCCAAAGCTTGTCAGAAAAGCCGTGACAGGTTTTGTTGTGACTTTATTTAACACCCTAGTCACTCACTCTGTCATGATTTGCTTCTCACTTGTTACTGTAGGTGTTCCAACCTCTTGCACTTTGATGTTTCACAAACTTTGCCAGCAATATATTGGATTTGTCAACCAATTCTAAACTTGTCAAGTTCCTGACCATAACTTAAACTTACTTTTCCTCCCTCAATAGCAAAACCCAAGGAAACAGAAAAAAACCCAACAAGCCCAAACTCAAACCCATCTCCAAAATGTAACCAGTAGATTCTGGGCAGCTGAACTCACTTCCCTCTCAGCACTCCCTGCCAGCTCTTCCAGCTCTGATCCCTTCCTCTCATTTTCTCCTCTTCCCTTACAAAGTATTTGAGCAATTTAAACAAAGCATCTCCTATTCTCTCACTCATCAGCAGTGTACAATCCCAGGAAAGAATCAGGGACCATTTGAAAGGCAAAAATGTCCTAGAATACATTAAAGTCATGTTAGACTTGGCACCTTCTGTGTGCCATGAACATGTTTTGGATATTTTGGGGGGAACAATGCGATCTGAAAATAATCCACAGACCACATCCTGCATTTCAGATGTAATGAAGAAAGAACAAAGTAGAAAAGCAATTTGTCATTTATTCTCAGGTGGAGGGGGCAGGACTCAGTAGGAATCCCAGGGCATACAGATAACGTGACTTTTCTATCAGAATACCATTTCACCACTGTCTTTGTGTTAAACAGAGTAATTAGTGCATTGGGAGCCCCAGCTGAGAGCATTGCCTGTTCTGGGGGATGAGTGCCTCTATTAGTGCATCATATCTATAAAATCCAATCGCATCCAGGGCTGATGCCAACAGCTCTAGTCAGAGACCTTTCTCCTGAGGACCCTTCTCCATTCCTTCCTTCTTGTCCAATGAAGATATTACTCCTTGGGTACTAATTATACATCAGTGAGGTCTAAATTATCTTCTTTTATTCTGCAAATGACAGAGAAAAATGGGCTCTGTACCCCACAATCCTGGGGGCTAATTTCCAGACATTATTGCACATTTTCTATGCAGCTCTTTTGTTTTCCAGGTGCTTCACTACTGAAGTGTTGCAACACTGTGTAAATTATAGTTTGCAAATGAGCAATGGGGACTTGCACAGTGATTTAGAAAACAAAGAGTGTCTTTTATCCTGTGGAGAAAATAAAGATGGAACAGGCTGAAGGCCATGTGGTAACTGGAGAGGCTAAATTGTATGCTGAAGTTATCAATTTTGTGTTCTAAGCCACAAACAGGTTAAATATCACTGAAGTAAGAAGGTGTAAAATCTGCCCAATAAATGGAGTTTGAAGCAAAATATGTCTCTTCTTTTGTTTATGTTCTTCAAATATATTTTATAAACAAAAGCGACTATGTCAACAATTTATGTTCCTGTGTGGAGCCAAAAACTCAAAACAAACCCAAGACACTGACTTGTACCTTTCCTTTAAAGGAACATGGAAGGAAAGGCAATGACTCTTGCTTATGAAGATTTATCTGACAAGAGAACCAAAGAGAGGAGGCAGAAGGAAGCACCACATACAGCTTAGGAGAACTGGCAGGCTCAGAAAAACTTAATGAGCAATTTGGGGCCAATTAATGACTGGAAACAGCCAGGAGTGATAAGCAAAAGAACTTTCCACTGGGGATCACAAGCACTGCATGTTCTTTGTGGGGTAAAAAAAAAAAAAGAAAAAAGACTGCATCAAGATGATCTGCATTCATGTTTCTCTTGTTAAATGAAATCATCTGCAGCAGCTGAAACTAGATTAATACTTTAGGTACAGTGTCTTAACACACCTCCACTCTTATATGTGACCTCCGTGCCAGACCAAAATAGATTTTTATGGCATGAATTATGTATAAATATATACACATACATATGCATACATACATGTATACAGGACCATGATTTATTCATTATTCTTAGGCATTCTGGATAAAACAAGTGGAAACCAGTAGTGGAGGAGATGCATTTACACTGACAGAGTAAAAACTGATGCACATTATTTATGAAGCCTGTTCTGTCAAAGTGTGTTGGTTTTGATGATCCTATTTGAGTCAATGCCACCCTTATCTGTCAAGTGAGACACACACCAATCTCTGAGGGAGAAAAAAGGGCTCCCAGAAATGCACACCTTATTATAAATAAACATCAAGGCACGGTCAGATGAAAACACAAGCCTTGGTATATGTGTGTTTTAATTGGCACCAGACAAAAAAATGTACCCAGCATGTGTGTGCACAGTCCCACAGCCACAGAGGAGGATTTGCAGTTTGGAAATGGAGGTTTATATTTTCATTTCTGTTGGCACTGAAGAAGGCAGAGAAAAAACTGTCAGAAAACTGGAAAGCAGCAAAGAGAAATGTAAAGTTATTCCTCTTATTTGTCAGAAAATAAGAAGTTCAGATGCATCTTGTCATCGAAACAGTTTTGTTCCTAATGCTTCATTTTTCCTCCTAGTAGTTGAAGACTATTATAGAAACTAATAGAGGTGGGCAGCAATCTGATTTTCTGTTGTATGTGTCATTCTGAGATTTTGACAGGCTTTAGGTTTTTATAATTAAACAAAACAAAACCAGAAAAGAAGATTATTGGAAATGAAAATCTGATTTGTGGGTAGTTGAAATGTGTCATTCAGGTTCCAGAGATTTACATTTTCCAGCAAGATAATCCACTTTCAGTTTTTCACAAAGAGAGCGATCAGGGCTTGTTTTTCTACGAAACATGTTATTTTGATTAATGAGAAAAAATGGAAAAACATTTCACTGAAATATTTTTGTTGGGCAGAATTTAAATTTTATGTTATGCAGGGACTCTGGCTCAGAGCACTGATATATAGCACTACAAAAATGAAGGAAGCTCCATGACAGCATTAAGTTAATTCTGGATTTACTCCAAAACCCCTAAGAGCAATATTTACTTCTACATTTTTAATAAGAAAAAATGTGCACAAGGTACAAAATATCTTCAGAATCACTAATAAGAAGGAAGAACAAACAGAAAAGAGGACAAGAAAAATATTGCAGAAAGGAAAGGACCCACTCATGAACCAACATTTTGCACGGAGTTTAATGAAGCAAACATTGGAGGTTTGAAGAGATGACAGCAAACATCCATTTCCTGTATTTGTACAAATACAGTTTCTAAAGAATCTAACTGGAGATTTTCTCTTGACTGAGAAAATCTGTGACTATTACAGCAGGAGAGGTAATTATTTCTGCCCTTCAAATTTTCAGGTATTCTTAAAAAAAAAATTAAATCCTCAAATGTTATTATTTTTTTTTATCACTGACCATCTTTCCCATAACCTCCCAGAGAAAGCATCCTCAATCAGGGGGTTGTTTGTGAAAATCCAAATATTGTTTTCAGTCAAAGTAATCAATACTTGGGCAAAACCTTGCCTCCAAATTGCACTGGCTCAGCTCAGAGCAAAGCCACTAACCCAGGAAACTCCAAAGCTCTTCTCCCTCTCCAATGTGTAACTATTGTTGAAATCAAATGCTGTGCTTGACTTTTTGACTCTCTGAGTTAATCTTGATTCTCCATCAACTTAAAACTATTTTGCATCAACTTTTACAATGTCAGTGTGTGGCTTTCTAAGGAAGAACCCAGCAGGACACGTTCCTCTGAGCCGTCAGATCAGATCTGCCTCCCTGGGCTCACAGTGACAAAACCCCAACAGGCTGCAGGGATCCCTGATGGAAGCACACAGCGTGGGTCAGGACCATGATGTCTGAAGGGATTAAAGAAGCCCAGGTCCTTCCTGTGTTATTCCCATCAGCCAAAGATGGGGAATTATTTGTAGGACACCCAAACTCCACAGAGCTCTGCAGCACTCAGGGCACAGGAGGTCACTGAGGGTGAGGTGACATTTTTGAGCTTTTTGAAAAGAAGGGCTGGGAATAACCTGGTGAGACACAACACCCTTAATTACTCATTGTATCAAAGCCATTTGTGAACAATCACACATGCAAAATTTATCTCTCTTTGGTTGGTAATGTTCTGTTTTCAGACCACTCAGTCATAGAAACAAGGCTTTTTTCCAGTGATTCATGTTGCAGGAGTGTTGTAAGTGAAGCCAGATCTTATTAGCACAACTGTTTTCCTTTTCTTCTTGCAGACTTTGAGCTCAGTAGGTCATTTTGTTCTACAGCTAATATTTGTTCTGCATAAATTGTATTTGATTTAATAAATACGATTCAATAAATATAAAGAAAATGAAGATTCATTTTAAAATAAACTGAAGGTGAAGATTAATGAGTGTGGAAGCATGCAGGATTGCTTTATGCTTTAAAGCTAGGATTGTCCAGAAAAAAAAAAATTAGAAGTGTAAGGATATAATCTAATTTTGCAGCCATAGATGTGCTCTCACCTCATGGCACAGTTCCTGCAATGGAGAGCTTCAGTGACTGGCAGGTCACATCATTTCTCCCCTCCCTTAAAATGCCTTTTTTCATCAAAATAAAATGTTATTAATGGGATTCAAATACAAAAAAATAAACAAACTTAATATGCTTATTGGGACCAAATGTGGCCTTCACTTTAAAGAGACTAAAATCAGCTGAGATTTTATCTGATGAAAATGGAGAAGCTGAGCAAGTCTGTCTGTGGTTTACATGTCTAATGAGAAGAAAACTTATCATCTAGTGCCAGCTGTGAACAAAACCAAGCAATTATCACCTCTGTATTTAATAAAGAGAGAAAGAAAAGCAAAACAATAACTGTGGATTTGTTCTTCCTGCCACGTCAACAACAACAACCATCCCCTGAAGTAGTTACCACATATTCAGGAAACACTTTCAACCCTCACTGTAGAACTTGCAATAGTAATTTAAATTTAAGCATAAGCATAATGTTGAATTTTAGAAACAGCAAATAGTACTTTCCAATGGAACCCTCTCTATTTATAGTGTTTTCCAGAGAGTGTGCAGACTCGGAGAGGAAGGCAGCAATATTTACAAAAATTTCACCATGTGAGAAAAAATGTTAAGGAACAAGTGTAAAACATGTAAATGTCTTTATAAAATACACCAAAGCTGTTAATTTTCTTATGGCCAAAAGTACTTGCTGATGGCTAGAGGGAAAAACTTTCTAAAGAATAAAGAGTTTGCTGGGAACAAGAGATTGATTTGTATTTGCTAACTTGGACTAATGAAAGCAACTGCCAATCATGCTTGTTAGGAAGAAAATGTCTTGCAGCAGCTAAAATAGAGCTAAAAATTTAAAAGGCAATTCAGTGCTGGGTGCTGTAGGTATGGAATATGCTGCACACAACAATCACAGCTGGTAAAATGTGCCTGGACTACCCCAGCTGTGGTTCACAAAATGTCACTGAGCTGCTCTGGAGCCAATTCTGTCACCCCCACCCAGAGCACAGCGAGCCCTGGGGTCTGTCCTGGTGCTGCTGCCCCTGCCTGAGCACTCCAGGTCAGCTGAGTTGGGGGCTGTTTGAGCAAAAACCACATGAAATAAGTTCATCTTTTCTAATGTGCTGTTCTGGGGCCTGATACTCCTTCAATTCCTCCTGGTTTTATACCAGATAAGCAAAACTGTCAAGTTCTTGTCATTGAAAAATTAGGCCCTGTGGCTTCCAACTGTACACAGGATTGGGACAACCTCCTGATATAAGCTCCAAAGTAGTCTCTAGCAGGTAAGAAAGTCAGAAAAAAGAGCAATGTAAGGCTGAATTTCATTCCATAGCAGAATATTTTCATTCTGCATAACATTTTATCAGTTCTCCTCTCTATTTCACTATTGAAAGGGGTTTTCCCCCCATTCCTTCTTTCCTGATGCCAATGACAACTGAGTTTGGCTTTTCTTTTTTTAATCCTGGCATGATAATTTTGCAGTAATCTTTTATAAATCTCAGCATGTTCTCAGAAAGTAAATGATGGCATAATTTATCACTATTGAAAATGCATTTTTTGCCATGACAGTATAATTAGACATTCTTTTCAGGAGACATATTAAGTATATACCAACGTATTAAAGCTGCTGTGCTGCAGATCTATTTAGTTGATTTATTCCTTGTCTCTGCTTCCTTATCATGATACCCACACAGTCGTGCATTCTCATTGCAGGAATAAAAAAAAAAAAAAAAGAAATAAAAAAAAACTCGAGCAAAGAAGCAACACATTGTAGGAAACAGTATCTGTAGGTTAACTAATTCAAGTGGGAACAGGATGCAATTTGGCTGCACTTTTGTACCAATTCAGAACACATTAATTATGCAGTGATCAAAATAATTTCCCATGCATAATGCTGACCTCATTCACTAGAGGGCAACAAAACCCCAGCTTAAGAAGCCTCCACGTTCTACTTTCAATGACAGAGCACTTTTAATAAGATGTGGCGTGGATTTCATAATGAACACCCCATTAATTTTACATGAGTGCAGAGCTCCTCCTGGGCAGCCAGGCAGGCTGGGGGACAGAGAGGATCAAGGCTCCCAGGAGGTGCCAGGAAGGTGCTGCTGGAGCCACAGCCCCACAGCAGATGGGTGGCTGTGCTCATCTCTCTGAGCACTCCTGTCTGGCCCAGGTTACAACCCCCCCTGGACCTTGTATTGCTTTTGTAGATCAAAGCCTGTGGGTTTATCCAGAGATCATAAAAATACCAATGTTCAAACCACTTAAACTGTGGCGATGAAAACCTCTCATCCATCTGACTGGGCTTTGCTTTTGATCAGGGAGGTTTGGGGCCATTTCTTGCCTGGCTCTGCCCCTGAGCTGCTTCTTCTGCCATCACCTTCTCACTCTGACTAAAGAGAATGAATATTTTCATGCTTAACCAAACTGCAATAGAAACCCTTTGCTTGTAATTTTTGAGGATGTTTGTTAGGAAGTCTGAAAGAGTTGATACTATCTCTGCCAACAGTCTAACAACTAATTAGTTTACTATGGTCCACCACGTTAGCTCTGCTAATTTAATTTTGAAAAGTTCACTCTGCATAATAAAATCTGGTAGCTGGATCTTCTCCTCCAGTTGTAAATAAGAAATAGCTATTACTGTTATGGTCTATTGAAAAAGGGCTTCATACACTGTGAAAAAATGATTACACAGACACAGACCCAACCAATTGAAAAATAATTATGTGAATTTGTCTTTTGTCCTCAGATGCAAGTAATGGCTAATGCAAATAAACTGCCAGAGAAGTATTTTATGTGCCTTTTATAGCATGAATAGGAATACATTTAACCCATTTTTGATGAATAGCTGATTTTTTTTTCACTGGTTTTGTTAGAGAAGACAATTATTATGACCAGAAGCAAATACCCATTTCTTAAAGCACTTGCTCCCAGAAACACATCCTTGGCCTCTCCTTTAAAGGGTCCATCCCAAGAGGTGACTGGATAGAAACAGATGCATTCCTGTGTTTCAGAGGCAGTGCAAAGATTAGGCAGGGATGGGGAGGTGCTCAGGAGGGAAGAGATGTACAAATACATTTTTCTATTACACAGTTGACAGCCCCTTGGGAAAACAAGTCTAAGAAATGTGCAACCTTGAAATGTGTGCACGCTGCAAGGGATATTTTCAATGTGAACCCTGTGTTGGGCTTTTCAAAGTCCTTAATCATTTGGCTCTGCTGGGGAAGAGGGATGTACTGAAGCTTCTAAACAAACAGAAAGGTTTGGTTTTGATGCCTTCTCCTCCAGCAAGGCAGAGTGGGCTGTCCCTGCTACACCCCCTGGGCAGGGCACTGCAGCCCCCACACTCTGTGCCTACTTAGCAATATTCTCCTGCACACAGTGCAGCACGACACATCCCCTTCCCACCAAAGTATTTAACAGTTTCCCTTGAAAGGCAACCCATTACACAAAAGCAGAACTAAATAAAAAAATACTCCAGAGAGAGAACAGATTGCTAGATATAGATTAGATGTGCAGCCTAATCCTTCACAAGCATTAAATATTTAACATGATCACACCACAGGTGACAGGAAGATGTCTGCATTGTTTAATTAGACTTAATTAAACATAAGGAAAATCTAATACTAATTCAGGTCTAGCTTTTAGATTGATTACAAAACTCTCTTTTTAAAGTATTTTTGTATCCAGAAAAATGTATTCTTTCCTTCATTAGCTGGGGAACCCTTGCCATGCAATGCTCAGAGCCCATGAAGAGACGATCTGCTGTGCTCAAAAGCCCACGGGTGAGAGTAACTTTCCTGCACTGGGTTAAGGACAAAGCCAGAGGACTTGGCTCTTGCAGCAGGCTGTAACACTGAGCTCTTTTGGCCATATTTTGTGTAAGCCATTACACTCAGGACATCATTTTTTTCTATTACCTCTTTTATGGTCTTATTGTTTACAAGAAAATAGATAGAGCATTTAATTATGAGATGGACTTAATGTTCTATAACAACTCCTGTATGCAATACATTGCCTCTGGAGCTCTGCTCACAACTCACACTAATGCGACAAATGAAAAAACCCAAACTAAACAGTGTAACAGAGAAGATGTTTTGCAAGAGGAGGGTGAGATCTAATGCTATGAATCATTCCCTGATAATATTCTCATGTCTCCCAGTTAAAGTTATGGTTCAGAACTGTGTTTAAGCACAGATGAATGGAACATGAGTTGTCAAAGAACCAGGAAAAATTTATGCCTTGCTGTTTTGTTTCCCAATCATCTTATTTAGTGACATTAAATGGAATAGCCTGATGAAGGCCCAACCTGAAAGGAGTATCCTCATAACTTGATTAAAAATTTAAGTATTATTTTCTCTCTACAAATTAAAAGTTAGAAAGGATTAAAGAAGTGAAGCCATAACCATCCTAGAAATGAATTAATCAATCCAGTGAGCCCCAGCTCTGCCAGGCAGCAGTGATCAAAGTCAGTTCCAGAGATTACCAGACTCAGTTTTTGTTGATGTGATATTCTATACATCATTGTGGTACCTTAGATCAAATAATTTATTGATGCACTACTGAAACCAGAGTACTACAGCTCTATGCTTTTATTGATGGTTTCCTGGTTTACCTGATGCTGTGGCTGCTTTCCTCCTCTGGTTTCTGGGTTACTACAACTGATTTTTAGAGGGGAGGATACTGATTTATAGTGGGGAGGATACAGGTTGTGGAAATGGTAAGTGCAGAATTTTGGTTACCAGATGTGTGTTCTCTGATCATGAGAGCCGGAGCTCCTGTGTGCCTCAGTGTGCAGGTGTGTGCTCATCTCACAGCTGTGAGGGAGGGGTTTGTACCCTGCACATGCACAGGCAGGAGGTTCTGGCTCTGGATTTGTGGCATAGAAATTTAGGTCTCTTTTTTCTTTAAAGAAATTAGACCCAGATTGAATTGCTGCTATAAGTTTGGAACACAAAATAGCAAAACACCCTTAAAAGAGTTAAAACAATAAATACCCATAATGCAGGTAAGTGACACAAACTCCTGGTCACACACAGCAAAGGACTATATATATTTTTTTTTTTTTGCTCTTTGGCAGAAAGAGGTTGAGGCTTTTTGCTTTTTGCTCAGGTAACCTTTGTGATGTGGTGGTGATGAAGCACACCCTGCTTACCTTTCTGAGGTCTCAGTAGCTACACTCTGACATGTTTCTGTTTGCTGTGTTTGAAAACACACCTGATGAAAGCAATAACCACATTCATGGTGCAGTACCTTAGTCACTATTGTCCCAGTCAAGTTGGGGTTTATCTACAGAGAGTAATTGAGTATGCTCTGGAAATTGCCACACTTACAACAGAGAATAGATAATAAGGTCACAGGAAATAAATTGTAAATTATGGGCAGAAATCAAGGGAAATTTCTATTTTAGGCATTTTTTTTTCCAGGAACAGGAAAAAAATAATGGAAACTAAATTCTACAAAGACAAAGATGAAGGATGTCAATCAGAGGGAAAAAAAATCAGAGGGAAGTAGTGTAACAGGAAGAAAGTACTGGAAACACTAAAAATGAGTGAGCAGCACAATCCTTCCACATAAGAAGTACATGGTATTTAAACACAGGAAACTAAATGCTGTGTGTTGAGAACATTTCCTCACAGGAACTGGGAGGCAACTGGGAGCATTGGCACCCAGCAGGAGGTATCCAGCACCTGAGGGGAGGGGGTGAGGCCACAGGGGTGATTAATTCCCAGTTACACAAGCCCAGCTCAAGGTTGATGTAGTGCATATATATATTTTAGGGCTCTCCTCTATGGAAGGTACATTGATAAACTAGAGACACTACTGAAGAGAGCAATAAAAATGATGGAGTGGACACAGTGCTTGTCCTAGGTAGTCAGACTGGGTGAAATGGATCTGTGCTGTGAGGGGGAGCAGTGACAAACAGGGGACAGATGGGTTACAGGTGTATAAATGACTGAAGGTTACTGCCTGCTACTCCAGCCAGAGATCAGTGCATTTCCAGGAGCTAAACACAAATTCCAGAAGGCTGTGATTCAGTCATAGCAGTCTCTAAGGGTGCCAAGACCATCCCAGAAAAATCCCCAAAGTAAGATAATCCATAAATATATCAGTGGCAGTGCTTCCCATGTGTCCTGCCCTCTGGAGAGAAAGGAGAGGAGCTGATCCTCACCAGGAGGAATCCCTGGCTAATCCTGTCCTCCCCAAGCCCCATCACAGTCACACCTGCAGGGGTGGCACACCCCTGGCTCCACCACCACGGGCTGTCCCAGGTGAATGGAGCAGCAGAGTTCCCTCCAGGCCAGAGACTCTGGCCACAGCTTGGGCTCAGTTCTAAGCCAGAAAAAGGAAGATGTCAATGCAGTAACAACTTCATGTAATTTTCCTTGTGATGGCTCCAGTACCAGCAGAGAGCAAGGGACAGAAAGGAGGGAGCAGCAGCACTGAGAGCCCTCATGGGTGCAGTGCAAACAATTTGGGTGCCTTTCCTCATGGCTAAAGTCCCAAATATCTCCAACAATGTCCTTTTAGTGCAGCTTGTGTTGAATGGACTCAATCAATGCCTTAATACAATGATTCAGCTTTCTGTTTCAGAATATGCCATGGTGTGGGGGGGGTTTACCTTCTAGAAACTGTTTCAAGCATGAAGAGATCAGTGCAGAGCAAACTGCAGATATCAGATCTCACACATCCTCTTGTAGGTTGATTTCCATGGTGTGTAGGTTTCAGCTTTACCACAGCCACTCCCTGGAGGACATCTGGAATCCTCAGCTTTGTACCAGAGTTTCAATAGGGGAATATTAATGTTTAAACTATAATGGGTCTGACTTAATCTGATTTCATTAACATTTTATTAACAGCTGTGTCTAGGCAGTCATTGTAATCATTTAACTGTATTTCGGGAGTGGGGTGGGAGGGTTTGAGCAATTCAGGGGAAATGACAACTCAAAGTCAATTCAGTCCTGCAGTTTTTCTCAAGCACAACTCATACACGGTCCCAGTTCAAGTCAGCTGGCCATTACCAGGACACAGCATGTGCTGCATAAATATCTTCTGACATTCCTGCCCAGTGTAAGCCCCAGGAAGAACAACATATGCTGGGGCTGTGCTAAGCCCCACTGGCACATAATCAAATTAATATTTATCATAAAACCCCACAGTCTTTCAGACTTCTGAAATGAGCTGTCCATAACACCAAAAAACCTCAGAGCACTAATGTCTATCACGAAGCTCTAAAGGTACTTCAGCTGTTGATGCACTTTGAACTGTTGTGAACTGTTGAACTTTGTGTTGCAGGAGAACCAGATAGAGACCCCTGTTTTTCTAATTACCAAATCCCAGACATTTGAAAAGCCCCCTCAGCTCCTGGCTGCTGTCTGGGGACACTGTGGTGCTCCGGAGCCTCCCGCAGAAGGCAGAGAAGTGCAAACACACCAGACATTGCCGAGCAGAGGAGCTGCTCCTGGATGCCATCAGACACTGCCTGCAGCAGCTGCTTTTGCAGCCACCATGGTGTGAAGCATGGGCCTGAGGAGAGGAGGAGAAAGCGGGCAGGGTCTCTCTTTGGGTGCCATCCAGCTCCTCAGCTCAGTGCATGATTTGCAAGCGAACGACAGAACTTCTCCACATCGTTGTTGCAAATAAAATCCAGTGTAAAATCCTCTAAGACACAACATACTCCAGTACTTCATACTTAAACTACCTCCAGTTATTCTGAAGCTCCTAAGCTTTCAGCATTTCGCAACACAATCATTTCTGGATCACAGAGAGAAAAAATTGTGCATACTCTACAGCACTGCATCAAATTCTGACATTTTTAAAGACTAAAGGACTTGAGAAACAACCTTCTGCTCCCTCCCCCTGAGATAGCAACAAACAACCAGAACTGAAACATAAAATTAAATACAGTTTATCTCCTCCATGACATCTCTATTATATACACTGAATTGGAAGAAGTTTACAATAATAACTTTCCCTCTCTAATATGATACTTATTTCAAGCACTTGAGAACAGAAAATAGCTCAGAACATTCTCGCTCTGAGCCTGAGACCTCATTTCTCGTTACATTCCAGCCTGAATCGTAACTCTTACCCTGGTTTATTCAAGAGCAAGCACTCCATCTCCCACATAAATTCTTCTGGATTTCCAAGAACATTGATGCCAGCTGAATGTGACTGAAATAAGTAAACCGTGGGTTCAGTGAGAGGCTTCTGGTACCACAGTGGCTTAGTTTAAGACTGAAATTGAGGAGCAATATGGTAAACTCACAAAATGCAGGCATCTCTGAAGCATTCTATTTAAGGGTTTGTTCAGGTAAACCCAACCAAATTGCTGCTTTGATTTTTGTGCTTAGGAAAACCAAAATTTTCCAGTTGTCCCATTACTTATAAGTCAGAACAGAAATCCCAAAGAGCCAAGTGCTCCTTCCAGGCACTTCAGTGCTCAGACCTGCTCAGTTTGTGATGCACTGAGGTTTGCAAACAGCCAGAGGACTCTGAGCCAAGCAGTTCTGACCTGCATCCACCCAGAGAGTCAAAGGATGTTGTTCCTGCTGCATCTTTCTTCTCGAGCTTCATCCAGCTTTTCTGCTCAACACACCTCTTACCAAGCACCACCACATATTAGTGGGATGTTGCCAACACTGTACACTGTCAAATTAATGCTGTTAAACACAAGGCCTTTGTTTACAGTGTGAAAATAAGCTGTTGTTGAACAAATTAGAGGGTAAACATTTACCAAACTGGAGAAAAGACTGCGCAGCTGAAGCTGGGCTGAGGGTGCTGCATTCCTTTCTCCTTTAAGAAAAACTTAAAGGCACAAAATTATTCCAGTGCAGTCACTCGGAGCAGAGTGACTTTTCATGGTTAGTTTTCTTCATGGGACTAAGTGAACTTGAGCAAAGCGCCAGAAGGAGCAGAACTCTCTGAAAATATTGAACTTGAAAGCAAAGATGCTCTGCGTAAAGATAATGGGCTCATGGAAGAGACATCCTGATAACACATTTACATGAGGGCTGGACTGAATATAGCACAGAAAAAAAGAGAGACAGCACATCACCCTTAGAAGGGAGGTTTGGCTCCTTCACATCGCTACACTCCTTCCCATGAAACCCTCAGCTGTGGCTCTGTGGTGCCTCCCAGGAAGGAAAGCCTCACCTCACATCCCCACACGTCTCAAAATCCTCCAAAAGCAACCCAAGGCAAAGGCTCCACCAGGAGTGTGCTGGCTCAGGGACTGCTAAAAGTGAGCAGAGTGGTGGGAAGCTTTAAACACTCCCATTTTTCAGCACATCTTTGTGAGCACCTTGGGTCTTTCTGAAAGTAGAGGTTTTGTGTGGGTCTTACTGAAAGCAGTTTTCTGTTGTGGCCTCATTTAAGTCAATTGGACATAAAGGAGCAAAGTAAACCAGAAATGTAGGAGATGTATTTCAGCAGTCTGAATTTGGACCTCCTTTAGTCATCACAATCTTGGAATTCAAGTTCACTACCTCAGAGACTGTCCATGGAAGATATTATTACAAGGAATGAAAAGAGTCCTGGACTGCTTGTCATGGCCTAAGCTCATTCTGCTGATGAAATTTATCCTGCCCCACACTGCATCTGCAATGGGAATAAGTTATAAAACAGGTCAAACCCCGAAAATGTATATACTTAATACAAATACTTCTTTAAGGTGCCTCAGAATGACTTCCTATACACAGGTGAACTCTGGGAATCCAAAGGTTTGGACTACTATATCCAATTTATTTATAGACAATAACTTACTGATATTTATGTGTATGGAATACCATTAATATAAATCAGCTCATAGTATTTTGGTAGTGATATCAGTCTAATTTGAATTTTATATTGCACAGTAGAATTGAATGCTAGACTTGATTTTTTTAAAAGTAATTAATGAGCTAAGCTACCTGAGAGAAAAACAAAATGATGATTATAATTAGAAGTGTTCCATGGCTGCTACCAACTGTTTAGATGTACTTACAGGTAGCATTTCTAATTAAAACCCTCTCAATGCTGAGACATCTCTCTGTTCATTCGTTATTAAAAAAGTGGAACTTTTTTTGCATTAAGAAATCCCTTAATAGAAAAATAATAGAAAAAGTTACATGTAATTACATTCTCTGTGCTATTTGTGGTGAGAAGCTCCTGTGAGAAAATGAGCTGCAGGTGTATAAGAGTAAGAAGTGCTGGCTCTGACTTCACTTGTTTGGAGTATTCCACCTGGAAAGGACTTGGGATTTAGGCTGGCATTTTCAGCCTGAAGGGGTTATTGGGGTTTTGGGGTGTTTAGGTCCCTGGGGGCTCTGTGAAAATGGTATAATTTGGGGGAGAGAGGAGGAAAAATAAATCACCCCAAGTTACTCTATTGAGAACTGTAAAGTCACAGGGAGTTGTAAGCACAGTCCAGGGTTTGTGACAGTGAGTCTGGAGTATGTGAAAGTCTGCCACAGACAGACTTGCAGTGAGTGGGACTGAGCAATGTTTTCTCAGTCAAAATATATTTCAAGCCACTGTTTGCAGACAAAAATTTCAGTCATTCCTGAAAATCAAATCTGTAATGCTGCGGCAGTGTTCAGTTAGATTAGTTACCAGCCAAGACTCTGCTTCTCCTGCTTCCAGTATCAGCTTAAATACTCGACATACAGGGGGCAAAAAACAACCCTCAAGTCCCATTTGCCAAATTTCAGGGCCAGCAGTGAAAGTTTTGGTTGTACCAAGGGGGTTTCTTTCTGCTACCACCCTAAATCAAGGCTGTCTTTTCTCCTCCCACACTGAGCTGTGCCTCTCTCAGGTGGGGATGGCTCTCCCTGATGATCCTCTTGTTGTTGATGCAGTTATGTTTAGGATTCTGAAGCTCATTAACTTGCAATCATGAAGTGGTCTAATGGAGCAGCCCTTGTGCAGATACAAACTGCCCCACCTTGGGTGACTTCACTAAACTGCTGCTGGTTTACACCCCAGGAGAGCCCCAGCTCATCATTGGCATTGTTACCCTTTGTGAGCAATAGCAGTCATGGCAATGAGCTCCAGCAGCAGAAAATTCTGCCTCCTGCTTTACATCAATGCCAAAAGGTGAAGGGGAAGCTGAAATAAGGTATAATTAAGTCCAGAAGTGCATGTTTGAAAGGTGAATAGCTGTTTCAGATGATCTGAGGAGCTGGAAGATAATCCATTTTCCCACCAAAATCCCTCTCCTGGCCCAGAATTTGGCTGTAAGTACGAAGGACACAAACCAGCCTTCTCTCCTCCTTCTCTTGTACTTTAAAGCAGGGGATTTATACACATTTACTGTGTTCAATCACTTCATGATCATTAGATATGAATTTCATTTTTTTTAGAAAAGTATTTTGAGGAAGCATCTTAAAAGGCTTTTGGAACAACAGACATGACTTTGAAGATGAGTCACAGAGTGCAGGATGTGTGTTCTTGTGTCCAAAACCACTGGGAACTTTGGAGCCAGAAGAAAACAATATCACAGTGGGAAGTGAGGGAACCTGTTTGCTTTGATAGCAGGGCCTTGCTGTCCACAGCTTGCACACTGGAGAGTGTGGGGACAGGCAGAAAAGCCAGAAAGTCAAAGTTGGAGAGAAGGACAGGAAAAAAAAGAAAATAAATGGATTTAAAAAACCCAATATTGCTTACTTTGGAGGGATAGGCTTGTGGAAAAGAACAATGAGTCAATAAAGCCACCCTGCTAAGTTTAAAGTGCTCTTTTGATATCAAGTGTGCCACTTTCTCCTGTGGGAAGAATTAAAAAAAAGACACACCTCTGATGATTTCTTACTGATTCAGAGGGGTGAGATTTGCAGCTTAATTATGGTGAGTTTTGGGTTTGTTCATAAATTACAGCATGTCCAAACTGTTCTCAGCCACGATCAGGAATTTGGGAGTTTGGCTGCTTTGATCCAGGGCAGCATAACCCAGAAGAAATACCTAGACTGGAATTTTTATTGCTCCATCTAACATGCTTTGCTTGCTGCTGGAATAGAGGCAGAATGCTGTGGACAGGTGCATAGATTTATGTTTGTATTGACTACTTTTGACCTGGATTTGACTAGTGAAACTGCAATATTCATAATGTGGAGCCCTTGGCCTGGTTTCTGAGATTCTCTCTCTTTCCAGTCACATGCAATATGTTTATTAATGGAATGAGTGGCACTCAGTTTGCACACAAAGCTGTGAGTTTCTGGCCACGTTTCTCAATGTTGTTGGGCTCAGGAACACAACAGGATATTCACCTTTTTCTCAGCACATCCACCCACTGATGTGTGGCTCTTATGTGACAAGGAAAAGGCTGGAGTTAAATACTGGGACTAATAGAGAAATACATTTATTGTGCATATCTGAAAGTTAAGCAAATCTGACATGAAAAAAATTCAAGCTGTTTCATCTGAAGTAAACTGGTGTGCAAAATGCAGTGTGGTCTCCCTGTCAATAGAAACCCTTCAGAGACATTAATTAGCCATGCCTGATATTTATCTGCTGATGTGTGTGTTGTAACATGGTGATGCAGATGAGATAAACTAAACAGAGCTAAAATCTCCTGCCCAGCTGGTGACTCAGTGGAACAGGTACCTGTGGCTGTTTAACACCCTGCTCTGAGTTACCTCTGCAGCCTTATTAAAGTGGTGCACTGTGTGACAACAGAGCTGATCTTTAACCTATACATCCTTTAACCAGTTCTCTGTCTCAGGTAGATGGCTTTAAAACCAGGAGTGATGCAGGTAATTTACACATGTTGGAAAAAGGAAGAAACAATTTTAGGCTGTAATTGATTAATTAAATATTTTGCACAGGATCATGCTACACACCCACCATGAATGAATTGCAGGTTCAGTATTAAAAGAGAGACTTAATTAAAAGGGAATGCTTCTTTCTGGGTGGGATTAGGACAGAAACTTCCCTGTTTTAATCATGCCAATGAAAACTTGACAAACACCTCCATGTACCACAGATAAATGTGGGGTGATTGTCATCAGCAGATTTTTATACTCCATTCCTTCCCTGCTGACTGATGAAATAAAAAAAACAGAGGGGAAGATATCTGAGCCACAATGTCAGAGTTCAGCTCCAAAGCTTTCTTGAGCAGAAGGACTCGGCCTGGCTTATTATACAGGCTAGAAGTCATAAAATTTGAATGGGCTCTCCGAGGTTGAAAGATGTGAAGTTTTGGGCTGATCTTTAGTAAAAAGTTTTCAAAAGCATTGAGGGAGGTTATGGAATAAGGGCAGTGGGTGAAGGAAAGCCATTGTGTTCTGCACTGCTCTGTAGCCAATCCCTCTCCATCTCACTGCTCTCTGGAAGCAGCTCAGTGCCCAGGGCTGTGTGGGGGCAGTGGCAAAGGGCACAGTGGCAGCTGGAACTGTGAGTGCCACCAAGCCCCCAGAATGTCACTGCTGGCTTCAGAGTGCACTGCACTCCTCGTGCACACAAGTCCCTGTGAAACTGAATTCTGCTCTGAACTTCACTACATAAAAAAGAGGTTTGTTCCTCAGTCCTCCACATCACAGTCTGGTCTCCATTGTCCGTGAAATCCAGGGAAGCTCACTGCCTTATTCAGACCAAAATGACAGCAAGTTATGCTTATTTTATTATTGGGATATTTATACTGATTCCAACATAAAATAGTTCTAGGACTAGGGATAGGAAACATGCTTATTTTTTGCTGGAAATCAGGTTTAAATACAGGTTTGTAACACAAAAGAAACAACAAAAATAAAATTCCTCCTGCCTCCCATGCTTCAACACACAGGTAACACCTGGCCCTGAACTTCAGAACTTCCTTTGTGAACTCCTTTGAGTTTTGAAAACCAGACCACAAAAAAAGACCTAAATCTAGAGTTATTTTAAAAATATGCCACAGAAATTTTCTAGACTATGCCACTCAGCTTAACAATGGAAAAAATTACATTCTGGGGAAATGATACAATCAAAAGTAGTAAAGCAAGCTTAGCCTGCTCATAACAGGCAGAAGGCAAAGGTAAAAACCAGTTCATTTGCTTTGTGCCCTTCTGAGCCAGCTGAAATTCAGAGCCTTGGTTTTCACAAGCAGAACTAAAGAAGCCAGCAAGAGGAACTGCCCTTTGAAATGATTTTCCATCTGGGGCAGTGCTAAACTGCCTCTCCTGTGCCACCAGAGAGCTGTGCAGTAACAGGACTCCGAGTGAGCTCCCTGCCCTGCTCATTTCCTGGAGAGCTGCTTTTAGGGGGAATCCAGGTCCAAGCAGCAACAAAACAGCAGCATAAACTGCTTTTGTATTGAAGCTAATGAAACATAGAAACTATGCACTGTGATCTTAAGTGGATTTCTAAGACATATTGCAAAGTTCTTGGAGAATAAATGAGGCATACAGCAGTCAGGAGTGGGGACAGTGGCCACCAGAGCAGACAGCACAGCCATTGAACATTTACAGAGACACAAGTAGAAAGACAAAGCATTCACATGACAGTTTGTAAAAGGAAGGTGGAGCGGGATTCAAAATGTTAAATATTCAGTAACGAAGGAAAGCATTTGCTTGTCATCCCCTGCATGACAGCTGCTGTCATGGGCATTAGTGAGCTGTGCCAGGAATTCCCAGAGTAAGGCTCTACTCCTGCAGGGGGAAATTTTTTTTCCTGGTTTGTTAATGTTTGCCTGATGTTGTCCACAAAATTAACTACAGGCAAAATAACATCTACAGTGTGTGTACATGAAAGGATGAGATTTGCACACTAAATCAAGCAGTTACAGGTCCCAGGGTTCTTCCCATGCAGCACTGGAAGTGTGAATAACTTCCCAGGAGAAGAAGAGCACAGCTATACTGCAGTCAGAAAAGTCTTATTGCTACAAGTAATGCTCCTTTAGCAGAGGAAACATGGGAAATTGGGGGTGAGAGGGAAGATGTTTCTGGGGTATTCCTTCTTCAGGTTAGATTCATGGGCCTTAATATCTGGTTGGTTGTTTTTGTTCTGTTTGGTTCCTTTTTTCTGAGTACTGGTTGAACTAATACACGGCATTAACACTTCTTACAACATTTTTTCAGATCTTCTCCTGTCAAGTGTCATCCCCTAAAGTCTCAGTTTATATAGGACAAATAAAAACTCCAATTAATTTGGCACCTAAAAATCTCTGATAATTCAACCTGTGCTGGCTTTGCTTAATGCAACAAGAAGGTAAAGACTTCACTCTTTCCTAGTCCTGGCTGCCAGGGGCTGCAGCAGTACAGAACACAAGATCTGAGAGAACAAGTCCCTCTGGCAGAGTCCAAGTGGCACAGAGAGAACAAGGGAAGAGACGCAGTGGAATTCTCAGGGACAGGGAGCTGAGAGAGATGAGGACCCTGGGGGAAAAGGATGGGTTCTGATGTCTGTGAGCCATTTGGAAACAGGACCTAAATGTAAAATAATACACAGTCTGGAAAGGAAGGATATGGTTTCAAATAGCCTTTGTAAGCACACTGGAGCAGTTATTTTTCATAATAGAGTGCAGCATGGATCTTTTCTCTATGGGTGCTCTGGGTGAGATTAGTGAAATCTCCAGAGGATCCAGGATGACTTTCCTGAATGCCATTTTATCTCCATCATCACCAGTGTGAGCTCCCCAAAGCCATGGCCACAGATGACAATCCCAAAGTGCAAAGCCCTGCATGAAGGGCCCGTGCCTGTGCCTCACACAGCCACAACCTCAGCTGCAGATGAACACCTTTCCTCAGCTCTAATCTCTTGTGCAGACATTTTTACAGTGCTGTGACAAAGCAGTACAAGGAACTTTGTCCCACAGTGCCAGGACTTGCACTAGCAGGGCCCAGTGCATTGGAAAGGTACAGATGATGCCCTGATTGCACAATACAGTGAACACCAAAACCACAGGAGCTACAGAGGGGCAGGTTACACCCAGCAGAACAAGCAGATTACCAGCAGCAGCAGCATATACTGTAACACATCTCTGCTTTCTCTGTCACTAAGCCATATGAAGCAGTTGCTGTAGAATTATTCTTACATCTCTTCTGTTGATAAGCTACTTAACAAGGTGGAGTTGAAGCTAATCTGAGGGCTGTATGAAAAATGTGATGTGCTATTGCACTCTGCTGCTGTTTGATATTTGGTCGCCTCTTCCCAGGTACATTTTGTGAATTGCAGCTGCTATCTCAAAGGTAAATCCTTGGGCCCATGCCCAGGTAGTGAAAAAAACCCTGAAAGCAGAAGCATCTCCTGAGCAGAAAGAGGGTAAGATTTCCTCTTAGTTTGCATCCGAGAGGAAGGAAAGGAATTTGGTATCTTTAAACAAATTCCTTCTAAACTGCACAAGGAAGTAATAAGGCTCTGCTTTGCTCAAGTTTGATAAATGGCTTATTAATGCATAAAATCTATTTCTGAAGAAGAAAGTTTATGAAAATATATCAGGCACCATTTCTGTGGTCATATGACTGATATTGCACAGAGCAGCCAATATCTCGCAATTATTTTCTTCTGTAAATCTTTTGACAGTCTAAAAGAACTCAATCAGAGGTTTTCAACCACTAAAGTTTATAATTTCAAGGTTTTCCCCTCCTCTAATCAGCAGTTTTATAACCTACTGCTCTTCCTTCAAAAAGAGCTGGTGATGATCAGTGTTTATTCCAAACCATTTAAGAAGGCAGCTGTTTATTAAAGTGCCAACAGCTATGATTGATTTCTGATGCTCATGAGTGCATCTGTTTTCTAGTTAATGACATCATTGCAAGCAAACAGATACAGCAAGCTGAGGCTCTAATGGAGGACTAAAGCATCCATGCCTTCTCTATAAAAAATAAATTGATTTCACTCAGAAAAAGAAATCTATTAATATGTCAAATGTTCAACTTACATTCCTGCCAATTGGCATTCTTATATGCAACTGGCATTTCCTCAAAAAGAATCTGTGGGTTAACAGTGTTTATATTAAAATCTTTAAAGGGGACATCTGTTAGCTGAAACTCCAAAAGTAGTGACTGATTTATGATCTAGTAAATCACATCTGTACACGGTAAAAAAAAAAGACTGAACTGCAGCAAAACCAACATCTGTCATCAGGAAACTACAGGCCTCGAGAGTGAATGGAAAATGGAAGTACTGCAGGTTGGGAGGGATCCCCTTAACTCTCCTCTTTTTGTAGTGTTTGAGATAAGGAATTAAAATAAATATACTCCAAGCTCCACTGAAACTTGCAAAAGTAATAGCTTTTTAAACCTCATTTCTTAGGGCCGAATTTTATCTCGTATAAACCAGCTCACTTTTTACTGGCTTTACCTTTTCCTGCCTCCTCAAGAATGCACTGCAGGCCACGGTGCTGCCAAAAAGGCATTGATGGTATCTCCTTTTAAGAGCCTCTTTTTAATATAACTTTATTTTTCTTAAAGAAAATATAAAGAGCATATGCAACCATTTCCTCTGCAATTCCTTGCATGCATCAAACAGGGATGTGGAGCGAAGAGCGCTGCTGCCTCCCAACCTCCTCCTGGAAATCTCCAGGAAATGGTTCATATTTTATGGCAAACAGGGTTTGATGTGCTCAGACAACAAGGCCACGACTCAGAAACCCTGAATTTGAAGGGCCTGTCCTGACCAGATCTTTAGCTGGGTCTCTGTGATGCACTGGGAGCTGGAGAATGGGCTCATCATCCTCACCAGGGGCTCTGCCTTGGTGCTGTCCCAGCTCTGTCTCCTGCACTTCCTTCAGGAGTCCCTGCCCTGCCTCTCTCCTCACTAAAAGCCTCTTTTGGTGTGTGCACATTTTGCCTGACTCTGCAGTTTGAATTGAATGAGAGGCACTAGACCTTCAAAAGCAGCCATTTGAAATTCTGCACACTGGGAAAAAAAAAAGGTTTTTTTTTTTTTAAAATATCAGAAATAGTGAAATCAAACTTTGAGGCCTGAAATAAAGCCTTCAGTTTTCTTGGCTTTTGAGTACTTTTTTCTTCTTCCCTGGCTCTTGACCTGAGTATCAGCAGCTTCTGAAATCTGGAAATATTATTCTGCAGCAATGCCTGCTTTCTCCCTGTTATTTCATTGTCTCTGCGTCTCTTTCTGCCCGCATTCTTTCCCTGGAGCACCAGGGAACAGCACTGTTCTCCTCACAGAAAGCAGGAGATGACCTGTTCAAAGCCTAATGAGCCTGACCTCATTCAGGTTTAAATATTTAACTTTGAGACTAAGTTTAACCCTACTCAGCCAGTTTTCATTCTTTTTTATTTTCTAACTTTTCTCTTCAAATAATAACTCTGAACCTCATATCCTTTCCTTACTTCACTCATAAATTCAATCCTCCTACAAATAAAGAGTGTCATTCCCTATTTCCTTTTCTTATGTCTTGAAATAATCAGAGATGGATATAAAAAACAGCAGAAGGCACTGGTGAATCACTTGACCTGCAATCCACGGCAAAGCTGTCAATAATTGCTTTTTTAGTTGAGATTGTAAATCCCTTCTTTTTACCCCAAAGAAGTTTCTTATAGCACAGTTTGTTCCAGAAGTGGCAGAAGCACCAGGTCCTTATGTGCACCATAAAAAAGCTTGGCATTGGACACCACTATTGCTTTATGCAACAGTCTGAAACCTGCAAACCCTTGACTTGTCTCACCCATGGCTCCATGTGGTCATTCCCCATCAACCGTGGGATAATAAAACTCCATTTGTTCCAGAGAGAGGTTTTGTCTAGGATTATTAACATTAAATGTAATCGTGCATCTGACAATGAAATGCTTCCTTGTGATCTCAGATCTGACATCTCGACACCTGACTACTTATTTTAGTCTTCCAATAGGGAAATAAGCCTAGGGAATTGCCTGGGAAATCTCACCCTGTGCCTTCAGGGAGTTTTGAGAGATGAATAACCTTTCCTGTGATTACAGTGGAAATATTTACATGGAGGGTAAATAAATATTTTGCAGAAGGTTTAGATAATTCATAACTATCAAATCAGTGGACTCATTTTGCAATGTTTGATACCATTTCATTATATTAATTAGACAACATATTCAATAATGAAAACAAGCTTCTTACAGCTTTGGAACAAGCAAAAAAAAAATTGGAGTTGTTTCCTCATGACTTTTCTTTTTATAGCTACTTTTAATTTGCTCTTCACGAAACTTAGGGGAGGAATTCTAAACCTTGACCTTTCTTACAGCAGTGCAGTGCATTATGCTGCCCTTACTCCATGGCTAAGTGCTTTTCTAAGCATCCCTGATGCTGAGTTTGATATCCTAAACATTTTCATTAAGCTCATTTTTTGGGGCATGCATTATCCCCTCAGGCAGCCGAGCAGCGAGCGCGGGTCCCGCTGTGATTGCGCTCAGCAAGCGTCCGCGTGCTCGGGATACGGCAGCAATTATCCAGCAGAGCCCTGGGAAAGGTGCAGTGCAGGAACAGCTTGGATGAGTTATGGCTGGGAATTACCTTGCAGCAGGCACAGCAATAGCACTAGAGAGCAAAAGCACTGATTAGATCATTTCAGGAATTATACTGACAAGTTTTTAAATCTTGTTTTGCTGCCGTCGTTTCCTGACAACGCTGAGGTTTGGGTTGTGGGTGATGGGCACACAAACTGAGTAAGATCACAGGATCAGAGTCAATTAGGTTGGAAAACACCTCTGAGATCTCTGAGTCCAACCTGTGACACAACACCCCCTTGTCAAGCAGACCATGGCACTCAGTGCCACATCCAGTTGTTCCTTAAACACCTCCAGGGACAGTGACTTCACCACATCCCTGGGCAGCCCATTCCAGTGTCTAATTACCATTTCCATGAGGAAATTCATCCTGATGTCCAACCTAAACCTCTCCTGGTGCAGCTTCAGACCTTCAGTCCTCTTTTCCTGGGAGAAGAGGCTGACCCTCACATCCATGTGCAGGAAGATGCTCTGTACAGGAAGGCTCTGCAGGGCAGAGACAAGCCTTGCATTTCCACAGGGAGTTCATGGTAATGGCAATCAACAGGGAAAAACACCAGAGGGGCTGAAATGTCTTAAGGAGACTGAACTTTAGGAAATCACGACCCATTAGTTCTGCTGCTCAGCGAACAATTTAGGATTTTCACTTATTTTCTGTCTCACTCTCAGATGACATATGGCTGTGCTTTCTGAATACAGCCAGCATTTAAACATTGACTGGATAAAGAGAAAACTCTCTCATTATTTCAAAGCTTTAGGGAGGATAATTTAACTGCCCAGTTTCCTCTGATTTTGCAGTGGGGAATTGCCAACTCTCCTTAAGCAGCTGACCAGGGCACCCGACAGATGCACTCAGCATTAGCACATTTTACACTTTCAGTGCTGAGACTTGAATAAGAAGGAATATATTATTTTTGCAGCCATCAAATTAGCAATATCTTGTTGGTTTTGTTTGCTGTTTTTTTTTCTTTTTTAATTCCTAAGGAGAACATACAAGTTCAAGATTAGAAGAAAAATATACAACAAGGTAAATGTATTAGTGTGATCCCTAAAGCACCCAGCACCATATGCACATGTTTTTGAGGGATTCTGCTCCAGTGAACAACTCAAACAACACATAATTTCTCTGATCCTGGTTGATCCCTAGAGAAACACTTGCAGGTCGCTGTTTAAATGAGGAGAAAATTGGTTATAAATCAACTTATTTTTCAAATAAGTTAATCCAAAGAGAACCCAATTTTGTGTGAAATGGTAGCATTTAGAGAGGAGTATAACTAAATCTCAGTAAGGAACCCCCTTCAATTTAATCTTAGCTATCATCCAAATTGATATGGTCTTTCTCATTTTTCAGGTCCCCAAGTTTCAGCAGTGATACAGAACACAAAGGTATGATTAATTGTAAACAAAATATTTACATTTTGTACATGTAAGTATGATGGAGTTTGATCTTCCCTTTCTTGCCTGACTTTGGGTAAAGTATAGGCTATGAAGGACAGCTGTTACCATGCAATTTGCATTTCTTCTGAAAGCAAATCAAAGTAAGGTGACATGGTTGCTTTAATGTCACAACTTCTAAGAATAAAGGTTTGAATTACATAACATATTTGTCTCTGTTCTGCCACATACCCTCTAAATGAAAAACAAACTTGCAATTGTGTCTTGCACTGGAACACAGGAACACTCATCCCCACTCCTCTCATCAAGGAGCTTGGTAACAGTTGTACCTCTAAAAGGTTTTTCCTTGTGTCACAAAACTACCACACAGCTCATCCCAATCAAGCTATGTTCAAAAGAAAATGAGCTGCTTTGAAATGGTGACAGAGCTGCTCCTTTTCATGGCTTAGGTGCAGAAGCAGAGAAAGTTTCCTGTCCAAGATCCTACCCCTGTGCACGCAGTTCTTGGTGGAATTTTTCAGGAGAAACATTCAGTAAGGGGGCTAATCCTGCAAAACAGCAGCTCTACTCAAGTGGAGAGAGCTTGCCAGGGATGCTCAGCATCTCACAGAGCAGACTCCAAGTGACAGCACGAGAACAAAATGACTTCAAGGTCAGAGAGATGCAGAGAACGTAAATCTCTGCACGCTGCAGACATCGGCTCCTCACACTGCCTATATTTCACATTAGAAATTGCCACATCATTTTTATAACAATTTTTGGGAAAGAGAGGGGAGAGAGAAAAACCAGCAGAAATACAAAGCAAATAAGCTTCAAAGACAAGAAAGTCAAGGTTCCAGAAAATGTATGTACTGAATCAGAGACAATTTGGACTCCACGGCTTTCTCATTAGCTGGAGGACAAATTCTCCTCTCTTTTCCTGTTACAGAGTTAATGAGTAAGGTCAGATCCAACTGCCTGACTGAAGCCAGCACTTTTTTATATCAATATGTAGCGTGTTGGTACTGAGGGATGTGCTTTTATCTCTAAATGCAACCGAGTCTTAAAAACATTCATAAAGCAACAAACAAACCAACCCCTGTGGAAAATGCAGCACTGGAGTGATGCATGGCTGATCCCAGAGGTGTTCATCTCTTCCCAGAGGCAGCAGATCCAGTGATTACAGCACACAAATAGGGCTCAACATCTCATCTCACACTGATTTACTGCATGACCCTCCCCACCTCCTTTCAGGCACATTATGCAGTCCCTGTCACTGTTTTTTTTTACCACATGGTCAGGAAAATATTATTCCCATGCTTCTCTAAGCCACACAAATTGTGAGAACCAATTACCATTTGTGAAATGCTTTGAATACACATTGTCTGAGCACAACTAAGGGAGAGAATGGTAATTACTCAGTTTTCATTTTCCAGCACATTTAAAACAATTTTCTGTGCCTCAGCTGAAGTGATCACACCCAAACCTGGTCTCCCTCAAACTCCTGCTTTCAACAGGGAAACATTACAGTGCAAAAGTGTAAAACAGACCAGAGAAATCTGAGAGTCTTCAGTAAATATGCTGCCTGTTAGATAAGATGAATTACAAAGTTATTCTCTTGAGCATTTACATTTACAACACTTTCATCTAATTGAAACCATTCACATACAGCTTGTGTAGAGTCCTTTGGCTAATGATGAACTAAAGTGTGCTAAATACTTGAAAAGCAAAGATTTTCCTCCTCGAATGAGAGGGAGATGTATCTTCAGATACATTTATACTTATATATAAAACACAAACAGATATATGTGAGTTTATGAAAACACCAGTGTTACAGAGAAATCAGGTATCTATAGTAACACCATGCTGGTATTCTAATGTCACTGTGCTTCCTCATAATAGGACCATTAATGAAATAGTTGTTTGATGTTCCATCACATGTAATGATAGCTTTTTGTGCCCTAAGTAGACAGCAATACAGATGTGTGCAGATACATTGTTATTGCCAAAAAACTCCTCAGCAGGGCCATTAGAAAAACCCATCATTGCAGCCTCGCTTTCTATGATTTATAGTTGAAATATTCACAATCTACACTCAACAGCAAAAAATACCTGCAATTCTGAGAGTGCATTGGTTTCCCATATGCTGCAATGTAAACAAACAAACAAGTAAACAAAACAAGATAAAAATCATTAACCTGATGGAAAGAGTTCATTTGCAGTATGGAACTGTTGAGTGACATCCTATCACATTTGAGGACCCATCATGCAAAATTGCTGACCCTGGAGCTCTCTCTCATTCCCTGGAAAATCTGTACTTCACTGGCATAAAACTATTTACATATTTTTAAAATCAAATATCTCTTTATCTCTTTAATAAAGTCTCATTTTGGGTAAGGATTATACACTACAATATTCTTTAATTTTTTTTTTAAATCACTATTACTACTTTTTCCTGTGCACTGTGCTTTTTCCATCAGCAGATAAAGCAAAATCCACTCACATTTGGACAAACATCCTTGAGTGATAGCCTGTCTCATCCTTGGCTGGCAGGAATTTACATGTTGCAACACAAATACCTTCCTTTCTTTCTTTTGGTTGTAAAGTAGGAAAAAAAGTCACTTTTAAAGCCTCAATGTGAATAAGGTTCTCTTAGGCTCATTTGTACCAACTCATATTAAGAGTGTACAAGGCTGGGCTCATTTTCACTTTTCTACACTCCAAGGACCACTGCTGTAATTTTTGGAAGAGAAGGAGCTTCCTGCTGTTCCCAAGCCCTAAAGTGAGATCAGCTCATTGTGTATTTACAACAGCCTATTCTGATCTATAAGGCCTGGCAGCATCATATCCTCCTCTTCAGCTGGACTTGGAACTTCTGTGACAGGCAGTAACTTGTTCAAAAATATTGCTACGTTTATTTTAGGTCTGTTTCAAAGAAATGAGAGTTTGAAAAGGATGTTTACTGCAGATGGTGGATTACAAGGGGTCACGCACATGATATAACAAACTGCTTTTAACAAACAAGTAGTTTGTCTCCTATTTTCCAAACAGGTTTGTAAGGAAGGCTTCAATCTGGCTCTTAAATTTCACTTTGTTTTTAAAGTACTACTTCTCAGCTTCAAAAAATGATAACAGCACCTTGAAAACAAAAGCCAACACATTCAGGAATCTGTGCAAAGATAAAAACAAACACCTTAGAGACAGAACAAAATCAGCATGTGCCGTTCACACAAGTGTGTTCCAAGGAGAATGGCATTACACAGAAGTACCCTTCAGTCTCCAGGACATTCTCACACTTGTGTCTATTGTCCCTGCGTGGTGATGGCTCCTCCTCACCCCCACCACAGCAAACCCACTTTGCAGGGATGTGCTCTAAATTCAGCACCCTGCACAGACTGATCAGCCCTGTCAGCAGGGAAAAGCTCTAAACCTTCTCCATGAGAAGATCTAAAGGGATCCAGGCAGAGGCAGGAGCCTGAGCCCTCCACATGGCACAGGAGCGTGGCAGGGGCTCATTTTCCACTGCTGGCAGGAGGGTGCCCAACCTCAGAGCTGGGCAGCCCTGGCACTGAGAGACCTGGTATCAGATCCCCGATGGGAAAAATGATGGGCATCTGACTCCATTGATTCAGAAGTGCTGANGGGGCATTCAGTGCCCTCACACACTTATACTGTATATTTGATGCAGGAGTTATTCTACTGTGTTATAGGAGTTTATCTGTTAGAAAATTGATTTTGGAAGAGTGTTATAATACTGAAATTAATGCTTATGAAGGAAGACACACTTTTTATTCACTGTTTTACTGCACATATGTGCATATATTTCTGCAGGAAAAGGGAGTGACCATGTTGCCAAAGCAGAAGTGTGTGCAGAGCTTTTAGAACAAAACAAAAGATGGATGTCTTGCTATGTAAAACACATCCTTACAAAGGACATTTTCACCTTGAATCCCATCAGCCCTCACTTTCAGACAAATTCTGTTATTGTTTGTGTGCACTCAAACAGCAAATGATGCTTTACACAGCTACAGCTTTAGAACAGTTTGCCCTTGGCCCAGGCCCATTGGAATAAGTAGAACTGGTAAACATCCTGCTCAAACACTGCATTTCTTTTGTTATCTAAGATGTAATGAGTCAAATTTTTTTTCTGAGTAATTACAAAGCATTCTTGGTTTTCAAACCTTTATGACATACAGCAAAATGTGACTTACAACATAGAAATAATAATAAAAGCTCTCTAAAAATTTATAGCCTCCTGCATGTTGTAAAAATGCCTCACACATTCATTATATCGCCCACTAGAAAATTATTTCCATGCTATGCTTTAATGAAGCTGGAGATGGTTTCAACACCTAGGCTGCTAAGAAGGAAAACTATTATTTTCCTGTTGATAGACTGAGGCAAGTTTTCAGCCATTTAGCAGCTGCAACATTTTCAGACACAGAGCTACACTTTCCTTATAAAAAGGGCAAACTAAAGACATTGTGATGATTTGATTTATCAAATATGGGTAACTGAAAAATAGGGGTGGTGGTGATAGTGGTGTGAAAAAAACCCATAACCTGTCCAAAGCACTGAATTACTGAATTTGGAACACACAATTCATTTTAAATACAAACCCATCTTTATAATAACTGCATAACAACATTATAATAGCATTAAATAATATTTTGTCCGAAAGCCTAGAAATCATAATATAGAGTCTAATTGATTAGAACTCAAATTCACTTATCTAGAAATTTATTTACCCCAGACACAGCTATTTGCCCCATCTATAGGTACAAGGAAAGTGTGCAGAGGGAAGAACACTGGAAGGGGTTGGACACAGGGAATTCGAATGCCCAGGACAGCATAAAAGGTTGATAAAACGTAACAAAACCATATTGAAATATTTTGTTGCTTTTAGTTACATTTGGGAAGGTTTTCAATGATTCTTGCACAGGACCAAATAAATTTCCCAAAGGGAATGTACTCCTATAGTACATTAGTCCTGTAGTACTCCATTTTTACTGCACAATGCAGAATTCAAGATTAATAACTTTGCACCAGCACTAAGTTCAGTTTATTTCCTTACATGCTTTCCTAAAAGTCTAAAGACAGCAAGTAGGTTTTATAATTATCTCTGTAGAGATTAATTTTTATTAAGACTTTACTCAGATCTGTCATGAAATGTAAATATTTTCCTTGAGTTAAGCCACAAGTAAATCACAGCATTACATTTGATGTAATTTCAATGAGGTGTTTGTGACATCTCTGAATTGCAGGGGGAATATAAAAGCAAAAGATTGTCTGAGAGTGGTTTATTGCTGTGAAGCTCCTCTTTGCATCTTTGTTTTCTGATTCCACACCCTTTTTTTCTCTCAGAGAGCTAAACAAAGTGAGATCAGGAGTTCTGTTTTCAGACAGGGCTGCCTCTGGCCCATGCCGTTCCTCGGGATGTCTGCTCTAACCTGGACAGCACTTCTTGCCCTTTCCCTGACATTCCTGCCCAAGTCAGCTGCCCTGGCCACCTGGAGACTGCAGAGCCAAGCCAGATGTGCTCTGATGTAGACTTGGTGCTCGAATATCCAGATGTGCTCTGATGGAAACTGCTGCCCTGAACAGCCACAGCTCCCTGAGAGCAGCAGGCGAGCTCAGCTCCTGCCAAGGGAACTCGCTGTAGCCTGTGCTCCCAAGGCAATCATCTCAAACAAATGATATTCCTCCCCATCAACATTATTAAAGCCTTTGTGTCATCAGATCTATTTATCACTGCCTGTCTTCCTTTTCTCATATCACACATCTTGGTCTAACCAAATTCTTAAGATTAAGCATCTCTCATGAGGCAGTACAGCCTTCCTGTCTTTTCCAGCTATACACACATAATTAATAATAATAATAATAATAATAAATAACTGTGTGCAGCTGGATGAATTATTTATAAATGAATATACCAAAATGCTTGACATTATCTTCATCTTCATATATATCCAGGAAGGAGGACTGGGTATATTTCAAAGTCATTTTTCTGATAGATAGATGAGTAAGAGTTTTGATGTGTTCACAGTTAACTACAGTCAAGTGAGTGCAATGCAAAGCAAAACTTTCTTAAACCCACATCATTTTTGCCAGAGCACAGAGCTGGCTGTGCAAACAGCAAGTGTGCACAGTGCCCACAAATACAGATTCATTGCTAAAGCTGTGCAGACATTCCTGCTTCCATTTCTTCTTCCATCCATGCTCCATTGCCTGACAATTTACCAACGTTTTTAAATATAAATACTCACTTCCCTCCTTTCTGCAGAACTGCAATTTTGGAAACTGCCTCAGTAAGTGAATCTTTTTTTTCCTGTTTCCATTATACTGGGATCATTTTAACAAAGCAGAAGAAAATGCCACATAATATTCTGTCTTACTCTTTAAAATACAATTACAGTCAAAACGTGAATCTAAAAATGGACTCATGGGACCAAAGTCTCAGACACTGTAAACTGGCACAGATTCATTCTCTTAGGCAGAACTGGAGCCTGGAGCTGAGAATTTGACATTGCAGCTTTATATCAATGAATTCACTAAAAACTGCAAGAGTTTCCAAGTAAAGGGTTTTTCTGTTCACCAGCCTTATAAACAAACTTGTAAATTTAGTATCAGAGTCCTTGATATTGTGTAAGTGGCTATAAATGATTCTGTAGTCAATTAACAATTCTGTTACTGATATATGAGCCTGATTTAAGCTAAAGCAGTCTCCATGTTCGGGACCTTGGTTTGTGCAGCAAATGCAGCTCTGAATTCAGGCAGCAATTTACCCTGGTAAACCCCAGAATTTATCACTAAACTTTCAGACTTGACTCTGGACCATACCTGTACCTCATGAATGTTTATTCCTTAATTTCTCTGGGCTTAAAGAAATATTTATTTATGCAAGGTCCCCACAATATTTATGGTTGTCCTCCAGGGAAGGTGGCAGGAAAAGCAGAGCCTGTGAATGGCCATGACAGCACAGACATCAGTACAGAGGCTACACTGGGGGATAGAGCCTAAACCATAGATTGTAGAATCTAAACCATAAATTAAGTCTTTTTTAGATCTGCAGGACGAGGACGAGTGGATGTGGCTTTGTCTCACCTCTGAGTAAATCTAATGCATCTCTAGTTCCAGCTTTTCAGCCAAAATTCAATAATTTACACAGAACATTACCTGCTTTTCATAAATGTTTCTGACTTTCACAGACAGCTCACTAGCAAGTTTCTATCTTCCCAGCAATAGGAATACAGAGAACAATTCATATTAAATAAAGCAAACTCAAAAATAATCAAATACATTTTTTATATCTTTCTCATTTCCATTAAATGGGACCTACCTAGAGATCTAATATCTCTAACTTTCTAATAACAGACCCCTAATATCGATACACAACAAAAACAGAGGAAATATCTAAGTCAAATAATCTTTTAAAATGTATTTAAAACACACCAGAGGTATCTTTAAGTGAGATAAACCATTGTGGGTCTGCTGATGGCAGTGGAAGCCGAGGGCTGTTCCAGCATCACAGATGAGAGGATGTGTTACCACTTAGAAACTCAACTGGATAAGGTGGAGAGCAACTCTTTTAGCACTGCTTTGTATTTCAGAGGCTCTCCTAACCTGACTTATCAGAACAAGTGTCCTGTTTATTAATAATTCCCCTGATTTCTATTCAAACAAAAAGAGATTTCCTGTAATTTCCATTGCTGAAAGCTCAACTGCATGACTAAAATAACAACTAAAATAAATACCTAGGAATATTTGAAAAATAATATAATTATCTCCAAAATGTGCTAATAGTCTTAAAGCAAATGGGTTTTTATTGCATTTGTTACTTGTGACCTCTTAGCTCAATAATTCAGCAGAAGGTGACTGCAACCACTTTCCATCTAATGGAAGGGGTAAATGCTGTTTGGTTTGTGGATATTTCTGCAAATCTCAAATAATTGTTTCTCTGAAAGAGAGGAAGTGATACTACACACAAAGATGCACAGCCAGAGGATTGTGTAGCCACAGGAAAACACAAATTATTGCACTGTGCAAAGCAAAGAGACACAATCCAAAATTCACAGCTCAGTGTGGAAAAGGGCTTGGAATATTCCTCAGAAAGGAAAAACACATGCCAAAGCAATACCTAATGTATTAAAAACAGGTAATCAATATGAACTGTCACTGATAATCAATAAATAATTGATTTTTCTAATGGAAACAATTCAGAGAGGCCCAAGTACCCAAATTCCCAGCTCACTTGCACTAACAGGCACCAGCACAGAAATGTGGCACTCAAAGCCTGGCTCAGCACACAGGACATTCCCTGTTCACACTTACTGGGGAGATCTACCAGTCCACAATTTCCACCCAAAAAAGCACTGTCTAAATGAGATTCTAGCCCAGTAACTCTTCCTTTTTCCTCTGACCCACTATTGCTGTCACCAGTTTGGCATCACAGATTCCTCCATCACAAATACACTCTCTAGACCCCTTGCTCATGTTGTATTATCACTTCCCCTGTGTGTTGCAATTAAAAATTCCAAAGGAAGTCAGCTTATCTTTCATTACAAACACTGCTTTACCTGCCCCTGAAAATTTCTGCTTCTTTAAACTCCATCAAATAACATGGCTAGTTTGAGTTTCAGTCTGTCTGTGAAAGAGTAAACAAGAAGATTGTGGTGATGGAGAGACCCTGGCTGACATCTTCCTTTGTAATGTGTTTCATGTGCCTCAGATCTTTTCATTGAATAATTCAGTGTCTGAAGAGGGGAGGACGGGACTGGGAAGAAATTGATTTTAGAATTCATCATTAACTGTCCTTGGATTTTTCCTTTTTTCCCCCCTTTGTCTTTCTAACAACAGTGTGGCATTGTCTGTGGACAGAATCGAAGAGAGAACACCAGAGAAGTCAGATCATTGTAGGATTGGTGTAGATACACAAATTTTAATGCTTAAAATCTTATCACATAAGGTATTTTCTGGGAACTCTTCATGGAAACTGATGTTTTTTCAGTGCACAAAAATACCACCACATTGATGCCCACACAAAACAGGGATTTTTCATTAAGTGCTCTCCAAGTGCATGGGCTGGGATGGCCTTTCCATCTCCACAGGCTGGCAGGTCAACTGCCTCCCTGCAGCACTAGCACAGACTCCTAAAAGCATTTCCAGCTTTCTGAACAAACTGAGGGAAAACACGTTAAGTGTGACCCTGCAATTATGCTGCACTGAGCAGGATCAGCTCAGTTTTTGCCTCCTGCAATCTCCCCTCTGTCGGTTCAAATGCAAAGAGCACTGATAACATTAATGGCAACCAAATCATAGTTAAGCCTCAACACTCATTTTTAAACTATTTTGGTAATAAGTCCAAGGACTGACATTTGAAGATAATGAGACAGCTGTCAATGGCACGGATGTGTTTTAATCCCACAGAACTACAGGGAGGGCAGAGGAATCTGCAGAATGTCTGAGTTAATTCTATCAAGATCCCCCTGTCCTCAGTGATGCTAAAAAACTCTTGTGAAAAGAACTCAGATTTCTGTTTTGCCCAAATAAATAAATAAATCAAGGAGCTGTGTCCTATCACAGAGATCGCTTTGTGTTTGGAATTTCAGAGAAATATCAGCAAGTTTATATAAATATGTATGGGAAATGAAGGTTTCATCATGGAGAGAAGATTTGCCTGGAGAAATACTGTGGGATACTCTGTGAGAAGCAGCCCTTCAAAAAAATCCTGATCTGGCACAGTCTGGGTCCCCTCTGCATTGGGAATTTTGGGTTGTTTCACTCCTGTTTGTTAAATCATTAAGAACTGGTTCTGATTTCCCAAAAATGTATTTTCAAATCAAAACGCTGGTGTGCAATTTCTGATTTGTTTAGGAGCCTATCACTTGAGAGATCTTAGCTATATATTTTTATGGTTAATATTAAAATAGCACTCACATTATCATTCCAACATGGCAGAAGGTGTTGAGTGTCATCTGGGCCCTCCTCAAAGCACATTTTTTCTCTGATTGTTGCTTCTTATTTCATGCCACATCTGCAGTTTCTGTCTCCCCTCTGGATGTGTGAACTGACCTGTAGATTTGCACAGAACAGAAATTTCAGGACTTCCGTGTGGAGCAATTGCTCAAAGTTATCACAGTTTAACCTAATTTCATAAACACTTTGTCTGCACACATTCTGTCACACTCTCCTGATATTTGCCTGGATACCAGGTAAGACAATGTTTTTAAACTGAAAAGATATGCTTTGGAAAATTCCTTCTCAAAGACCACACCCTTCATCTCCCACAGCCTGGAATTCAAAGGTACAACTTCTCTCAGCATCAAAGATCTGCATCACAAGCATGTAACACTACCTGCCTTCAAACCTATGGGGATCATTGTGTTTGCAAATTTAAAGTTGTAATTTAGCTTATATTTAGGGTGGTTATTACATAGTTTAAAGACTTCATTAGCAAGATTCAAAAAGGCCATTAAACACCATTTTTCTGTTGTGGTGAATAGAAAATCTAAGAAAAACCTTAATGCTGGTTGCAAAATTAGAAACCTCTCCTGTGGTTTTTGACTCATGGTGATCATTCTTTTAAGGTTAAAATCAGTTATAATTGTAGGTTTGGCTGTTGGGAAGTGTGATTTTTTGGCACTGCACATTGTGAGTCCTGTTTTGCTTTCCCCAGCTTTTCACTTAAGATAATTACCATGGGAAAACCTTCCAAAAACAAAGATCCAGGGCACAAAGTTCTCGCTCACAGGACTTCAAGAGACCCGTGACAGAAGTTGGATTTACTAAACCATTCTTAGAAGAACTACTAATCACTCAATTCCAAACTTACTCTCCATCTGCTTCCAGAATCCCATTTTTAATATTCTTCTCCTATTTAAATCTAGTTCACATGAGTTTGGAGGTGATGAGGATCACTACTGACACACACAGACAGCATCTCAGTGCTGCTCCCTCACACTCAGCTCCTGGACCACGGGAAGCCATCCAAGCCACAAAACACCACTCACAATGGAAGGACCATGGATATTGGATATTTGGGGTCTAAACTGAAAGCTGGGCCCTGCCTCTCCTGTAATTGCTTCCAGGCTGAAGGGATCCTCCCTGCAGATTCCTAATGGTGCTGGGGAAAACCATGACCAAGCAACGGGCAGGTCCTGGTGTGGATTGACACCCACTGATACCTTGGGTTTTAAGTTTTTCTGTTCTGCTTTGGTGTGCAGCTTTAACTTTATATTGAGTGTTACTAGGATCTTTTCACAGGGTGCTGGAGACAAAACAATCCTATTCCAGCTGGAGACTCAAAGACAACCTCTTCAAATTTCAGGCCCAAAGCATAAACAATATGAAAAGAGGACGGCAGGCAAGCAAGCAAGCAAGGAGGATGAAACTTCATAATTTGAAGCTATTAATTGGACAGTTAACTCCTGTATGCAAATGGACTAAAACTTCTAAACATGTGAGATCTCATGATCAAGCTCTCTTTTGCTTCCATCTTGGAGCCATCCAGGTACTGCCAGGGTGTGGCCTTTGAAGGCACTTCAATAAATCTCTACTTTATTCCTCTTAACTCCATCTAGCCTCTGTTCCAGCTCCTTAAGGCATCACCATGAGTGAGGGAGCACCTCCAGGCAGAGCCTGTGCCATCCCTGGGGTGGAGCTGGCACTGCACTGCCCTGCTGGTGGGACCCTGTGCTGTCACCACTCTGAACAGCTCAGAGCTGGAAGCCTGGCAGCTCAGCCATTGTTCTCTGTGGACAAGTGGATAGTAGGAGTAAATTAAATAGTTTTGCCACCGAAACCACTGCAGATCCAGCCCAAACAGGCCCCTGCCTGGAGGGTCCTGGCCACATTGTCACTTCCTGCTCAGTTCCATGAGACAAAAGCCCCTCCATCCATTTCCCACAGCCAGCAGGGTCCTGTCCCCAAGTGCAGCTCACAACCAGTACCAAACACCCCTGAGCCCCAAGGGGCTCCTTCCAGCCTGAATGCCAACACAAAGCCCGGAAATTTTACTTTACACAGACCCTAATCAGTGAGGTTATTTCTCAGAGAACTTTTCAAGCTAAGAGGTATAGAGGAATTTAAATCCTGTCTGTGGTGCAGCACGAGAGCCCTGAGTTATAATATTCCCTTACATGCTGTATCTGTTTTTATCCATCTGTGTCAATGACAACACACAGGGAGCCAACAACTTCAGCTATAATTGGTGAGAGTGTAGGTACAAATAAAACCCATTTTTTCTCTTTAGTATATACAACATATGGAGCAGTGCTGTGGGGTCAGGAGAATTATGTCTCAGTGTTCGTGGGCAGGTTTCTGATAGAGGTTTTATTTTTTGGTGTTGCAAGCTTTGAAGGAGTTATGACATTATTGTTTCTTTTCAGAATGCCTTGATTGAGATCAAAGTTCAGGGGTTGTATTATGTTACCCAAAGATTGCTTTGCTCCTGTTCTTTCCAAAGAATTGCATGGATCTGAGCTGAGCAGCTTAACAGGCAGCAAGCCACGGCTTCATTTTTGCTTGCAATAATTAAAATCAGGACTAATGAAACACAATTAAGCTCATGTGAAAGAGAGGAGACTCCAGCCCATAGTTTTTTCCTGCCATGCTGTTTACAGAGTGGTTAAAAAGGAGTTACTGAAAAGATGCAAATTGTTTCAAACTGTATTCATTGTTATATTTTCTTTCACTTCTTCTGCTTTTCAGGCCAAAGACTTTCAGGGTAATTCTGACTTCAATGCCCTTTATACTTATCATATAACTCCACAAGGGAATTATCATATGCAGGATAATTAAGCATCTCTGCTGATGGTGGGTTTTGACTATGGCAAGATTCTTACAGTACTAGTCTTATTTTCTGAACTATTTTGTCATTTGCTAATTAGAATCTGGCCCTAAGGTCTTTCAGAAACAGTTTCCTGAACTCATCTTATTATCCCAAACTTCTCTCTGAGTTTTCCTAGCCATCATATAGCAGCTAATTGCTAATGTATATATTCACTTACAGCAGAACCTTTGTCCTTAGTGAGGAGCCCTTTCCCACAGCCCTCTTTTTCTCCAATGAAAAGTTGAAAACTGTTGCCCTGAGAAGGACAGAGAATGGATTTGTTGTGAAAACCAGCAACTATTCCGTTGCTATTTCAGTGTGTGTATACTTCATTCTGGGGATGTTGTATGTGAATATCCCAAAACCCCCTAGACAGGAGCTGAGATCTGAAGCCAAGGGTTGTACATAGCTGAGAACATTTGTGTGCTATGAAATACAAGATCACTCCAAGGTGGAATCATGGCTTGGAAGCCTTGGAGCAAAATTCAGGGAAAGCTTTTTTATCTTGGAGCAAGATAAAGAGTTTAATTGTTTGAAGACTCTATTCTGTTTTACTTTACACACATGGATTTTCCCTGTAAAGCTAAAGGACTACTTGAATTTTTAAAATCAAGGACACAATTAAATCCTTTTCTGGATTCCACCCAGACTGCTCAGCAACTTGCTGTATTATCCCTCTGGAGAGCAGTTACTTTGTGTTTTGAAAGCCAATTTGTCCACCCTTAATGAATCACTTCTGCACTTTATTTCGCTGGTTTTTACACGCATTTTTATGAGATGAAACGACCATCCTGCCACCCTTCAAACACTTCTGACAACCCAAACATTCAGCCCAGGGTAGCACTGAATCCCCATTCCTGGCAGGATGAAGATCCATAACATTACCTTGGGAGCACAACATGTAAAGTGCATAATCACACTGCCTTTGCCAAACTCGAGTAAAAAAGGCAAACACAAAAAATTGCAGCTCAGGAGGATGAGAAGGGAGGTGAGTCAGCCACCAGCCCAACTTTATCATGGTATGATGTTTCTGTTTCAGCTCTACAGAAATACAAAACACATGAGAATATAAAGAAAAAACATCACTAACAGCCTTGTGTACTTCATAAACACATACCTATGAGAACTGCAGCTCTGCAAACAATCTGCCTATGACTGACAAAACATTTATTGAATCAAACAAGATGCTTTTGGCACTTCCAAAACAATTGAAATGAGAGGCAAAAGGATGAAGTGAGGATCTGAGTGGAACTATCTGAAGGCAAAGGTATCAAAAATACACAAGGCAAAGGACCCTTTAAATGTTATTTTTGCTCATTTTCTAGCAATTCATTTTGCTTTATCATGGCATTAAAAATTGATGACAGCCCAACTCTCTCACACACTAATTATTTCTCATGATAAAATAAACATTGTCCAGTTCTTAGCTCATTCCTTACTACAGGAAAACACCTGACAGTTGCAAGAGACAACTGTGCTTTTCCAAGAGGAGAAAGAAAAGTTTAAATAAACTAAAAAACCTCTGGCAGGGCCCAGAATGGGGAATGGGGAAAAACTCGGACTGGATCAGAGCCAGAATGTGGAATGGGGAAAAACACGGAAGGGATTGTACCTGGAATGGGAGAAAACCCAGACTGGATTCCTGCTGGAGTGTGGAATGGGGGAAAACCCAGACTGGATTCCTGCTGGAACACGGAATGGGAGAAAACCCGGACTGGATTCCTGCTGGAACACGGAATGGGAGAAAACCCGGACTGGATTACTGCTGGAACACGGAATGGGGGAAAACCCGGACTGGATTCCTGCTGGAACACGGAATGGGGGAATACCCAGACTGGATTACTGCTGGAACACGGAATGGGGGAAAACCCAGACTGGATTCCTGCTGGAATACGAAATGGGGGAAAACACGGATGGGATTAGGGTCAGAATACGGAGTGAGGAAGAGCTCAATCAAGCCTCTCAAGCACCAGAGAACTGAATAAAAGTGTTCAAAACACCTGTCCCACAGCAGCAGCAATAATTTCTCTCTTCCTTTCCCCATCCCCCTGCACTGCAGGGACACAGCTGAGGTGTCAGTGACCGTGCATCCCCCCAGATCACAGTGAGGGCAGAGCCCCCAGCAGTTGGAAAGGCTCTTGTGGCAGCTACAGGAAGAGTAAGGAGGAATCAGGATGTATGAAATTTAAGAGCTAAAACAATCCCTCTATCTGATTTAACCTGTATTACAGCTCTTTGGGTTTACTCTTCCCATTCCCCTCTCTGGTTCTTACCAGAGCACTGAAGCCAATGAGAACTCAGGTGGGTTTTGCCCATTTCAGTTCGGGCAAACTGGTAAACAAATGCTGACATAATTCTGTATGTTTTAGATTAAAAATTGCAGCTTGGTTTTCTATAGAGCAATTCCAGCACATGATGTGTTTTTGAGGAGAGGCATCTAAAATTTATGGCAGCAACACCCAATTGGTGCTGCGATCCCCAACGTGAGAAGAATGATGAGCAGAACTCCAATGATTTCAGAAGGCTAATTAATTACTTCATTAAACTATATTATACTATAACTACATTACACTATATTACACTAACAAGAACTATCACTAACTACGAACTAGAAAATCCTTGACTCTCTCCTGAGTCCCGACACAGCTGGATCCAGTTGGTCGATGAATCCAAAACACCCTCACCAGAATCCAATCCAGCAATCACCTTGGGTAAACAATCTCCAGAACACATTCCACATGGGCACAAACACAGGAGCAGCAAATGAGATAAGAATTGTTTTGATTCTCTTTGCTTCTCTTACAGCTTCTCTCAGGAGAAATCCTAAGAAAGCTGAGTCTCCCTCTGTTCAGAGGACATGTGAATACCACAACACCCATTCTGCCAAAAAGAAGAAACCTTTTACTTGCACTAAAGCAGCAAAACAACTCCAGAAACACCACCTGAAGCAGAAGCCTCCAGCTCATCAAATCTACTGTACATGCATTATACGCATCACTACTCCCCAGAACAACAAAAATTAGCCTGTGGCTATAAGAAAGTACAAGTTAGCAAGGCAATTTATTCCTTTTACTCTGTTCCTGACTTGTGGTGGAAAGACAAAGCAGCTGTTGTAGGGACCATGCAGGATCTTAGGCCATGTGGAGAGTTTAGAAGGATCAAACCCAGGTGTGCAGATGGAGAACAATATCTTGGCCCCATTTACTAAATTTGTCTCTCTGGATTAGATAAATTTGGTTACCTGCAAGAGTTTTCACTCTGACAGTCTTTGGAATTAGCTGTGCTGGGAAAACTGCTGAAGGAAGTGTGAGGAGTGTGTCCATAGCTGAAATGGATACTGTAATACTGAATGACATTTCATATTTTCGGCACAAGAATGGCACTTAGTTATTTTAAGCTATCACATTGCACCATGCAATGGCAGAGGGAGCCAAGATGATAAAATACCAGCTACATATTCCAAGGCCTATTCTGCCCATCTATTTTTAGGTATTCAGGTTGCTATCAGCTCTTATACCATTTCTAGGGGAAATAACATGACAGACCAACAATTCAGTGGAGGGACTTAGAGCAGCCTGTCAAGCTCAGGCTGTCAGAAAGACCCAGTTTGTTGGTATTCAAATTACTGTGGAGCTGGATGACCTGAATGTGGCTCAAAAGGCAAAAAAGAAATCACCTACCTGAATAACCAAAGGAAAGTCATTGCAGGAAATGTTTAGAGGAAAGTAGATACTAATGAACTTAATCTTCTTCCTCTCTACCCAAAGAAAATCAAAGTAATATTCAGGATATTGAATTCCAACAAGATACCCATCTGTACAGACTTCCCTCAGATGGAAACTAAGTAGCGGAAAAGTGACTCTGGAATTCTGTTTCTGCAGTTTCTAAATCAGACCTTTCATAACTGGATCTCTGATACCTGTGATCAGATATGGCACTTGCAGCAAATTTTGAAAATACATTTCTTAGGGAAAAGAAGGAAAACCTTGCCGAGGTTAGCAATAAATAAAAGGAAGGAAATGGCTCTCAACCTACCTCAAAAATTGTATATATTTTAAAGTTCTGGCTATGCCTCAGCAGAAATACACATAACCTTTAATACCTACATTGTTAAGATTTGCCAGTTAAGAAAGTGCTATTATCTGTCTTTTATAGATAGAGAACAGCACACAGAGAGCCTGACTAACTTGTTCAGTGTCATAAAGGGATCACACAGCAGAGCTGAGAATTAAACTTTGTTCTCAGAGCTCTCCAATAAATGCCATTGTTCCTGAGTTCCTTAAATAAAAAGCATTTAACAGGAAAAAAGAGGAGGCAAGGGAAGAGGAATTTTGTATCACTAGAGATAAAGAATTGGAAGCTTTAGGAGGAAGAAAACTCAATGCAATTTAATGTGGAAAAATGCTATAAGGGACGTGTAATAAATAAATTAATCTGACTACTAAAACCGAACTAACAAACAAAAACTAAGAGGGAGGACTATTTCTACTTAATCTTTAAATGGAAAACCACATTTTAAATGTGAAGCAGAAAATCAAGACTTTTTCATTCTCAAGTAATGTTTAAAATGATATCAGAATGTGTCATCTTCATAGCATTTAAAGGGGAGTTCTTCTGATTCAAACTTATTATCCATTCTACAATGTTCAAAATGACCAGAAAATCCCACCCTATTTATTATGTTTTTATTATGTTACCAGTTTATTATTTATTTACCAGTTCTGTAATGATAACAGCTCATCAGTTAGGAGGTGCTCCATGAGAATGCAAGGTTGAAGAGGGTGTTTTTCAACTGAAATAATCAATAATTTAGTTTTGATCAATTCTAATTTCTATGCAAATCAATGTGGTAACCCTGGCCCATCTGTTAAGTGAAGCCCACACTGAATGAATTTAATCACATGAGCAGTCTAAATTAAATTCAGGCTTTCAGCTCCATAGTAAAGGGAGAAATTACCTGTGATGGTCAAAAGTTGGAGTCAGTGACACCCAGGAGTGGGACCCAACAGAATTAAGAACACAGAAATGTCAAGTGTTCCCCCAATATCCCAGGAGCAGCTAAACAGCACAGGGGGTGATGCACTTTTGATACCTTGAGCATTTAAAAAATATATTCTCTGCAATGTGGCACTTTCCATAAGAATTCTGTTGCATTTTATGCATTTATTTATGCACACCACATATTCATGCCTGTCAGGAGATGTCTGCATGAAGATTTACTTTAGTGGACTCCAAATGATGCCTCTTTTACTGGTGTTGAAATACAAACAGCAAAGCTTCCCATGCTTTAAAATCATCCCCATTAGCACAACCTTCTTAAGCAGTTAATTCCTGCTCTGGGATATATTTGTAGCATGGCTGGTATATGGCTTAAGGAAAAAAAATCCTATCAAAATCTGTGATCTGGCCTGTGTCCAATTTTGCCTTCCAGCAAATATTTTCTGTTTTCTTCCCCATTATTCCTCAGTTAGTTTCTCTGCTGTTACATAGACATTAATGCAGAATGGTTTATGTTCGTCGTCGTCGCCTTGGAAGACTACAATTAAAATCCTTCCCTGCTCCCAAATGTTTCCACTGTTGTGTGTTCTCCAAATGAGCATTGTAAATTAACAATGAGGAAGAGAGCACACACAAACGAAGAGAAAAGAATACAGAAAAAAAAATCTCATGCACTTTCCTCCTTAAATCACAATAAAGATCATAAAGCCCCCACGAAAACAAGGGAATAATCCTCAATAGCTTGGAGCTTACACTGACAAACTGCATGAAATCCTCTTTCTGGTGTTTCCTTCCCCTCCTTTAATTTAGTTGTAAACTAGCTTGGAATAAATTCTGGAGTCTCCAAATACACATTGAAATGGGTGTGACACAGGGAAAAAATCTGCTTAGAAGTAATCTGTACGTAAGGTTGCATTGTTCAAAGGAGAATTTTTCCAAGCAATCCTCTGACTTCCTGTCCCCATGAGAGGGACTCCGTTCATCATCTAAAAGGCTGTAATTAATTGGGAAAAAAATAACTGAAGGTGATTACTGGGAAACACATGGAAGGTGAGATAGACTATTACATTTATTTCCAAGAGGAGATGTGGAAAGTATTACAATTCCTTGTCCCAACAACCTTAGTTAATATACATTGATCAACTACTGCTTCACATATATGCTCATCTTATCAGTTTATCAGCATCCCAAGGTTTTGTGCCAATTGTTCTGACATGTTCTCAATAAATATAATAATGGCAAAAAGAACAAAAAAAAATTAAATGGGAAGATCCATCTTTCAGTGACTACTACCACCTCAGTAGATCAATACATGTCATAACATTCTTATCACTTGGAAAGCAGAAATCCTTTTATGGCCATAATTCTTCAGTATTTTAGTTATTAATTTAGATCAGTCATGACAGACCCATGAAATTTCAGACTGGCACAGGAAAAAACCCTAAAATTAGTCCAAAATAATTGTGAAAACCATATGATCTTAAGTTAAAACTTTCACCCTCATGGGTTTCGTGGGTTTGAGATTTTTGCCCAGATTTTCAATGCCTATTTAATGGGACAGATTCTGGTTTTATCTTGTGGTGGAATTCTGTAAAATAAGTAAAATAAAACTAATGTGCTGTTTTATATTACTGTCAGTCAGAGAATAGTCAAATCCTGCTTTTTGGCATTGGAACATGACAATTGTCATACCAAACAATACAATACTGCCAAATACAGGGCAGATTATTGCTGCTGCAAGCCATAAGCAATAGCAGGTGTTACAACACAAACTGCTGAAGTTTGTGTGGTTTTTTCCCACATTTCCACACCAGATCATTTTTTTATCTAATAGAACTAGATGCTGTTATTGTTTTTTGATGATGATGATGATGATTATTATTATTATGTCTGCAGCTATCTATAGTTGGTGACAAGTAAAATCCAGGTCATCTTGGCTTTTAATGTTGTAGCCCACTCAGTGTTTTTGTAAAGTGATAAATTAAATATTTTCCCTTTAACGATAAATTTAACTGTTGGACTTGATGTTCTTCAAGGTCTTTTGCAACCTAAAAAATTCTATGATTCTATGACTCTATAGATTAAGTAATTTTCCTGATTAGAGTAAACATTGATAGCAACTGTCTGGTTGTGCTAAATCATGATTCAGGAATTTCTGTCATTATTTGCCAATTCCCACAGAATATCAACCAGATGCACAACATATGTGCAATTCACTTTGAGCCTTGGAGCTGCTGCTTCGACTGGGAAGAAAGCTTGGATATAAAAATTATATATAGATTGTGTATGTTCATGAAAAAAAGATGGCATCAAATATAGTCAACTTTTCTCTCACCCAAGGCTTGGAATTTATATAGGGCATATTTCAGGGAAAGGCTGGGGCTGTATTTTATATCTGGCTGCACCACCACAGCAGCAATACTAATCTTTGGCACAGGGGAAAGCTGTCATGTCAGACAAACTCCAGCTGTCCACTCTGCCTGTCACTTCCTTCAGCTTCAAGTCTGCAGCAGGGAGATGGAGGGGTCTGTGAGCAGCAGGACCCGGGGGACAGGAGCAGGACAGGAGCTACTGAGCAGGGGGAGGGTGGGGAGAAAGGGACACAAGCACATTAGAAGTGAGAAAAGCGTTAAGAGAGGGTAGGATAGGCAGAAAATAAAAGCCTGGACAGAGAGTGGAAAGAGAACAAGATGACAAAGAGAAAAGCCACTGGATGTCCCTTAGGGATATTTGCTTTTTGGCAAGCAGAGGAAGTTGATGCACACTTATTTTGGGAAGTTCTCGGTGTGCAGGTGCCTTTAAGGTAAAGCTGGATGGCCCTTGGCTGGCTGCCATGTCACTGGAATGATTCCTGCCCCTGAGCAATGACATCAGGACATGCATGATGGAATCCACCTGATGTCATCGTCTGGGGCTCCCAGCCCTGTGGCTCTCAGGAAGTGAAAAGCTAGAATTTGTGAAAGGCAGTTCAGAGAGAACAGCAAGAGGCATTTGCCTCTTGAATGTGAGACATCCTTTGAACACCCACACCTCAAGGTGAACAAACCCTTAAAATTCAACACATAGGTGTTCTGGGTTCATTAACATACAGAATAACATTCACGGGAATTTTAGGTTCAGGTTCACTCCAAGTTTATGAAAAATCTGTTTTTGGGATGTTTCTCCAGTTGGCTGATACTGCCATGGAGTTTTGATAGAAAGAGAAGCCAGGAGGCCTGGATCACTCTGTGATAGCACAGCCATAGCGAGTGACAGAGGCCAGGCAATATCCCCTCCCAGCCTGTGGGGAGTGAATTCCAGCATTTTCATACTCTATAGATGAGTTTTTGTGGTTGGGAAAGCTGGGAGAGATTTTTGAGATGGGTGTTCCTACACTTTGTTATAGGGGTAAGCATCAGATCCCCCTCAAAGACATTCTTCATTGAAAAGTCTTTTGAAAATGTATGTTCATTCATTATTCTGTCTAAAATACTTCTGAAAAGTATTTTCCCTGTGTCTCCACAGAGGTGGATGTAGCACCCATCCACAATCGAGAGCATCTTCATCCAAAGATAATAGAAGAAGTAGCCCAAGGGCTGTTATTCCCCTGCACTTCTTATCAGTGGTCCTGCAGCTGGTCTTGAGGAAAAAAAAAAGGAATAAAAAAATTTACTTCACTCTGAGAATTAAACCACTGAACATTCTTTGCAGCTTTATACTTAGTCTAGTACTTTCTATTTCTCTTAGTTTGATAAAACTTTGGTCTATAATTAAGCGCCCCACAGCGTCACCCCAGTTTTCAGAGGTCTGGAATATATTGTCATATGTCTTTTTAGGAAATTTTAAATTGCTTTCCAGTTTTTTGTCAGAAGTTGTATGTACTACTGCTGAAAAGGGTTTCTTTTCAGTATAAAAAAATCGTTTCTTAGAAAATAATAGTATCTATAAAGCCATTTAATTTTCTTTCAAGAAGGGTCCTACCCTTCAGTTTAGCTTTTGTTTGGCTTCTTTTAAGATTTGCAGGCATACAGTTTTTAAAGGCTGATTCATTACCTTTTTTCCTCTCAATCATTTCATCAACTGATCATACAATGATATGTGATGAAACTCAGATTCCAAGGAACAAATGAAAACAACCTCTAAAAAATATGAAACTGATAATCAAGAGCCAAATAAGTCTTAAACCTGCTTTTACACCCCAAAGAAAGCAGAGTGTTGTGCTTTTATATTTCTGTTTTTCTGGTCTCTTTGCCAAAAGACAGGAGAATAATCTGCAAGGAGGAAATGACCAACCCATGGGCTGTTCTAGGATGTGACACAATAGGCTCAATGAGAGTGGAAAAAGAGAAAAATACAGTGCAGAGCTGAACCTGCTTCATTCAAAATAGCTGATGCAGACTACAGGGATGTGTTACAATCACAGATTGTTGCTAAAACAATGACAAGCAACTCTCTCAACATTTTTGTCGTTCCTTTAAGAATTTGTGTCCACAGTTAATTTTCAGTACTTCCACTGAACCCCATACTAACTGAATCCTTCCAGTGATATTTTAATTAAAACACCAGGATCACATACAGAATATTTTAGCTAATTTAAGACGTGTTCACTGTGCTGTGATTGAATTTCATTAAAACTCACTGTAGGTGTATTAAAATGTTGCAATTTTATTTTTGTCTACTTTTTTTCTTTTTGTCCTGTGAGTAATTTTTCAAGGGCATATCAGAAACATACCAAATCAAGAAAGTCTATTCAGCAAAATGAAGCTTTTCCAGTGCTGAGTAATTAAAGCTCTGCAGGCTTCAATGGCTCTGTACAGAGCTTAATCCTCACTACAATTTAAGAGTAATGGAAAAAAAAATCTGTTTACCACCATTACAGAAAGTCTTCATTAGCTTTGTATTCTTGACCCTACTGCCAAGAAGTCTTTAGGAATCTCCATATGCAATGGGGGAGGAAGGTTTTGTGGTCAGAGTGTGGCTGCACATTCAAGGGGTGACCACAAACATTGGGCTTAAACGTTCCTCTCTATTTTAACTTCTGGTTGTCAAAATAAAGATGGTAACACCTAGGTCCTGGAATTACAGAATACCAAAAGGTCTGCAAGCACTTGAAAAGAAAACAAAACAACCATCATGGCTTTGATATATTTACAGTACAACTATAATTAGCTGCATATTTACTGAAAAGAGTCTGCACCTCAAGGAGTGTTGAAATAAAGAAATTCTGAAGAATACAAAGAGTTAATCATTATCCTGGGAAACTTGATGTGGTGAGGTGACTGCATTTATTATGAAGCATCTTTTATGGCTTCCTGTAGAATTTTCTAGCTTTGGTGTTGGCAATTCCAAGAAATGAAACCATAGGCTGAACAAAGGTCATTGGATAAAGTTAATATAGTTTAGTGTGTTGCAATATATGAAAACCCCCACAAATTTTCTTCCACGGTTTTTCATTTCTCCAAGTCTAAATTAAACTTCCAGCATCATATGCTGCATAGAGCCTGGAGCTGCCACTAATATACCTGTTTCCATGTGAAGAAGCAATTGTTTCTCAAGAAAAGATTATGAAGCCAACAGAAAGAGAGTGAGGATGGATTTGGTAGAGTTGCCCAAAGTGGAACTCAGCCCTTTCTGCATGATGTATCCTGCTTCGCATTCTTGTGTCATATAAAATGCTGATAATCTCCATAAACTGCCAAAAATATACAAGAAAAGAAAAAAGAAAAGCCTTGCTTCTCACACATACAGTAGGTCTTAGCAAACACCAAATCAGGCAACGTACAAAATTTAATTCAAATCTGCCCTTGGGGGCTTCGTCACTTGCTGTTGTTTCCACCAGAGCGGTCAAAGCCACCCGTTCCATGAGCGCTCACAAACAAGTGGCAGTGGAAATAAACACCCCTAAATTTGTGCAAATCACTGAAACCCTGCTATTTCAGTGGTGAACGCTAGGTAAACAAAATGTTTAAAGATGTTTTTCTTTAATTCAGTCCAACAGAGATGGAAAGAGAGTGCCCAGACAATAAAGGGATCCATGGATTAGTCACACGCTTTGTTCATGCCATGCCTCTGCTCAGTTAAACTTGCCCTTCCTGACCTGCCTTCAAGATGTGTTATCATATTTTCTCTGAGTATTATTTTGGAAAAAAAAAAAACCAAGACAAGTAATTCTTTTTTATTGATTTCTTCTGCCAGACTTCTTGATGCAGGAATACATTTTATGATCAAACTTCAGCCTTTACTTTTATGATAGCAAACAATAAACAGAGAATTTTTTGCTATTTTTTTTAAGGAAGAACTTGTGCACATGTGGTGAAGGAGGTAGAAGAAATGGGTCATTTCAAATCATTCAAGTTCAATTCTCTATGTATTTCTTGTTCAGTTTCTTCAACCTACTTAACAATAACCATCACTAGAGGTTAAGAGTCTAGTATTGCCCAGAAGGCGAAAAAAAGTGAAAACCAACTTCTTCAAAACTTTCCTTCCTAATTGCCAATTAAATATTAATTAAGTCTTACTTAATACAAAGATCTGCAGTGCAGCTGAGTGCCACCAGAGCATGAGTCACAGCTCTCTGATGACTGGCTAATGAAGTCACCACTATGTCAGCCTGCACACACAGGCATGCAGAAGTTTACATCTGCTGAAATTAATTCTTAGTGTAGTTTCAACATCCTGAAAAATTGCAAATAACCTTCCCACCCTGTCCTTCAGGATGTCTGCAGACATCCCTGTGTCTCTAATACTAAACAAGGGCTGTGTCTCTCTTTCAGGAGAAGGTCATGTGGCTTCTCATCATTGGAAGAAAAGGACTGGCTAAATCCCCAAAAATGTGTAGCAGGTACAGACACTGTCACCTTGAACTGGAGACAGGTTTGATGGCTTCCAGAAGAATATTCAAGAGATTTATTTAAAGAAACAGAAAGAGAAATCTGCTCTTCCTTTAGGTGCTGATCATATGGACTATAAAGGAGTCAAAATCAGTTAATATCCACTAGACATATTTATAAAATAAAGCTAAAAGAGAGGGGTTATACAGAAAGCCCATCTTTTATTTAGTCAGGGAATAGGCAAGGATGGAAGAAAGGATCATATGCAGCACCTGACTGCTACAGAATATGGAATCACAGCTCTCATCTATAATTTACAAGTTACTGCAACAGTTCATATATAGCTACTTCACAGAGTTTTCACCCCAGCAGCCAGAGTGACGCTGACAGGAGGTTTTCTGTCCTTCACAAAGTGATGATGGTCATCAGCTATTTTTCTGGAAATTCTTAAAAGAAATACAAAGATGGAGAAATATGCAACCCTATAGATTTTTGTGAGCAGGGCTGACTGACAGAATGGCTTCGAGACCACTGAATTCTGGCAAAGTTGTATGTGGTGGGTGGGGGGAAAGGCAAAGAACCTGTTCAGATTGAAAAAGGGAGAAATTACAAAGCAAGATACAAACCCAAATATTTTTCTATACACAAACCCAACACAAATGTATCAAATCATCATTTGATCTAAGTTGATTTGATTTTTTAAGGAAATTCTGCAGATAATTTTAGGGGAAACATGAATTAAATAACTGTTTATTCAAATGGTGGCTTCTTCACTCGACAGCAATTGTTGAGTGTGAGGAACCAACAGACCCCACCCTGCTCAGGCACCCAGGGCTGGTTGCACACCTTGTCATTAGGAACACAACAAACACTGAGGAAAGTGTTCAATGCCTTTCCTCAGAAATGGAAAAACATAGATTTTCTCTTACAAATATCTTGGGAAAAGAAGCTTCGTATTGTCAAATATTGAGTAACTTAATCAATATGCAGCACTAAAGAAAACTGAAGCACTCCAAAATACCATTACCTCAGCAGGTATGAAAAGCAAGAGTTCAGCCTTGCAGGTTTTTCAGGGGGGAAGTGCTGCAGGTTTAATTCTTCTTTTCATGAAAAGGACTGTCACAATAATAACTGGCCTCAGCAGAAGCTCTTATGTGCATAACAGAGAAAATCATCAAGAATACATACTTAAATATCTAAAATCTGTCTTCGAAAATCCTTCTTTTCTTAGCTTAAAGAAAAAAACATCAGTGTATTTCTGTATAGAAAAAAATACATCTCAACATTTCTGTGGTGTAGGAATGTTCAGAAAAATTGTAAATATACTACAAATACTGAGAAAAAAATATTATTTGCTTATGATATTTTCCTATCTTGAGATTTGCATTTAATGTCACTTAAACAATGCAGGGGGAAGTGGAAATGTCAGTTTTCATGGCTTTCTCATTTTAAATATACATAGAATAACACAAACATGTTTTCTCCAGATTTCCACCACAAATGCAGTATATTCCCATTTCTTAGACCAAGCCCCAAGTATATCCATGGCAGGTACTTTGTCAAATCTTCTGTTCAGTTCTGCTTTTAGAATGTTTTTGTTTGGGGGAAAAAAAAAGTATACACACACACACTTTCTAGATCAATTATCTTTTTCTCAGTAAATGAGCTCTTGCCAAGAAGCAGCAATCAAGCAATCAAGTAAAGAGTAAGACAAAATCTTTGCCTACTGCCAAAATGTTCAGCTTCAGGACACATTAAGTACAGAAGGGAGGTGCAGAGAAGGCTGAGATCATTTACATCTTCCCAGTTATCAGAGAGATAAATTCACTGGAGCACTGGAACTCTAAGCAAAAGCCATATCCAATTGTCATGAGATTTCCAATAAACTGCAGAGAGTCCACCAGAGTCTTTTCCTTGGCAGGACTGAGCTCTGCTGTTCCAGTGGTGCATTTGCAGATTATTGTGCAAGCATCTCTCCTGCCCTTGTACAACCCTGGATTCTCTTATTAAATGGCATCACAGCTTGGCTTTGGTTTGGGTTTTGGGGCTTCTCCAAGATTCTGCATGAGAAGAAGGCTTCAGAGTCTGCTTTGCTTCCTGCTGATGCACAGGGTCAGGCACTGGCTTTGGACCAGGGCTCGGGGCTAAGAGCAGCACACACCAGGTCATGGAACTTTCCCCATAGGACTCTGCCTTTAGACAGAATTAACAAAACCCTGGAGAACCAGCAAATCATTCAACAGCAGCAGTGCCTGCACAGGGAAGAGGAGGGGACAGGGATGTCTCTGCCTGCCCAAGGAGCCGCTCCCCAAACCCAAAGCCCTGCCCCGACTTGGGAAGTGCAGCATCTCTGCCAGCCATGGGCAGCCCTAAACCAGCATCTCCTAAGCCAGCATCTCTCCAAACCAACATTTCCACCTTGCACAGAGTATAAAACATGGCATAAAACACGGTGTCCAGTGGGAGCTGACCTGGAAGCTGATTAGTTCCAGGCTCCTCAGGTGCCATCCCAGTCCCTGGAGAAGTCTCTGCCTGGTGCAGCCAGGGACTCCCAGCCCTTGGCCAACTGCTGCATGTGGAGGAAATTCCAAACCAACTGCAAGTTAGCCTGGAGGCCACTGGACCTGCCCTCCAACCAAATCATTTTTCTGGTGAAATTTAAGATCCAAATCACTGGAGACTGCCAAATGGAAGGTACAGCTCCCCACAGATCATTTTTTAAAGGCAGAAAACAAGCCAAATGCAAACTGAGGTTAATGCAATATATACGAGAAGGAGAAATAAGATTAAATGTGATGTATGTGCCAAGAGGCCTTCTGTAGGCAAGGGAAAAAAGAGAATAAGGTTAACATCTTTGATTTTTCTCCTCCCCATCCCCAAGAGCTGAGAGGAGTCTTCACAGCAGCAAGGTCAATTCTAATCTTATTGCCTTATTCCTCACAGTTATTTCATTCCCTTCATTCCCTTCACATTTTAAACTTCATAGCAAAAATATTTTTTTCCAGAAATTTCAATCCAGGATCAGTTAGATAACATAGAAGCTCATTTTAAATAATTAACAAGCATGAGATGTACAAGGAAACCTCTTTAAACAATAGCCACCTGCAACAAATATTGTAAGAAAATGCACCCTTTTCTTCTGAATGATTGCTGCCTCTCTCAAAAACATTAACATTTTGCACACACAAAAAAAATGATGCAATTAGCAAGAACTTTCTCTATTTCTGTTCTCATTATTACTGATTACCAAAAATTATCAGGCAAATAATGGCTGCTTTCTGTTCTTATGATCAATTTGTTCACCCTCCATCTGATTTCTCTGGCAATGAACTCAAATATCGCCTCTTGTGTCTGTGGCAATTTGTAAGAGGGAGAAAATGGGGGGAGGGAGAGTGAGAGAAATTAAACAGCAATTATGTGTAAAGTGTCAGAAAGTATTTAAGTTATCCGTGCCAACTCAAAATTTTACTTCAAACCCTGCAATTTTTTAAAAACATTTTTGTTAAAATCATAGGTCATAGAATCATCTGATTAAGCCAAACTTCATTTATTAATGATAACAATAAATAAAACCAGCTTCTCACATAGCAGAAAGATTGAAAGCTTCTTCTCACTATAAGTTTGAAATTACTAAAATGCTTAAAAGCTCCAAATAAAGTCATCCCTCCAAAAAAATTTAAAAGGGAGACCTCAAATCTCATAATTCCAAAGGCACTCATGATTTTGGGGTGATAACATTCATTTTTTAATAGTAGGGCAAGACTGTTACCATGGCAGCTGGCAAGAGATGGGGATTGCTTCCACTTGAACATCAAAGCACAGCCAAGTTTTCAGCAGTTGCAGAAAAAGCTATCTGGGAACAGTGTTGAAAAAAAAAAAACCCCACAAAACCACCCAAAAACCAGTGCTGAGTTCTACATTGCCAGAGTTACTGCTATTACCATCCAACTCCCCACTTCAGATTTATCTGGCACAAGCCTTTGCAAGCTGCAGTCAATCTCTGGATGCTGCATAGGCATCCCAGCATTTTTCAGGAGGGGTAGGAAAGAATTTCTCTTGCTTGAAGCATTTAATGCCCTGAAGTTGAGGGCAGAGCTCAGCAGAGCTCATCCTCTGCCTGGGAGAACACCCTCAGCCCCCTCCAGGGAGCTCTTCCCTGAAGGCACAACTGCACTTCCCATACTTAAGACCAGGCAAAATGATTTGCTTTTCAAAATGGTGAAAAAAAAAATACTATTCTCAGCCTGAGACTTTGCATTTTAAGCTTTAGCCTGGAGCAAATTATTAAGGCAGAATTACTGTCTAAATCCCTGGAAATAGGGGTTTATAGTAAAAACACTGACAGATCCATAACTATAGCCATGCAAATACAGCAGATAAAAATATGTATGAATGATAATGTAATTTAATGGCTTAAAGGACTTTTACTGGGGAGGAGGGGAACGTCTGCTTTATTTTGACAGTGTAAAATGTCAGAGCAGAATCCAAGGATGTAGCAGAGTCATACTCTATACTTCTTGGAGATTACTTGACAAGAACAATTTCAGTGTTCTATTTAACGCACTTATGACAAATTTAAGTGATGAATTGATGCCTGAGAGACAGTGTGGCTGGAATTAGGAGAACAAATTTTCTTGTTATGGGAGCAGCTACAGGCCAGCTCAGTGCTGAAAGGCATACTGAAAGTTAGGTAAAGGAAATGTGAAAAGAGTATTCTGTCAGTGGAAGTGAAAGTGGAAAGCAATATATTTATTAAACCATAATGTCACCAGGTTAGACTTTGAAGTACCTGAGAGGCACTGACTCCTCAAAGTCTGTGGATACAAGAACAGGATCAAAGTCTTTTTGGAAAAGTCGGTTTGCTAAGAAAAGCAAACATTACTGTACAACTCCAGGTGTCATTTCTAGTCAAATACCGTATTATTTCATTGATCTCCTCTAATATGGAGTAAAATTGAGCAAACTGCTCTATAAAAATGAACCTTGATTTAACAGTAGTGGAATGAAGCCTGGCATCATTCTAGAGGTCTCATTTTTGAATCATTTTCCATGCTCAGTAAACAGTTAGAGCCACTCTGAAATCTGCAGTTAGTGGAGGTCTAATTTCACCAATGTCTCAGACACTGCAGTTCAGGGGGAGAAACACACCCATAAAGAATATTGAACTGAATATTTTTAAAGCATAATGTGAAAAGCAGGGGCTATAAAGTGCTGCTAGATCTACATCCTCAAAACAGCCACATTTGCAGGTTTTTGGAAAGAAAAGTTGGCCACCTGGTGAAGGAACAGATCAGGAGACCTGGATCCAGTTATTAAATCTCTCCCTTTGTGGCCTTAGCAGCTTAATACTTTACAATTTTTTTTTTTTTTTAGTCCATCTGTAGAAAAGAAACTATGCCTCCTTTCCAGAGTTTGGAGAAATATGGAAATACCTGTGCAAGAGACCTTCCACTCTGCACAGGTGTCTCTAAGCTGAGGGTCTGCAGGCATGGATAGTTGAGAGGATGTTGACATCCTTGAAAACACTGCTTGTGTAAAATAGGGATGGGAGTTCAAGGTGAATTCAGCACAACCTGCTGCTCTTACTGCTTCTTCTAAGCTTTATTTATTAGTGATGGGAGAAGAGAGGATGAAACATTGCACGTTTCTAAATATTGCAAATGCAGATGATGTACATGTTTTCCTCTATCTTATGTATTTAAAATTCATTGCAGATGGAGAGTTATGCCAGATAGAAGGACTTATTAAATGCAATATGAAGAGTGCCCTCTCTTAATTCAGAAGAAAAGTAAACACTCAACAATTCAGATATCATCCCCATAAAATCCTGTTGTGGAGTCCATGGAGTCACCTGTATGTGCTTGTGGACTTCATAAATCTTCAAAACCAGCCTTGTGCTTAAATTATTCTTGATTTCTGTCCACCCCCATCCCTCTCTCTCCTCCTGGCTCGTCCCACTAACATTTAACTTCACCCACTGACATTATAGTCAATATTTCTACTGTTTGGAAAACACGTCTGGCAACTTAGAAGTGAAAGTAGGAATTCTCCCAAATCATATAAATCCTTATGGACCTGAAATCAATAATTAAAGCAAGAAAAATCTACCATTACCATTTTTTGTAATTTCCATATTACTCTACTTTATCAAAAGCCACACACTAAGTGATCAAATTAATCTGAGGCATTTAGAGCAGGGACCATGTGGCAGCTTACAAAGCATTGGTTGTTCACAATAATTTGGACATGGCAAGTAGCCAAAGGACTGCTCACAAACATATGGTTATTTATTTCCACTAAACAGCCACTAATACAGCCTGTTTGCTACATTACTTGATAAATATAACAAGCTTCAAAACCAAAAAGGACCACAAGTGCACAAAGCAATTAATGAAAACAGCCCAAAGCATCGTGTAGAGCCACCAGCATCCTGAATCCCAGTGTGATTTGCTAAATTCATTTCCACTATCACTCAACAGATCCCCAAAGACTGGCTCAAACTTAATGTACTGTAGCATGTTTGACTCCTTTGTTTAATCACATCTGAAATGGCACCTTCTGGAGTGACACATCAGCTGAAAGAGTTTAGCTGTTGTTCTGAAAACAGCATTGATCCATGTTTTGCTTTCAAGGCTGTGAGAGGTGTCTGTGTAAAGAAAAGGTGAGGGAGTGAAGTCCATGTAAGTGGTGACAACAACGGGGTAAATTTCTTTTGGTGAGAAAGAAATTCACTTTCAAATGTATTTAATTGTTTCAGCTCTTCCCATGAATTTAGATTCTTTGCTCCTTGCCAGGTGCCACAAACCAAATCCTTAGTTGCCCATGGAATGTTTGAAGCCAAACAAAATATTCAATTTTGAGTGAAAATTATACCAGCAGAAAATATTAAACAGAAATCTATGTGTGGGTCTTCCTCATTATCCCGATCACACAGCCTCTGTTTACAGCTCCCAAAGCAATCCAGCAACTGCTGCTTCCCAGAGTCAGCCAGGGCTTTGAGGTGGATCCATCCAGACCTCTTCCTTGTCATTAGCAAGCCAAAGCCTTTTTTTTTCAGGACACAAACCAAGCTGATTACACTTCTGTAACAGAAAGCTAGACAGCAAACCAGAAGAGATCTAAAAAGGTCCCAGGCAGCAATTTCCCTCCCAGCCGTGCTCTCACAGGGAGTTTCTCACTTCAAGACCTGGTGCTTGGTCCCATGGAGTCTCTGGGACACTTCTCCTTCCATCCCCACCAACACTGGGGTTGTAACTTCCCCTCCTGCACCTCCATCAGCTGGAGCCACCCATCATCTCCAACTCCCAGATTATCTGCTGCTCTCCAAAACACCCTCCCTGATCCAGGCACAGCTTTCCCAAAGGAGGGTAGCACACCTGCTGAGGGCAAACACAACAGGTGCTTCTTGCCACCGAGCCCAAAAATTTAGAAGGCAAAACCCAAGAAATCCAACACATTTTATGGCTCAGTTTTCCTAAGACAGCAATGAAAGATGGGAGGGGAGGAGCCCACCCCTCTGCTGGGAAGCTTCTGGACCACCAGAGCAAGCTGTCATTTTTTTAAACATACAAATCTTAGGTGAGAGGAGCAGTTGTTGAATTATGGTCTTACATCAGAGTGATTCCCTCTGCTGGGATCTCACTGGGGATCATCAATAGCTCATCTGAGAGCGCTGCTGCACAAATCATCCTCATCCCAGGATCTGCTGTATGCTAATGAAGAACCCTGACTTCTCTGCTCAGTTAGGCAAGATTAAGTGACAGGATTTACAATCAGAAAATGCAGCCAAGGGGTTCAGATTCTCAGGCTGCCAGAAGGATGCACCAGCCACTGACTAATGTTTGAATTTGGCACTCAGGGAGGATAGATGTTTAAGGATAAACACAGGGAATAGGTTACAGAATATTTTCTCTGTATCTAGAATAACTATATGACCTACAATATCACAGTTATTTACTTCTTCAGTTTCTTACATTATACAAATAGCTGCTAAAAAATAATGGTCAAATACTTTCTAACAGAAACAGATATTTTTCTGTTAGAAAACTGAAAAGTAAACCATGATAAATTGGTAAGCAAACTATTCTGTTATCTTCTAATGGAAAATAAGTGAATGTCATTTAAATAGAATTTTATGAAGAATTCTATTCTTGACTTAATGTATAGAAACAGAGCTTCTTCATAAATTGATCTATTTCCTGGGGTTTAAGCTACACCAGAAATTTTACTGGAAAAGAGACCTGACAAAACCTTATCCATGGTAGCAGAAATAATACTGTTAATTATACCAGAGAATAAGCTGTCATTTCAGAATTTGCATATACAGAAGGCTCATTAATAGTGATTTCTAATGTTCTTTACCAGCATTCTCTTAACAAGTGCCATATCTTTTGGAAATGAGGAAACAAAGGCAAAAGAAGGGAGACACAGGATGTCACATTTCCAGCCTCGAGCAAGGAACATGACAACTTTGGCAGCAGCAGATAAATCTTCAGGCTCCCACACTGGGGGATGTTATTACCCAGCTGTGGAAATAAATGGGTAATATCTCTGAGGATTGGACAGTGGACACGTGCCAAACCTTCACAAAAGCATGAGATATCCTGGAGAGGGAGAAGAAGGGGGAAAAAAAAACTGGAATACCAAAGTGCCAATAATGTTTGTAAACTAAAGCCAGTGTAGCAGAGAGCAGGACTGCAGAGAGAATTCAAGGCACGGGCAGAACAATCAGTGACCTTCCTAAATTATTCATAATGTGTCATTTGTTTGCAGCCTGAACACTTACTTGAAACTCACAATCAAGATTTGAATCCCACTTCTGGTTTTGGGTAAACAAGAATGATTTTTCCATGACCCATTGAGCCTAATTTGAATCAAGATATGGAACTTGCCTAATTAACCCATTGGGTATTTTCCTGCACTCTCTTTAAACCACTATTGACGTTTGTTTTAGTGCAACCACACATGGGACCACCAATCAGATTCTTCTTCACTTGTAGAACATGCCAGATTTAAGCTCCAGTGGGAAAAAACCAAATAATCCTTATTTCAGCAAAACATTTTTAATTCTTGGAAAGGATGTACCTCAGGCTGATCTCTGAAAAGCCCAACAATTCAATTTATTATGTCAAAGCAATAGAAAAGGAGACAGCAAAGATCAAAAGAAATCAGGACATGCAAAAGTAAAGATGTTGTGACCAGAGTTAAATCGCTTTGGGTACAAAGATTTGTACACCAAATATGAAAAGCAAGGGCAGCTCCAGGATGTCCTTAACACAGATCCTTTTGAAAGGTCTGGTATCAAACCCAGCATGGAAGCCCTGCTATGGATAATTTTCTGTACTTATCTTCCTCCTTCCTTGGGTTCAGCAGGTTTTTGGTTACCTTGCTGGCCTTGGGAGGTGCTGGATGGTGGAAAGCAGCCTCAGGTTGGTGGAACTCAGAAGCCAACTTGTGCTGCTGCTGACTCCCCTCCCTCTCCCCAGGACCTCCCAAACACCAGGATCTTCCTGAAAACCAACCCAGCAGTGACAGATCGTGATACAGCAGCACCCCTGAGTCTAATCAGGACCCTCAATAATCCAATTTCTTCAGAAAGCCAAGTAATTTCTCTGTGTCCAAAGCAATGTGACCCCTCGGTGCTGCTGGGCAGCACTGAGCTCCAGCTGACTGTTTGCCACTTCCACCCAAGGCTGTTTTCCTTAAGATCTTGAAGCCCTTTCATGCAGAACTTCTGAAGACAAAGAGACTTTGTTAAGGAAAGCCTCAGTAGCTGATTCTGGTGACAAACTGCCCTAAATTTGAGGTGCTCTATTTCCAGTAATGGAGCACACAAATACCTCAATGCCTCCCTCTCCTTGGCAAGGATGGGCTCCAACAGTTTCCCCACAATAAAACATCCCCAAAGCTTCAGCTAGTCAAAAATAATGAGTCTCCTTTCTCACCATCATGTATTGGCATTTCTTTCCATTCACTATTACTAGAATATGTGACTGGAAAATATTGCAAATAGCTTAAAGACTTTTTCCCCCTCTGAGATTTGTCAATTTATACCTTTTTTCTCTAATTATCAACTATTAGCATGCTCATGACTGTTTACTGAGATACCCATCTGACTTTCAAAACACAAATGCTGCATCAAACCCGTACAGCATTTTATCACACATCAAGTTATAAGATAATTTGTTACCATTTCATTCTTTTATGCTAACTCCAAAATTCAATCCAAGGTTTCTCTGCCTTAAAAGGCACGATTAGTTTAAATTTCTGGAAGTGGGCTTTTTTCCATTATTCATATTTAAATTAAGTTCCCTTGAGATGGAAGAAAAGCAAGGAATTTTTATCAAGAGACTAATAATATAACCAGTGAAAAATCTGAGCATTTTTTTATTGAATTTATAAATCATGCTAGCAGTAACCAAACTGTTTAAATAATACATAGAGTTTAACTATAACATACTTATTGGCATAAGTAATTTTAGTGCTTTTTAATGTAACAAATCACTCAGAAAATATTCTCAGTTAATCATTAGCATACTCAAGCCTAGAGAGAGGTGTGTATATATATTGTTCCTTTATAATTTGGTAGGAATGGCTGAGTGATAAAACCTCACACTGTGTACCACTTGATTTAAAATTTCCTGAAGATGTTTGGGTATCCTGACAAAGTATCAATTTATCTCTGTGCTGTGAGCCACACTCTGGAGATGGAATAGCTTGTAATTAAACTCAGGGGCAGGGATTAATTAAAATATACATGTCTGAGAGTGCATAGATATGTATTGGTGTTTATTACAGAAACAGTAGAAATACCCTCTAGCCCAGATATGTGTGAAATGAGCCTCTTCCTCCCCACCAGTACTTGTTATTGTATTTATCACAGAAAGAGAACACAAAAGTGGTGACTACACAAAATTACTGGGAGCAATGGGGTTTAACTTTGAGGGGTGTAACTTCGGGCTGTGGCTGAGTCAGGCAGTGCTGCTGGATAGATTTCAAGGTCTCATTCTGCAGGTGATGGCTCATCCTGAGCACTGAGCCACCATTTGGCCACCCACTCCTTCCCAGTCCTTAGGAAGCAGCAGCTCTGTGACATTCAGAGGGGTTGGAGCTTTTCTCTGTGGTGTCCCCTGTCCCCTCCTACAAAGGAGCCACCCGAGGGTCACACAGGGTCTGGGGAACAGAGATCTCCTGAACAATTAGGTGGAATCCACTCAGAGCACTCAGTGTGAGGAAGGACCAGAGCTCACAGAGTTCAACCCCGACACACTCCACTGTCAGCCTCCTCACGTGAGATGGCATTTTAATTACAAGGGGTCAAAGCTGAGAAATTTATGTCAAGCCCCAGATCTGAACTTTCCCAGATTACTATAGTAGTCAAAAGTTGAATTTTGTGCTGTTTTCCTGTTCCATCTCTCATTTTCATATTGGAAATACTAATCTATTAATATTACCATCAATATTCACCCAACTTCAAGGCATTTCACTAAAATTTCAGGTGTACACACTATTCTTCTTGCTCTTTCCATGACAAATTCCCATTCAACTGATGCAATTATTGTACTAGACAAGCACAGATCTTTGAGAAAATTACATTTTAGAGTTATGTTCTTTTGCTTTTGTAATGCTGCTACTTTGTTGAGCACCAAATCATTTACCTACAGCATTATGAGACACGAGAAATAACTCAAACCCCCGTGGGTATATTGGAAACCTCAGGTTTATCAGGATCAAGGTGCCAGGTTCACGTGCAAGTTTGCAGCAGGGCAAATACCCTAATTCATCACATTGTGTAGTTTTTATGCTGCCGTATAAAATTAATTGGCTTACTTTGTTAGGGATGTTTTATGGTGAGGTACTGTAATTAAGAGATCTGAGATGAAATAGAGGGTACGAAAAAGCTGAAAACTGCCCGCTAGCTTCAGTTTATTTTTTATGACCAAACTACTTAGATTATCAATTAGCTTGAAGAGTCTATTTCTTTTTCAGATGTTTAAATATTAAAAAGGGCAGAGTCCATGAAAAAAAAATATAGATTAAGGCTAAAACAAATGTCTTCCATATAAAAATGAAAAAGATTAGCACAGCCATTACAAAAATCGTATAATTCATGTGTCACAGTTGCTGGAGATTATTTAACTTCTGAAAAATTGTCTTCACACATTTGGGTTCAGGAGAAAAGCAAGAGTAGCTCCATTAAGGTCTTCTTCTTAGAGCATTGCTTTCCCCTAAATAAAAATATCTACAGAGAAGCAGGTGGGAATTACAAGACATACTTGGAGAGCAGAGTGGTTGCACCTCACCCAGGAATATGCCAAGATAGAGACCCACAGTTAAGTGGTTCCCCAATTAGTTCAAGAATCCATATTTCTTCAATACTTTAGTATTTCTAGTGCATGTAATTTCAAGTAAAGTGATGAGTCCCTAAAACATTCCTTTATAATCCGCTGAAAGGGAAGTCTGGTGCTCTTTAGGAAACATCATGTGTAAGAAGAAACTCACTTAAATACACAGATGTTTCATAGGAAATTCTATCTGATTGATTTCAGGCTGATAATAACCCCAAACTGGGCTTTATTCTACACTCATCTCTAACTTTAGGGCGCATCTGCCTGTGTGCAAAATGACCATTTCTCTAGACTGTGATAACCTTCCCACTATGATTCCCTTCATCTGGTACCAAAAATATGTAATTAATTTGCCTTTTCTAGTGGACAGGAATACTTGTCTTGATTTTATTTTAAAGCACCAGGGACACATGTGATGACTCACCAATAAATAACATTAAAACCTTAAGCTCACACAGTCAGTAGCACTCTGGTAACAGGAGGCAAAAGGGTGTTAGTGAAGTTATTCCAACCCTTTCACCTCACCCAACTGAGACACCAATATTTTTATTGAAAAGCTATGTCATGCTTAAAAGACAAATCTTTCAGCTGTCATCTTTTCTCCTTGGCTAGAAAAACCTGTTGTTAGCAACGGTGAATTTCCCCATCCTTCAAGTCACATCTATGGCTCCAGCAAGCCCAGGCACTTTGTCCAAGTGTTCAACCGTCCTGTCTTAATTTCAGAGTGATTGGAGGATACACTCCAAATTTCTCAGGGGACTCTCATGACCTTGTTATATTAGCCCTTCAAATGGATATAAATTTTATTCCATGGTTCAGCAGACAGGGGTTCTATTCTCAGTTCTGTGATTATTAAAAAAAAAAACCCAACAAAANGGAAGGCTTTAAATCTGTGTGAGCTCCTGAAAAAAGTGACCAAGAAACAGTCCCAGAATCTTCCTGCTATGAATGGGAGCTGAAGGAGAATACAGCAGTCTCATTTTCCTGAAGCATCTGCACTGCAGAGTGAAATGGGCTCTGAAAAGCCTGCAGGCAATGTGGCCACACTGATCCATCCCCTGTCTGGATCCCTGTCCCCCTGAGGGGTGTGTCCCCAAAGTGTCCAGGGGCTCTGGCACTCTGGTGGCTTTTGCTGCCTGATGTGCTGTGGTTGGAATGGCAGCTGCACAAGGGAAACACCACTCATTTGCACAGATTATACATCAGGGCTGTCAATAAATGTTTCTTGGCTTGCCTTTGGAACAGAAGCCACCTGGAGAAAGTGTTCTGGAGAGATGAAGCATCCACACCAAGGCTCTCACAACTCAGCTCTCTGAAGTCAATAGTCCAGCTAAATTCCCATTGTGAAGTGAAATTCTAAGCCAGATTTTCAAAATACTCTGTTTTGGTTTAACTCAATACCCACTGATTTCAATAATAGACACCCCCACTCTTAGAAGGAGCAGTTTTAGGTCAACACCATTCCATTTCTTTCTGCATACTTTTCAAAAACATATACAGGTTCTTCATTCAGAGATTTTTGTCTCCAGGAACTGCATCTTAATATCAGGGGAAATTTCTGTTTAAAGGATAGGAGAGATGCTCTAAAGCCTTTCTTCTTCTGCCTTGTCTGCAAGTACACACACCCTGGGGACAAAGGATTTATTACAAGCTAAAGGAGAACATTTTTGTGGGTGCCCTTTGACAAGAGGTACCAGCACTACACTGCACAGGGACAAAATAATACAATTTAGACTGTTGTATTCTTGCAAAGGAGAAGGTTAAAGGGGAGATTGAGTTTTGGTTGCTCAGGTCAGAAGAAGGATTAGCAAGGGAATATTGTTGATACTCACTGAACAATATCTACAGTTGCCTTTTGTGCTGTATTAATTTTCAGCAACAGAACAGCAGCCAGGAGAAATTTAAAAGGGGAGCCCCAAATGGCTGATACCTCTGTAAGATGCAGGTGATTGCCCATGAGACATCACAGAAGTGCATTGCAATAAACACATTGATACAAGATAAAGTAATAATAATATATGTAGCTGAGGACAAACCTGCCACACACAGTGCAATTTCTTTTTAAAAAAGATATTTTCTTGAGATGTCTCAGCTTGAAAACACAAGCAGTGGACACAGCCCAAATTACTACTGATTGTTAAAAATAATGGCCAAAAAATACCAGAAGGGAAATGTAGTAAGATGCTTAATAAGCTTAAGCAGAACACTTGTTTATGCATTTATCTCGCTTCAAGAAATTAAATTTCTAAAATATCTGCTTTTGGCCATACAGTATTTCGCCTCCTCTGTTTCAGAAATTTAATTTAGTCCCATTCTTAAATATTCAGCATGCATGATGGTTCATTTCCTAATCTACCATGAAAGAAACTCAGAAAATGTTTATACTCATCTTTTTTTTGTGGGAAGGGTGGTAATCACAGCTTTGTCTCTAATGTGGTTTCATGCTTTCCTTATAGGCATTATTAGATTAACCCGATAACTCTCAAACAAATTTTGCCACCAGTGATGATCCAAAGACATTTTCAATTATAACCTTTCAGTGCTATGCATATCATGATTACCACTTAGCAAATGGGTGAACCACGCAGTAAAAGCCTTCACTGAGGAAGTTTTCTCATATGGATTGAACACATTTTCACCAAAATTGATTCAAAGCACAGATTTGTCTGTGTCCTTGGTCTTTTGCTATTAGATAAAAATATCTTGTTTTGCTGCTATGTTTTTTGCTGTCAAGAAAACAACATTTAATTCTTTTGAAGTACAGGAATAATATCAAGCAGATTATGCCAAACTGATCTGTTTTTTCCCCAGCAAGACCAGGAGCCAACCCTCACGTTTTTGCCTCAGCAAAACAACCACTCTCAAAGCGTTCTGTGGTTGTTTTCCATGCTACTCCCAGCTCTTTGCAGCCTTAAATTAACTGAATGGGTCTTGTGAACAAACTCAGCAGAACAAGTTGAATTTTCCTGCCAGCATGTTGGCCTCCTTACTCGAGGAGTTTAAGAGAGTTTGTGCTCAGGCTTTCCTGTTTTTATCTCCTACCAGGCACAGGCTGATACCTCAATTGTTACTCAGCCTATTCCCACCTTTCTCCCTGAAAGGCTGGAGCTGGCTGTGAGTAAGCAGCTCTGCCTGATGGATTCTCATTAAGCTGCAGCTTTTGTGGAGGTTTTGCTGCAGCTGCCATTTATCTCACACCTGAAAGGATCCTCTTCCTCTAAGACAGGTGGATTTTAAGCCTCCTTTTTCTGTCTCCAGCGCTTTCACTGACTTGCTAAAAACTTGTAGCAGCTGCTGTAAGTTGTTCAGAGCAGTCATCAAACAGAGGGGTCTGCAAAGAGGCTTAAAAACCCAGGGCTAGGTATGGGAAGGTGTAGGGAGATTGAAACCCTCTTTGGTGTCAACAGAATTTGAGGACACTTGGTACATAGCAGAATCTGGTTCCTGGCAGGTCAGACTGGAAACACAATACTCTTCAGCCTGGAATAGGTGAAAATAAATCCCTTGCCTGGCTTCAGCCTGTATTTTAGGCAAAACCCAGCACTTAATGATTTTCTTCAGAACTATAAAGCAAGGCAAGCCAGTGTTCCTTGCCTGGACCCCAGTGACATCCTGTAAGAATTCAGAATTGATCCACAAAGCCCTCTTTTTTTGCTTTTCTCTTTACTGCTCCCACAGGCAAGCAAGGAAAAAGAATGGGACAAAATTCAAGCAATAAATGGATGTTTGAATTTTAGCATATGAACAGAAAGCACAGTGCCAACAAGCCAACATCATCTGCAGCTATTTGACTTTTTTTTGCAATACTCAAAAAAGTTTAGCCAGTCCTCTGACTTTAAATGTTTGAGAAACACAGAGTTCAGCTGTTATTCCTGGAATTGTGAGGGTCTCAGAGAATTCAAACAGCCTTTATGCAGCTGTGGGCTGCAAGTATCACCCTACTGCTCTCACAGCACGATGAGGACACCCTGATTTGAAAGGTGGTCCTGGTATCTTTGGGTTCCCATATTTTAAAGAGAGGTAGATTCCCAGAAGGTGGAAAAATCCTTTTCCCAGTAAAGCAAACATTAATTGGAGACATCATAAATCTCCATAACCCAGCTGAAGATGGAAGTGGTCTCAGGGATCAAGGCCACAAATTTGCAAAGCGTTATGAATATGCCTTATTTTATGAAATGATGGCACTTCCCTTTGGCTTCAAGGGAAATATTCACTGCATAAAATCACACAGATGTCTAAATCTGAGCTGGACATGTTCCCAAAACCTGAAAAAAGAAGCCAAGAAGATGGACCAATTGTATAGCAGAGAATACACCATTCTAAAAGCCAGAAAAAGATAATTTGGTAAGAAAATACTCTTTCATCTAGAATTTAAGAATGAATAGCATCTAACCATATAAATCCTCTGCAGAATGATAGGTTTTTACCTTGTTCACCCAAACCTGTTTGCTGCATTGTTCAGAAGTGATCTAAAAAATTTGCAGTGCCTTTTTGCTCCTTTTCCCAGTTTATCACCAGGGATAGATGGATTTGATAAAGAATAATTGCTTGCATATAAAGTGCACAATTTCAAATTCTAGGCTTTATTTTGGGGTTACAAGTTGTACCTCCATCTGCACATGAATTGCTGGTGCAAATATTAACATCTGAATGGGAAATGACCTGATTTATGAGCATGTGCCAGGTTGCCAGCTCTGCAAGTGCTAAATCCATATCTTCTTTTCCAAGGGTAGGCAAATTTGCTGAAGCTGATTTTTCAGTCAGGATAGAAACACGTTCCTTAAATATCTCTAACCATTGATGGTGAGGTGCAATTCCAAAAGGCTGGAGATGGCTTTTTCTAGAGTAGAAATAACAGAGGTTTGGTGCACTGCATTAATACGCACTAATATTGCATATTAAAGCAATATTTTGGCATTTGCATATCAGCAGATTAAGAAGTGTCTGAGGCCTGTGCATGAGACAGACCTGTGATGATTCAAGTTGTGCTAAAAAAGCTTTATCAGGGTATCAGAGAGTTGTCACAAATATTTAAAATAACCAATGAGAGAACACATCCTGTATTCAAAGTTTTACTATTACAGGCAGATAGTATAAACTTTTCTATAAACCCCTTTCTAATTAAACTTTCAAAGAAAAATGTAATTACTAAGCCTATTTATCCAAATTTATTAAGATTATTTATATGTTTGTTTCAAATATTACATTAACAAATGTTGACAGTTTTCCAATTAATAAATTAAAGCCTGCCAATATAAACAAGCAAAAGGAAACAAAAGACAAGATTATGAGAAATCGTTTCCATAGCTTCTGAGCACCTTTTAGAAGATAATAAAGGCTATGATTGTACAGTCAATCTGCACTGACTCAGAGCAAGAAAAAAAGGGATGAACATCTCTTTTCTACTGGTTTGATATCCCCAGTGTGTTTTGGGGCTTCTTTTCCTTTTTACTAAACTATTTAACCTTGGCAGAATACGCCAAGAACACAAAGGCTGAGACAAAGGTTTATTTTACTGCACATAAATTTAGGAAGGAATGATGATTGTTGCCAGTTTTCATAATTTCAGGTTTTTTGAGAGCCATCTGATACATGTTATTAATAGTCCTTAGGAGGGATATGTTCACCCCAGCCCAGCATAACCCTAAAATGAACAATCACCATCCTGCTCATCATTCTTCCCATGAAAAACTTCTTCCTAATATCCAACCTGTATTTCCCTTTGATCTGATGGATTCATGTGCCCCCAAATAAATGGGATGTAGCAACGTGGGGGTTTAGGATTTCCCTGAGGCACTCAAAGGATCCCACTGTGGGAGAATCTTTCTCTGATGTAGGGCAGTGGAAAGTTCTCCTGAACTCCTTCAGGGGTGGCCTGAAGGAATCTGACTGGCCCCTGAAGTGCTCCAAGCAGAGCCAGAGAGGAGCTCTGCTGGGAAAGGCTTGGCAATGATGGAACTCAACCCAACCCAATTACACGGGATGGGGTGAGGCAGAACCTCTAAGGAGGTGTTTTTGACATCCCACAGGCTAAAAGAGTGTGCTCTTCATTCAGGTGCTGACCCCACAGAGATCAGGACAAGAAGAAATGTCTGTCAGTGGTCACGAGCAAAGTGAAAGTTGTCATGAACAAAGGTGCTGGGAAATACAGCTGGATCATGAATTTAGGTAACCATACATTGAAGTTTTCCTCCATAAATTTCTCATAGTATTTCTTATTAAACCAGAAATTCATGGACATACATGGAACTTAAGGATACTGGAAAGTTTACTTCTTTTAAATACACACTATGTATATTAAAAACACAAAGATGCAGAAAGACCAAGGGATTTGCTAGAGACAGCAAAGAAACACAGTTGCGAGAAGTGAATCTGGACTAGTGTGTGCAGGTGCTTCACCCACAAACTTCCTATTTTCTGTCTGTGATGTCAAACAATTTAAAGTACAAAAGGTCTCATAAGATCTCCTCAGGGTGAGTGTAGGGTGAAAAAGAGGGAATTATGTATGTTCACGAGATTCTAAATGCATCTTTTTCCGTGCCTGAGGAGATCTGACACTTGATTAGGCTGAATCAGGTGATGCTGTCAGACAGACTTCACCCATACAGAGACACCAGACTTGTGCTGTGACTGTGCCCCAGTTAAAAGTTTTCTGGTCTCAGGGGTGTTGAATTCCTGAGGTGAGTGGTGCTGTTTGTGAAAGAAGCACAGCAGACACTGCAGTGATGGGGGATTGGCTATTCTCACCACCAAAGTCCAAGAGATGTTATCAGCTGAATGCAAGGATGTTTTATCAAGTACCACTTATCAGAGCTGATATTATTTCTAAGTCCAGAACTGGACAAATTTTGGAAAATATGCATTAATTGCATTTCAGATATTTTTTAGTACTTAATGTATAGATGGACTAATTAGAGGAATGTGTTCATTCTTGCTTAAGTCTTTTCTCTGAACAAGTACATTAGATACAGTAGACTGAAATCTTAATAAGGTAAATTCATGTATTTTCTCATATGAATAAGAAAAAAATGCAGATTTACCCTGACAACTGACAGCTATAAATTTAAAAAAATAGTGACCTCTGTCAAATGAACTACAGCACTAATGAAAATAACACAACCTCCAAAACTCTTCAGTCACAGAGAACTGCACAGCTCTGACAGGCCAAGGTGAGCCTTCCTCCCCCAGACTGCTGATGCAGTTCTCTGCTGACCCTGGAAAACTCTGCCATAGACTGGCAGATTAATTCATTGCTCTGAATTGACTCTGGAAAACATTTTTTTTTCTCTGTCAATTTGGTTCTTGGTTTCTCTGCTAAGGATATCAACTCAGTGGGCAAATATTCCATGATTTTTCTGGTGGGTGTACCTATTACCTCTCCAGCTTCTAAAAACCTGCAGACCACCAAAAGCCATGAAGACCATTCAGTAAAAACAGTAAATATTTTGTAATCTGATCCAAAACAAGCAGTCCAGGCAAGAAATAATTCTCCAGATGTGGTTAGAACTACATAAAGCAGAAGATGAAAATATTCTCATGTGGTACCTCACATGCTTGGCCTGAATATCATTAAACAGGAGCAGGTACAGCCAAGAGCATTGCAGGGAACCAAGGGCTGAGGCAGCTCTCAGAATACCTCATGATGTAGGGGAAGGTATCAAAGCAGCCTGGACACCCCCAGCATAGAGCTGCTCCCATCCTGATATCAACAACTTTTTCTTGGAGGTTTTTGGCAGCATCACTCAGTTGCATCAACAAATCTCTGAGTCTAACTTGATTTGTTATTGATTTCCTCGAGGGTGTATTTGAAGCAGCAATTTTAGTGATCTTCGGAGTGGAAATGCAGGGCCAAGAGAAAGCTTTGCTTAGAAAGAGGGACTCAAGTGGCCACACTCCAATAAACTGAATTCAGGGGATTTTTCCAAAAGAAAATCTGCAGTTTTGGGGGAAAATGCAAATAATTTCAGACACTTTACCTGCTTTACTAGAAATCTGAACTATTTCAAATTCCAGCACCTGACTGTAAGCAGATCTGAAAATAGGTATCTTATCTTAAACCTGGCATATTTGTGACAGCTGTCACATATCTGCTGACATACCAGAGACTGAACTGTGGAGCTGTTGAAGCAAAAAAATGAAGCTGGTATAGGCTGAGCTAATAATCCCCAGATTGAGCTGCAAGCAGGTTCTTTCCAGGTAAACCATAAAGCAAAGTGTGTGCTCAGCTGCTCACAGCAGACTGGCATTGTGGTATCTACAGGGGAGGGAACCTGTGAACATCCAACCTGAATGGAAAATGTCAATGTACTCACATTGGAGCATCATGAGGTGTCACTAATAGGGGTGCATAAACTGTGGTTCAGGATTAAACAGCCTTTTAATCTGACTCCAGAAGAACATCAAGCTTGGGGTCATCAAAATTTCACATGTAAAATCTCATGTTACAGCTGAAAGTGCCACTGGATGAGACAAAAGAGATACCAGAATAAGGATCCTTTACCATGCTGAAAGAAAGATCTGCCATTTTCAAGTCTTACATATATATAGATAAACCCATAATATTTATTATAACTGCAAACTAATTGTATTTTTATATTAATGGAAAATGCTTTATCTCTATAATGACCCCTAAGTATAGATTTCTACTGTGACCTCTATAAAATCCTCTGAAATCCAGGTTTTTCCCTAGGAAAGGGATTCTCATACCACAGCTTACTCTTTGTTATTAGATTGCTTATACATGTCAGTCACTATTTTTTGTCGACCAGCATCAACATTTTTGATCATTAAACCTGAAGTAAATGTGTAACACTATCAAATGTGATGATTTTAGATATATGAGGTTATATATAGACAAAGATGGAGGGGTTGGGTTGCCTTTTTTAAAAATTATATCTACTCTAGGAGCCTCCAACTTCATACCACAACAAGAATTTCAGATGGTGATTATTCTGTGTTTTCTAATCATCAAACCATACACATCTGATGTATTTTGAAATCACCTGAAATCAGAAAGAGCAGCCTAGAACAGCTGTGTAAAGCAATAAATGAGTCATCTTTGTACACTCTTCCTTTTCCTCACCCCTCTCAATCCATTTTCTCCTGGCAGCTCCAGCAGCTGCTGCCAAGAGAAGATGTAGGAGACACAAAACATTTGTCCTTGTAAGCCTTTGTCAGCCCATTTTTAATGTTATAACCTATTTTGTTTGATTAAAAAGGCAAGAAAGTAGCCTTTAAAGCACATCCTATTATGGAGTTTAATCCTTCCTGAACAGAAGTGGGATAGGGGAGATTTTTGTTGCTGTTTACTTATGCCAACACTCAAAATAATCACAGTGCTTATATTTGGCTGGGATAAAAATTCCTTGTCTCCCACTACTTGGCAATGTTTTGATTTTTTTTTTTTTTTCAAGTCTTGAAGCTCTATGGAAGTTTCAAAACTAAGCACTGCAAATCACATCAATTAATACACTGAACTCTGTATCAATTAATACACTGAGAGGAAATGCATATATTTATATAAGCAACACAAAAAAAAGTCAATAAATATTTTCTAGAATTTATTTACCCAATCATCTGATATGCTGTCATTTCAGAGGCAAGTTTTCCCAGTTACATCAGTATGAAAAAATGGAAATAGAAAGTCAAGGCCACATATCTTTTTCAAACACTAACCAAAGATATACTATAATCAAAAAGTGTAATATATATTATATGAAATATATGAATATCTATTAATTTAGCCATCTACTTTTTCTGACATTGATGTAAAGACCTCTGTTAAAGTACAAAGAAAATCAGTTTACACCCTCTTTCTCAGTATTCTGTGAACAACTTTGGCCTCCATTTTCTTTAAGCAAATACTTAGAGATTTCTGCAAAGCTGGAATTCTTTGTAGCAAAATGTGGATTTCACTGCTTTCTTCTGAGGAATTGCACTTAGCATCAGTTGCTCAGCTTTAACAGTTGTAAACCATTTGCTGCAGTGTATTTACTCTTGCTTTGCAGATGTGTAACTAAGATGGAAATTAAAACATGAAACTAAGAAAACTAGTGGGAAAATAGCTCTATTTTCCTCTTTATTAAACTGACTTTTAACAACTGAAATTCATTCAAGCTGCTTCCCTCTTCCCAAAAAGCTCAAGTTTTAGGAATTTACAGCTTTGAGAAAAACAAATTAGCTCAGAATTATAGTTGAAAAATCACATTGTGGCATGCAGTGTCAGGCTGCATCAGTCTTGTTTTATTCTATGATACAACTCACCAGGAGTGACACAATCCAAAGTGACTTTGCACAAGATAACGTCAGCTAAAACACCTGACACAAATTACTTTTATCAACATCACAGCTCAGACAAGCCCACTTTTAAGAACAACAATTTACTGCTCTCAAATGAAAGTAAAAAAAAAAAAAAAGAGGTACAAAGATATGGCTAAAATGTTTATAAACCATACAAGAACAATATGTACACTACAGACTCCAGGGATTTTATTCATTTTCTGTGTCACCTCCACATTCTAGGGCAAACCTCACACATTCCTGTCATCTGCCTTTGTGCACACAAAGCCAATGAAAATCTAATTCAGCAGAAACACAAGTGATCACTGCCAACCCACACGTGCACCCCCCTTTCCTAAACTGATCAGAAAAGACTGAGATGAAGGATCACCTCTGATCATTCTCCTAATTAATGAGGTTCCTACATACACAAAGGCTATTTGGAATATCCACAATGGAGTTTGCTCTGGTTTCTCTTGCTGTTCCAGGGCTTCTTGCCCACTGATCTTTGAAACAGGAAGCTCACTTCCCTCTTATCTCTTTGGGATGCTGCCTGTACTTTTATTAAGGTATCAGGTGTGATGCAGAGACTGGAATAGAGTTCACAGGAAGGCTATTCGGTCAAAACAGCAAGTCATGCTACCTAGTTAAAAAGTTAATTGATGTATTATAACACTTCCCAAATATTTCTGTCCTTTTTTTTTCTTCTTCTCTTCGTGCAAAAAGTTCCTTTGTATCCTCCCTCCACCTAAACCCACAATTTCTCCAATTATAAAACTCGACTGAAGCCCAATTCAAAGTTTGTGGATTAGCACAGGCTGTGATTCCATGGCAGGGAGGTGCAGTGGGCATCGGGTCAAATGTTGAGATGAATTGAGGCTGACATCTTTCAGGGACATTCTTGCACACATCTGAATTGCAGAATGTGCTCTGTGCCAGCTTAATTCAATTGATAACAGAGGCTTCACACTGACCACGACACATTTCACACGTACAATCATTTAAGCACAATGGGATTTTCTGCTCAGAACGTTTCTGGAAGCATAATGACTTGGAGATTATATTAAGAGCATAATACAATACAAGGCTAAAATCTAAGTGTTATCTTTAGCTTTCTTGGGAAAAGAGCAATTTTTATGTGTTTTAGCAGGTCTTTCAGAATCATTCTTAAACAGTAAAATTATCTCCACACAAAATATATTCAGTAAGAGGCAGAATTTGTCAGATATTTAGATATCCACTCCATATGGGGAAATACAGGAAACAATTGAATTTTCTACAATCTACATTAACTCAGTGGAAAAGGTTCCACATAGTGCCTAGAAATACTACTTGCTATTAAGACCTCAAATGCCAGCTATAATCTAGACATCTGTAATCAGCCAATCAATATTTACTTTTCATAATAAAATAAGAAACCATTTCCTACATATCATTTGAAAAAGAGAAAGCATTTAACTGTACAGACTCATGTGCCTTTTAAAATGCTGTCCCTATCTTTACTCCCACTTATAAATCAAAAACTAGAAAAGGTACCAATATTTTATGCATTGCACCGTAAAAATTTAAAATCAGATTAGAAAACATGGTTGCCATGGTACCTGAGAGCTACAGTTTCATGCAAAGCAATTTAACAGATGCAGAAGAACTGAACCTTACAGCAGGCATGGTATCATTTTTAGATAAACTTAAGAAGAAGCTGTAAGGATATTTCCAGGTGGCTGGATGGTTTCTTGCTCTGCATTTCAGGAAGCTGCATCTCTGTGTTTGCAACTGCTTCAAACCCTCTCAAAGGGCTGAAATGTTCCCGGGGTGAAAACTGGATGTTCCTCGAGTCAGTGGGGGTTTTACCACTGACTTCAAGCAAGAGAAGGTTCCCCCTTGGCTCTTTGAAGAAGGATGACAAAAAGAAGCATTTAGGGAGAACAGCAGCCTCAAGCCAACGAGGTCAGGCTAACCCACACTATGGCCCTGCTCCCTTGCTCACAGGAAATGTTCCTGCAGGCTGTTTTTACAAAAGCTGCTTCTTTGGATCCCCTGAATCAAATTTAAGGGGGAAAGGTTCACAGATTAATGAGAATAATTTCTATTTCACAGTATGATTGCAGGTGTTGTACATATTCTTTTCTTTGTCCAGGGGAACCATTAAGGAGAGGGAAGAACAAAGAAAGAAACATCAGGAATACTCTGGCACATAAAAGCCAGAAATAATAGGGACTAAAAAAATACCTCGTTTTCTATGCAAAAGACTATTTTTTTTCCCCCCCAAAAAAAAGGAAATTCACCTTTTTGTATTGCTCTTACAGGAACATTGCACTGGAGAGCTCCTTCTCCTGACATCATTGAAATTTGATTCACAGAGACATCTAAGTTGCCCAAGAAAAATCTACTTTTTGACAACCAAGAACCACCTCAACAGATTATTAAATTACTCATCAGGAGTCTGGGCTGGCCTTTCAAGTTGTTTAACACCTGCTATTTTCTGTTCTGGCAGCAAATTAATGGTCAGGGGAGCAAGCTGGTCATTCTTCCAGATTTTTTTTTTGACCTGGTCAAAAGACCATAAGTTCAATGCATTTTAAAACTTAGTCGTTTCAGCATGACTAAACACTAGAAAGGTTTAAAAAAAAAACCTGTTCCCAGCAGATTGCTCCATGTAATTTATATACCTCAGCCTGTGAGCTCATTCATAATGAGGGCTAAATCTGAAGATGAAAAGCTGCCTCCTGTTTTGCTGGGCCACCAAGAGGCAGTGCTCTGCCTCCCACTGCACTTCATTCCCTGATTTCTGAGCTCATCCAGGAGGAGCAGATGTGGCCAACAGGCAGCTAGGAAAAAAGGGAAATTGGCACCAGCTTCCTTCAGTGCTTTAGTGAGATTATTTACTCTGAGAGACACACTCCTAAAACCAACTTCTGATCACGTCAAGTACCATAGAGGGCTTTGTGCACTAAAAGAATTAGAGAGAAGCAAGCCAACAAACAGGGACTCTGCCCCAGACAAGTGCCTTGATTGCTGTTATTCTGCAGCCCAACGGGATTGCTGAGCAAGAGAAAAGATAAAGGAGCCCTTTGTAGGCACTTGCAATGACACAGCACACGTGTATGCACATCATGTACCACCTTTCACTGCTTTATCCTTTGCTGCTGGGGTTTAGTTTTGAAGGAATTATCTCACTTTGTAGCACAGAGGATTGCCCGTGGTTTCAGGAAGGCTTTTAGGTAGATATACCTCCCTTTAAAAATAGCATTTTAACAGAAAGGCGAAAAAATGGTACAAAATTCCTATTCCCTCAATGAATAATTTAATTTTGCCAAGAAAAATGAGGTATTGTGTTCAGACAGCAGCACAATGTGTTGCAGCGAGTTGTAAACTGCTGAGGCAATATCCCAATGTCCTGACACCAAACCTGAAGGGCCACACTCTCCACTCCTCAGATGTTTCTCTCTTTTCCACACAGCCAGACCCCACAGAGCCACCTTCTGCTCATCCCTCCCTGTCCCATCAGGGAGGCAGAAGGTGAGGAGCAGGGACAGCCACCCACAGCCAGCAGGCACTGCAGCAGGCTGGGCTCATTAGAGCACTGGCACAGGAAACCTCCTCGCTGAAATCCCCCTTCCTGCACCTGGAATGTGCTTTCCTCAAGGAAGCTGCACTCACAAAGTGACAGTGCCTTGCCTGCTGTGTCTGGGCCTGATTAAAAGGCTGCACAAAAATTTCAGATTTTTGATTCCTTTCCAGGTTGCAAGGAAAGAAGAGTGGCCATCCCAGCCACTGCCTATCCCTGCAAACTCAGAGAAGGAATGTGGGACTGGAATCCCTTGAGTGGCTGCTCTGGGAGAGTCCTTCCCTCTCTGGCTGTTTTCCAGCACTTTGCCCCTCCTATCTTCAACCTGTTTGCTGTGTCTGTATTTTAAAGGTCTCAGTAATTCTGAGGAAGCAGGAACCAAGTTTGTATAGACACAACCAGCCTCACACTTCTGGTTCTAATTAATACAGTTAAAATACTGAAACACTTGATTTTTAGGGAAAGGCAACAAACATTTCAATCTCTACCCTTCTCTTCCTTGCTATCACTCAGCCTATTCAAAAAAATTATATAAGGTTCAGGCTGTTTAATTCCATTTTGAAGAATGCATTCAACAGCACTTAAAAAGTGATACCATTAGCTATTCATTTTCTCCAATATGTTTCATATTAACAATAAAGTATCATAGTGCAGAATGATTATTAAAATCTAAGCAATAGGAGCTTTAGAATAAATGAACTGGCACACTTGACTAACCTTGAAACCTGCTTTATAGATTAAAAGTGCTTTTTTGCCATGAACACTTCGGTTGCTTCACTTTCTTTATATTTTTCATATCTGAATTGTATTTCATTCTTTCCCTTCATACTCTTGATTCTATTCAAACAAGGCAAGCCATTCTGAAAGCACTGAATGTGCACCTGATCACTGAGTTTTCCTACTTTTAGGTCATCAACAATGGGCTCATACTCACACCAAGGTTCTCAGAGCTTCACCAGTGAACACACAAAACCCATCCTCAAGTAGAGATGGATCCATTTGATTGATCAGATGGATCAATCAGGGCATTTATGCAGGTGGTACATTTTATCACTCAACCCCAACTTGAATGCCGACCTCTAAGTTTGAAATTGAATAATTTAGAGTATTTAAATTTAGGTATCATAGGTATAGAATATTGTGTGTGTCAACAACAGCATAGCATGAATTGTGACAATGGTCTGTAACAAAAAATTTCTATTCCAATAAAACCTTTTTTAATATTAGAAGGAGGGGCTGGGGGTGGGAAGAGAGAAACCCCCCAAAACTAAGAAACCACTCACAACAAGATATTACCAAAAGCTTGTAAGTTACAGGGCACAGGAGAGAGATATTAAAATGAAGATAAAATGGATAGGATGGAACAATTAATACACATGGATAAAAGAAAAGAAAGGGGGGAAGAAGTGTAACAGAACTGAAATAAACTTGCACCTTTGTGGTTTGTGTACACCCACAGCTGAAAGGTAAGCAGCAAAAATTGCATGAAATACGAACATAAAAGGGTACTTGAAACAAGGCAACAAGCAAAATCAATGTAAAGCCACTTCAAGTCCAAAAAGAAATGAAAAGGAATAAAATAGAAATCAATAGTATTTAAAAGGATTAAAAACAATAGCCCATCCATAAAGGACATTTCCCTTTTGCTTTTTAATTGACATTAACATCTAGAGCAAACAGCACAAGCCACAGTGCTGCAGATGGCTGCACAGCAATTTGTTCCTGTAAGGGAGGCTTTCAAATTTGTTAATTTATCTCATTAGCAAAACAATCAGCTTTATTTGAGGTGAGCACAAAGTCCTCTGGCATCGTGTGCCTGTGTGGAACAGGCTGGTGCTGGGTGGGCAGAGCACAGTTCCCCTGCAGGGTCAGTGTTTGTTTGGGATGAGTGTTCTGTGACAGGCAGGAAGGGAAAGGGCCAGCATCCCTTCCTGCATGAAGCTGAAATTGTCACATTTGCAGGGAAAGAGGCCTTGGGAATCTCATCCTAGCACACTCCTCACACCCACAGATGAGTGTACTCCAGCAAATACAATTGGCTTTCCTTGCCAGGCAGAGAATGGCTAAAAGCAACAGATCCAGGTAGCCAGAGATCTGACAATCCTTTTGTTGCCTTTCCACCTGCTCTGGCTCCTGCTGCCCAGCTCTGATGTGTGCTGGTGTAGAAGAGATGTGCAGGAGGTGCACAGGAAAGGAACCTTGCTCTGCTCCTGTCTCCTCCAGAGCAGCAGCACACCTGGGTCAAGGAAAAGTTGGAGCCTTTGGCCATTACAAGGAGGTGTGGAATGAGAATGGTTATTTTGAAAAGAAAGGGGGAAAAGGAATCACAGGAGGAAGGGTCAAGGCTCATAGTTAAAAGCTACAGTTCTTCATGGATTCTCACCTCAGGGTGTAAAATTATTCCCTCATGTTCAGAGACCCACATTATATCATGGAAATAAATTCCACTTTCATTTTACACCAAGCCCCAGCTTATTTACAAGTCCATGCAGGCAGCTGATTCCTGGCACTATCTGGCCAAACAATGACTAATTGTTACTGACTTCCCAGATGGTCATTCTAATAACTGGAGAAGGGCAACCAACCCAGCAATCAGGTTTCATTTAGCTGAGGATAGCACAACAGCTGTCTTTTTCTTTCCTACACACTCAAACAGAGCTTTCTGTTGTTTCAGTAGTCTCTTGAGCATGCAGCAAATAGAGCTCCAATGAGCTGCAAAGTCCTGCTTTAGATGATGCTTTGCTGAGTTCTCCCCCCTCTGCTTCCACACTGCCCTGCATTTGTCTCCACTACAGCTGCACTGTAACTTTATGTGGGGAAAGGGGCTTAAGTGCAAGTGCTGACCCCAGCCTGTTCAAAGAATTTGCATTCTAAGGTGATTCTCTCTTATGAGGGAGAATCCAAACCCCACACAGAAGTCAGAGCCTTTGCAATCTGACAATTCAGTTCAGTTGGTTCTCAGTCAGCTTGGGATGAACTGGTCATTTCCTGCAGCTCTACATACCATTCTGAAGAAAAAGGTATACACAGCTCAAATGGAGAGGCCTTTCCTGAGGAATATTACAGCAATGGAAAGCTGGAGAGGTCAAACCTTTGCCTGGTAAAAACTGTTCTGGCTTAGAGGCCAATGAGCCAGAGGAAGCTTTGAGGCAGAGACAGTCTGGCACATGCTCTGCTACAAACACTGAAACTGGGCTGATATTCCCTGGAACTGCTTTGGCTGCAGCAGAATTAAAACTCTTTCAACTGTGTGTTTGCACTTCAGCAGAAAACCATTTCTATCCTAAATATATCTCTGAATGTGTTATGGTTCCTGACTTCCAGACTGAGTACACTTCAGCCAAGTACCAATCTTGAGAAGTTATCAGCTACTGAGTCTAATATTATCTCAGGTGAGAAATCAGATTTCTGTGGAGGAGAATTTGTCATGTTTCTTTCCTTGGTTTTCCAGTCCAGCCTTTTAGGCTACATATTTGGTCCAGTATTAGCCCAGGAGCAGCAGGTTTAACAGGCCACACGAGGCAGGATGCAAACCTCAGAAAACTGAAGGAAAAGGAGATTTTTGGCACGTACATCTCACCCCAGGCTTGTCCCCATCCCAGCTGTCACCTCAGTGACACAGTGGTGCCAGCAGCAAAAGCCCACTGGCTGCTCCTTCCCATGGCAAGACTTGGGTCACCCTGCAAGAGCTGAACTCCTCTGCCAATCACAGAATGCAGCTCCACCACGGGAAACCCTTCCCTAACAAGTCTCAGGTGCCCTACCCTACATTAGCCACTTGCAGAACAATTACAGGGGTAAATGCTACAAATAGCTAATCCCAGCAGTTTCCCTTTTGTTTCTTTTCCTCCAAAAAATATCAGACCAGGGAAGTCAAGACTTGTAGCACAACAGAATTCCAAACTGCTTCTTTCCTTGTGGTTTTTAATTGCTATCGTGTTGGAAATATGAAGATGGCATTGAAATTTTTTTCTGAAATCCTTTCATTGGGAAATACCATTATCTAAATGCCAAGAGATGACTTTACAAATAATAAAGTTGCTGATGTATCTGAAAGGGAATATATTACCCTAAATTTTAAAGGTAAAAAAAGGTAACCATTTTTGGGGAGCTGGTAAATCACTTTCCAGCTAGACACAATTTTTGCAAATGTAATATATCAGATGTTCTGAATGATTAATTTCCAAGTGCTCTTAATAAGCCATATGGCTTTTATACATCCTACTTTTTATGTATAGCATTTCAAATGAAATCATATAGGTACATAAAACTTGTGTACCAGAACTAGGATATCCTAAAGTATTTGAAATTTTGGGACTCAGAAACCATTTCACACCTTTTCAGCAATTATCCAGAATTATGGATAGAATTAGTGACTTTCAGTTAATAAAATAAGACATTCACTAATATAAGAATTAAAAAACATTTACTGATGAAGTGCTTTTATTTCCATTTGGTATCTTTATTTATCATTAGTCCTAAAGTTTCTGAATTTGAGTCTGAGGAGTGTTTCAGGCATGTGAATCCCAGGAGGGGAGAGAAACATAACCCCAGGGTATATGGATTTTCTTCATGACTGGAACTGAATGTGAAATCTTCAACTTAGAATACAAACTTCTACTGGCTGGGCAAAGAGTTTAAACTCTGAGCATGAGAATGCAAAGCTTCACCATTGGACTGGCACAGAAAGGGCACTTAACACACTGTAGCATGTAGCTATGTTTAGGGAGACTGTTAATACCCAATAAATATTTATTTCTGAAAAACCATCTCCAAGTAGGAGCCTAACTCAAGCTAAACATATCTGAATCTAAATATGAACATAACCTAATAAAATGTTTTCATTTTTAAATTATACATTGCATTCAGGATTTTAGAATACATCAAAAATTCTCTTTGTTAGCTTGGATTAATATTTTAAAGCTGGAAGTATGACAAGGAGACAAAAGGAGTATTGTAGCAGATTAAATAAAAAACACCCTTGCCACATTAAAATAGCTTTTAGAAATAAAGGGACAGCTGTTCACAGGATGAAAAGAAGTTGGAATAAATGAAACAACTACATGATGCCTTGATAGCCTGATGTATGCACTCCAATGCCAGAGAACTCTCTTTGTACAATATTTATATTTGTTTCTCAGTAAGATTAACTGTGTTCTTATTATTCATTTGCATTTATGACTCGGTTTCAAAACAGGTTTCAGATCCCCTCCACATCTCAGTTTTGCCTCTAAGCATGATAAGAGAAGAAAAACAACACCTGTGCCCTGCAAAAGAACAGTGTTCCTGCAGGACATAAACTAATGACAGGTCAGGCCACTTGGTTTTTTTTTTCTTTTTCTTTAAGAAATGGTCTGAGCACGAGCATATTTCCTAAATTTGCTTCTATACCAAAGGAAAAGCTAAAATTTTCTGCAAGCTCCTTTGGATAAGTAAAAGAGCAAATGTTCTACCCTGTGACCATGTCTGATTGCCCAAGAGAATCCTATAAACCCTGGAACTCAAGGTAAGGATCTCGCACAGCTCAGAGGGCACAACTCCATTAAAAGCCAGCACAGAGGCACATGTGACTGCAAGGCAGAGAGGAAAATTAACATGTTCTCTGAAATGTAGTTAGATCAAACATGAACCACGTTTGTCCCATCCGGGTTGATAACTGGTTTGATTTTAGGGCTAGCAGCTCACCCCAGGAGCTCCCTCTTCCAGCATTTCTGCTTGAACCCCTCTGCACATCAGAGGTGAATGAGGTGAGGGAAAATCAAGTTATCACAACAAGAAAACCTCAGAAGAGCTTGTCTGCCCCCAGCTCAGCTGGGACAGCAAAGGTGCCCTGCTAAATCTGTTCTGTGGATCTCAGAAACCTCCAAACTGCCCTGACACCCACCATCCCAAACACCCCCAAACAGGCACAGGAGGCTCTCAGCAGGTTCCTGGTTATTTCTGCAATCACAGCAGAGCCCTGACACCACCCTGCTGGCAGAACCACTGCTAAACCTCCTCAGCACATGGAGCTCCTGTGCCTGGAGAGCAGCTCTCAGGGGTTTTCCCTCAGGAAGGAGGGAATTGCCTGCTCTCTGCCAGGCTGGGGGTTTGGTGCCTCACAGTTGGCTGGCAGTGAGGAGGTGAAGGTGAGCTCCCCATATCCTCAGTCCTGCTCCAGCAAGGAGAAATGGGCACAGCCTGGTCTTGGGCAGAGCACTGGGTGAATATTCAGTGACTGAGGCACTGCAGGTGATGCCTCAGGTTTTAGCTTTTATAATTTTCAGGTTCTGTGCTGCTTTAGTGTGCAGTTCTGAGCTTCACATGAGGGGATGGTGAGCTCTGCACAGAGCAGGGAGACAAAACAATTCCTTCTCTAGCTGGGGACCAAGGACAAATGATCCAAATCTCAGCCCAAGAGCACAAACAACGTGGGCTGAAGAGAGAAAAACAAGGAGGATGGGACTGCATGGGCTAAAGCTGGAACTGGACAATGAACTCCAATATGGACCAAAACTTATAAAAGTGAGAGCCCCCGTGACCTCGTGTCCATTTTGGGACCATTTTGGTTCACCTTGGGTGCAGCCCTGGCTGGGCTCTTGTGCTGCCCAAGGTGGATCCATTGAGGCTTTTTAATAAGTCCCTGCTTTATTCTTTAGCTCTGTCCCACCTCTGTTCCAGGTCAGCCCTCACAAGGCATCACAGGTTCCTTCCTGTGTCAGGCTGTTGAGTTTTCAGATGATTTTTACCCTCACAGCAACAAGGCTGGAGAGCTCCAGGTAAAATCACCAAACCTTGTGTACCTACACCATAAACTGGTCATGTCCT
>VXBC01003777.1:431793-559184 GCA_013399945.1 Ploceus nigricollis
GGGGAAACAATTGCCAGTAAAAGGGATTTCTATTCTGTCTCTGCTAGCCACCATTTCACCAGTTTACCCTTCAGAAACATTCCATTTTGTCTGCTTGCAAAATTACTCTTTAGAATATTGATCCATACAGGCAGTGCCTGGCTCTGAACTTATTCATTAGAGAAGGATTAAGGTGGGCAAGAGAAAAAAAACAATAACATTCTTTGGAGTATATAAGTAGTGTGTTAGAAATTAAGCACCACAAAAGTGAGTCATGGGGTAGAACAGATCGATGGTAAAATTCAAATGAATGCACTTGCAGCTATCAAGTGATCCAGAAATGCTGATTCTCCCTGCAGGGCAAGTGCTGTGCTATAAAGGAAACAAAACAAAAATGAATTTATCATACTGTTCTTCACTTGAAGCAAAGTGTGAATACTTGATAAGAAAAACGTATAAAGTTGAAAAATAAGATTAATGTAAAACAATTTTGCTTTGCTTTTTGTCCTCTTGCTCACGGTGAGCAATGCTCTCTACACATTACTAGTCCACTATAAAACAAGAAAAGTTTCAGCAGAAATCTCTAGAGAAGTCCTGAAGGCAGAAAGGGAATAAAACCCCAACCAAACAACAGACCTGCTTTCCTGCCCTGCATGGATCCTGCCTCATTCCTGTCTCCATGAGCAGGGAATGAGCCCCTGTACTAATGAGACATCCTCACCTCACCCCTACCTGGAACTCCCTAAACAAAGGGCAACAAGAACAGACTTAAGGCTGCTCTAAATTCCACCCTGGGATAAGCAGGATACAGGTTGTTGTAAGCCTTGGGACTCAGAAAGGCAGTGTAGAGTCCTTGGGATTTTTAATACATTTTTTTCTGCCTCCACTGGAGGTGAGGGCTGACTCGAGACCCTGCTGAACCACTTGGATGCATCTTTTTGGACATTGATTTTAATGTTTGGAATTATTTTGCTGAAGGTCTCTCAGCAAGTGTTACTGGAGGGAGAAATAAGGTAAGAAACTGAATGAGGGGGATTGATTAGTACAGCCACCACAACATATAGGAAACAACAGTTTAGATGAAGGAAAAAACCTGTAAAAATGCTGTTACATGATATTTATGACCCCTGATTTTCTGCATGCTTGGAATTGTCCTGGAATACCATACCCTGCTTATCCCAAATTTTTCATGGTTGATCTACTCAGGAAGGAGCACAAACCAACCCAGTGTAAATCAACAGACTTTAAATAAGACCATGGTTTGTCCAAATAAAAGAATCTATGCCATATGTATTTTCAAAGCTGAAAATAGTATAGCAGATACATTAAAGAGGATCTAGCTGTAGTTCAGTCTCCTCTGGGCATGGAGATGTAAACACACTTGTTCTGCATCACAAATAATACACCAGATCAATGTTCAGCCTTTGAAAAATCTTGAACAAAGTTTCCCTCAGAATGATCAGAGGCAATCACACTGTGAGTTGCTGCTTAAAAGCTTTTACAAGGATGTTCACAGTAGATTTCACGTGGCTGGAATACCTGCTGTGGTTACCCAGAAATGTAGGGATGCTGCTGGATGTGTCCCACAGAGGTTTTGGTAACCCTGAATCTAGGTATCCACAGAGGACAGATCAGCTCCATGGGCTGATGCTGGAATGCCTCCTAGCAAGACAAATTTTGGAGTTAAACAGGAGCATTAGGCTCAGCAATTACAAAAGAATTAAAAAAGCAATCTAAATATCTAGATTTCCAGATTACAGAGACACAGAGCCAAGGGCTCTGCTGGCAGTTCTGTAAAATCTGCAAGGGGTTGGTCTGCAGCACTCCCAGGAACCACAAACAGTTCCAGAGACACTCCCTGAGTGTCACTCAGCTCCTCTGGGCAGCAGGAGCAGGGAATGCTGACAAATGGGTTTCATTTCTTTAGACACATTGGACCTGATGGTGCTTTTTACATTGCATAGGGGGTTATAAACACAAATACCAACACAGCACTGCTACAGCCACGCTTAAATCTAACCCTAAAGTGTCTTCTGGCTCAAGACAGTAACAAAACAGCCCTTCAGAGACCAACAGTGCTGTGTTTTGAAGGATGCATAGTCTAAGCCTGCATTTATTAAAAAATCTGGCCACTCATCCTGCAGCCTTCTAAGATTTGCCAAAGTTGACTTCAAACAAGCATGATCAGCACTCACTCACTTTGTGCTGATATAAAAGCAGAATTCAGCTCTGTGATATTGCTGCAGTTGGCTCCAACTCTAGTGCATAAAAAAATATTGATCAATTTGCAGACCACTTGGAGAGGCAGCCAGAGGAGCTGAGCTCAAGGTACCCACAGAAAATATGAAAATTCCATAGATATTTTGAAAGAAAAAAGAAAGGTAAATAAATTTTGTGTAATATTAGCCAATGATTTAAATAATATTTAGATTTAAATAATAAAAAGACAGAACTCTAAGGTACAGAGAAACTTCTTCATAAAGGAGAAGGTTTGTCCCTGGAAGAGACCTGTCCTCAAAATTACTATTAATTCAGTTACAAAAAGCTTTTCACCTTTAGGGATAAGAGCTGAAGCAATGCCAGTCCCTTTTCCATCTATTTAAAAACTAGGAAGTATACTCCTAAACTTAGAATGTCAAACCTAAAATCTTGACCATAAGTGGGAACAACACTGAATCCTCCCCCAAAGTTTTTCTGGCCTTGCTGTTTTATTCATGATAACCAGAATTTATGGGCCAATTACAAAGTTTATAATCCAATGTACAGTTATACAGAAAAATGAGATACTTCGTTCATTCTGCCTAAAATTGACTTTATACAGCATCAGTTATTCTAAACATTGCAACATCAAATTTGATATATCAGATTCTGTCATAACAATCACAAATACTCAGTGCTTGCCTCAATAAACCTCTTTAGGTCATTTATTCCACAAGTTCTAAAACCCATTTAGACCTTTGCATCACATCTTGTGGCAGATTCTTCTACAACTTAAACACTGTCCTTTCTTAAGGTGAAAGCAGCTGTTCTGACTATACAGATTTTGTTCAGTGGAGGTTGAGAAACTTCATGGCCCTGAATCCCAATTCCATTTGGATGTCAGGGAAAAATACTGCAGGAGCCAGGCAGGAGGCCTTGATGCTCTGAGCAGGTCACATTCCTGTGAAGGTCTGAAAGGAGTAAAAGTTTACAGACCCTCGTTTCCTTCAGCAGGAGCTTATCAGAATAGGTGGTGTTCAATATTTAACATCTTCCCCCCGCCAAATTTACACTCAGGCTGAAGGAATGTTTTAAATAAAATATTAATGTGCATACTATCAGTGGGAGGGAATAGAAAATAAAAACTGCCGAGATGTTAAGCCTTAAACACGTCATTATTTCTTGGTGGCTACCTTTATGTCCCAAATTTTGTACTCAGGATAGCCATAGGCTGTAACCCCTCTGTGTAATGTATTATTTCTTCTGCTTCCAGAGTTTTTTCAACTGATTTGGGAGCTAAGCTAGTCTTTAAGATTTTTTCTTTTCCCTCAAAGACAATGTATTTTTTTATATTCAGTAATGATTTTCAATATCCAAACTCTGTCTTTAATGTATTTACTTCCCTTATATTTACTTTCTTGTTTGTATTATGTAGAAATTAAGGTTGGTTAAATAATTCCTATTTTTTCCTTCATTAAAAATTTTTTTTGCCCTTTATGAAATAGCCTTAGAAACAAATTCCTTCATGTCTTTGAAAGAAACATTTGATAATATCCACCAGAGAAAAAGAGACATTGCTGATAAAGTTTAACAGGTCATAGGTACCACACCAAACCTTTAAATGCCTGGTGAAATTAGGTAAAAATGTTAAACTTTCATCGGGGCAGTTATAAAACCCCAAAGTTTTGATACTATGCCAAAGTTTCTCCCCTAGCTGCAAATTCTCAATACCAAACACAAAGAGCTGCATAAGCAGGAGCAAGAAGAGGATCCCTCAGCTGATTGTGTGAGCAGAACAGAGAACACACTGACACCAGAATTACTGTCACTGATTAGGGATGAGCTGCTGTGACCCACTGAACCTGTGCTTTTGCTTTGTCATTTATGCTTGCCAAGGTTGTCTCCATCCTGCTTTAAAAGAAAAGATAACAAAGAACTTCAAATGCTTGAATGGCTGTAATTTTCTACATAGAGCCTATAATATTATAAAAGGACTAATGTGCAATCTGAATAGGTAAAGGAGAAAAAATAAAATAAATTGGTCTAGCAACATTTAAATGATGGCAAATGTAAGTTTAATATAAAACCATATTAGAACAATTGAGAATCATGAGAGGCTGATTTATTATTTATATAACACACTAAAAGTTATCTGTAAAGGAAATTGTGTAATATGCAGTAAATTAGACAAAGCTGCACTATAAATTGGGATTAAAACTTAAACTGGTTTTAATATTTAATGTGCTATCATGACTCACATTTTCAATAACGCTTGTTCAAAGTTCAGGAAAAAGTGTGAAAGCAGACTGAGGAGGAGCACTTGCAAACCCTTGCCTCCTGATGATGCCAATTAAATCAAATCATCTCTTAATTGCCAACACCAGACACAAGAAGCACAGGTCTTGTGCTGAGGACCTGCTCCAGAACTCACCAGGGATACTGGAAAAACTCTCATTAAAGCCAGCAGAGTTGAGGTCACAGGAACTGCACAGGGTGCAAGGAGATGAGTTCTTCTCCATATGAGAAGGCATTTCTTAAGTTAAAACTTGTTTATTTGTGTTATTTCCACCTAAGGTCCTGGGGAACACTGATTTCAAGGGTATTGACCTGCATGGCTTAGTCCTGCCTCAGACATTCAGGTTCTCCATTACTGTGAAAAAACAATTGTCTCACTTACAGTCTGTGGCCTTAACACACTGTGCAGAGAAAATAAATCAAAGTCCTTGACCGACAGGGTTTATAACTGAAGATGTCAAACAACAGACAGACAAAAGCAGGGACAGTTCAAGGAAACCATGACACAGCTTTGGTCAGCACTTTAGGCAGAGATCTCAGCACGTTGGCAGCCTGACTCCCTCGGGAGAGCTTTAAAGGAGAAATGGTTTTGTTTCACTCAGGGTTAGGGGCAGCCTCAAGGGCAGCGTGGAAAAGGCACCAAAATTCTGCAGGTAATCTCTGGGGCAGTTGTCAGGCTGGGGGGAAAGTCAAGCTACAACCTCTTCATCCTGGAAAAAGTGGGATATGGCTTTACAAAGGGAAAATGGTTAAAAATTGGTCCAGTGGAGAAGATAAATTACAGAATGTAAGGTAGCATTTCAGCAGCAATAATCTGAATGGAAATGAGTGGGTGAGTTGTTGGTCAAGATCACAGGAGAGGATTTGCACTACTAAACAAGACACAAAATGATCCTTTATCTGCACAATACTTAACTTATGGATCACTGAAGTCCTATCATAGGTATTCTTTATTAAATCACTTACAAAATATAAATATATTTACATCTGTGCCTACAAATAAAGAGATGCCAGGGTAAAAATATTTCAACTCTTCTCTCTCCTATTACAATTCCAGATGTCTAAATGTATGAATATGCTGAATCCAATCTGGCTGACAGTGGAATATTTGGATGGTTCCACACTAAGCCAGTTCTCTGCCTGTTGTCTGGACAAACCCACAGCAGTTTTGTTTGAGTTTATCTTGATTTCAGCAGTGCAGCTCTGCACTGCTCTGTTTGATGCCCACCATTCCCGTGAAAGCATCACAACTGTGAGTGGAGCAGATTTTAAAAGAAATGGTGTAATTTGCAGCTTAGACTTCACTAATCTTTTTAAGGCTAATGTGTTCTGCAGAATAAATAATATTTAGTTGTCTGGAATGTTTTGAGCTGCTTAAAACACCTAATTGTCATGTTGATGAATGTAAAATAGGCATAAGGCAGATAAATGTGCTCCACAGTGAATTGGAATTACAAATGGTAATACTTCCTAGCACTGCTGCTATAGGAAATGTGGACTTTAATTATTATTTTACTTTAAAATACATCATTTTGCACAAGAAAAGGTCTCCTTATCTGCATGAACTTCAGACTGCTGAGCTAAGCAGTGTGGCTGCAGTTTTCCTTGAAGGACAAAGGAGATCCTCCCTCAACAACCCTTATGGGGACACAGCTTGGTGTGTGGTCACCTGGTTGTAGGACACAGTTTCTGCCCTAAAAGTTGTTTCTATCACACAGGACAGCCTCCTTGAGTCTCTGCAGCTCCTGTAGTTTATTTCTTCATTATCTTTACAACTAGAGTTTGTTTGTGGCGTTATGATTCAGGTCAAATGTGACACAAATCCCAAGCTATTGTGTATTAATGGCATACTGACTGTACACTATTAAAATAAACAACAAGAAAACTTACATTACCAAAATAGACAAATATATAGGAACAAAAACCCAACAAGAACCCACATCCTCCCCCTGAATTTGTGTATTTTGGAAACCAGTCCAATTTTCACCCAATCCCAATGTCAGTAAGAGTTTTAAGCATTACACTAAATAATTTTTTTCATTTATAACAGCCCCTCTCTTTACAGTTCCACAATAATATAGCTTCTAGATAGACAAAGATACATTTAAAATCTCCCCTCCCAGCTTTAATTTATTTCCATCCTTGTTACAAATATCTGAAAGCCAGCAGCAATATTTGGGAGTTGGCCTGACTAGGCTGCTTTTTATCATCTAGCAAAACTGGTGAAAGATGTGAGGATGTGTTTAATTCCCAAAACTATCCAGCCACTTTATCTGCTGTTGAAAGAAAAGTGATACATTCCTGCTTCTCAAGGGAAAGGTAGATTAGGAAGTAAAGATTTCCATGAAAAGCACACCATTCTCTTTCTGCACTATTAGAACCCCTGTTTCTCAGGAATGTATTTATGTATTTTCCCAAAGAATATTGTAAGTAAAGGTTTATTGATTTCTGAAAAGCACTCACTATGAAAGAAACCGCTGTACTTCTTTTTGCTAAAGACATCTGATGTTCAGAAGGTAAAGGGTAATGAATTAGAATTCCAGACTTTTTGTGCACCTGCTGCCTCTGGCCTCAGTCCCAGGATAACAACTGAAATTATCCCTAACAGCACGAGCCTGACAGCAATGGGGACAAGACCCACTTGTCACTCACACAACATCTCCCTCTGCAATGACCCATTTTAAAGGACATCCCTGCAGACTGGGATTCCCCTCCAGCCTGGCACCAGGTGCACAGAGCCACAGGACCAGGCCTGACAGAGCTCCACTGATCCAACATTTGGCTGGAAAAATCACCCAGAGTGGAAATGAGGATAGAGCTCCAGGTCTGCTGGGCTGTGCTCGATGCACAACTGCAACCACAGAGCCTCTCCTGGGGGAGAAGAAACCCTGGGAGTGCTCCTGTGTGTGTTTATTCTCCAGATCAGCATCTGAAAATCCCTCTCACTGCAGATCAAAGATGATAGGATAGACAAATAGTCCATTTAGATATTTCCAGGTGTGTCTCTCTATATATTTTTACCACTGTCTTGGAAAAATGTAGCTCAGATAAATGTAAGCCAGTTTCCTTCTGGAAGAACACTCTCTGAAATACATTTCTGGCGCTGATTATAAGCTAAGAATAATTTATTTTTAAAAAATTCTCAGCAAGAACACATCCAATCTTTATCGTGATATGAAAAAACATTATGATTTCCAGCTTGGTATTATTTTTATGAGTTCCATTCTTTCTTAATAGAAACTTGAATAAGAACTGGTCTGGCCAAACCTCTCTGTTTTATTTCTTTTATTGTAACCATTAAATCAGCTTTCATTTCATTACTCTAATTGTGCCTGGGAGCAGCAACTGCCACCTTAAGGCACATAACCTAATTTAAAATGCTCACAGCTCATTCCACCTTAAAATATATTGCAGTACTTAGGTTCAGCACAGCAGGTCAAGCTATACAACAGCACTCTTGTGATCAGAGGACTTTTTGGCAGTTAAATCAGGAAAAAGACTGAGGCAATGTGAAAAAAGTAACATTTCTCTTGCTTAAAAGATACACAGTAGTTGACATAACCATTTTTTATTTGTACCTTAAGTGTCTCCAGAGGATTCTTATTTAGGTAGAGATTTCTCACATAAGGAGCATTTCTTGGCACAGCACACAAACATCTCATTCACTTGGATGATTTTTACTGTGGGGATTATACATGTAAAGAGCCACCTTACTGGGCTGTGAGGGGGAAATCCATAATGATGATGTATATGCCTGTTTGTGCCACTTGTGTGGGCCTTTCTCCCATTGTTTCTGGCTGTTCTCAGTCTTTATCTGTTCCAGGCCTCCCTGCAAACTGCATATTCCCTGCATTTTATTGATGGGGAAGTGAGACACAACAATTAACTACCTAACATTACACAGGGGTGCAAAGACAGAGCTGGCATTTCAATTTAGGTCTCCTCCTTCCCAGGTGAGTGCCCCATATAAAAGGTGCTGTTGTAGCTACTCCTCCTTTCCTCTGTCATTACACAGTGAACAGACCCACATTCCCTACAGCAGCATTTCTGAATTCAGTATTCCCCTGGCTGAGGATTCCAGCCCCTGTAAACCAGGCCATCAGTAAAACACTTTGCTTGAGGAGACATGGGGCAGATCTTCATTAGAGGAAGTGCAATTACAAACCTGAGTTGTTGTAAGGTGCAATAAAGGGGCAGACCAACATTTCCAGTCTTGAACATCTCTGACAAGCCCAGGGGCACATCCCACCCACCTGAAACCCCTGCCTAAAAACCTCTGCAACCCAGTGTCTGCTCCCTGCTGGACCAAAAGAAGCCAGAAAGGAGCCAAACCCATGAGGGGGTTCAGGATTTGTGTGAGGTGCAAGGCCCAAGGGAATTCAGTGCAAACAACTAATAAATACCTGCACCTTGGTTCTTTGCTTTGGAAGCAGGAGGGATATTTTCCTTTGTCTTGAACCAGGCTGATAGGAAATAACTCCCCAGTCTCCTTGGAAGGCAGCAGCTAAGGAGCTGCTCATTTCATGGGCTGAACAGACCCTAATTGCACCTCAAAGCCAGAGGCACTGATAAAAGACCAAGCAGTCCCTGGGCTGGACATGAACAATGAACAATGCATTCTACTCATGAAGCTGTTTTACATATGAGAAAGCAAGAGATGGATCAGCGGATCTTGACCAAAACACCATAATAATCCTACTTTGGTGCATTCTATGGTATAATATCTCTCTAAGTATTTGCATAAACACATATTTACATATTTCTAGACGCACACATGCCCCACCCATCTATAAAACAGATTCTGAGGATAATTACTCATCCTTTCATATATGTGTTTGAAAAATTTTGTATTTAAAATACAAATTTTAAAACTTTCTCAAACCTTCTTTTTGCAGATATTTTTAAACAAGTTCTTCCCCTTCAAACAAATCAGCATATTTTAAAAATTCTTCAGTTGAAGTGTCATTGATGAAATACTCCAGGCTGGGGAACTTTACTATGTGATAAGAATGACTTAGCTGTGAGCTGAGGCATCCCAAAATGACAGTTTTCAGAAAACCCTGATTCTGTTTTCATAATGTAAATTAGATGATTGAGTGGCATATGGTTATCCTGTTGTTATGACATAGCTGTGTGTATTTTCTCTGCATCAATAAAATTAGAACTTGAAGAAAGCACTCATTTAAATTGGAGCATGAACAAAGCCCTCATTTAAACACATCATACAGATAATGTGCAGGGATAGAGAGATACATATGCATCACCTTGATCCACATTACAGCTGACACCAAGCTGCTTCACAGGTAAGGACACCACAGGTCACTGGAGAGGCACAGTTATCCCACCAGCCAAACTGCTGCTCCAGGACCAGGTCATGGCCTTCACCTCCTGGGCAGTGCAGGAAGGTGAAGCCTTCCACAGAATGGCATCATTTTATTTGAATTCCTGGTTATTAGGAGCCTGACTTGCAATTGTTGTTTTTCAGTCTTGGAATTGTGTTTCACAATAGTGCCAAATTTAGTGAAAATACTTCCAGTGCTTTCCCTAGAATATTTTTGATCCCACCTACAGATCCTTTGATGAATATTTAATTATTTTCAAGAAGTGCAACAGCCCAGGTAACAAGGACATGAACCTGTTGCCTCTCTAGGTGCTTCAGGGGCAGAGTTTCAAAAACCTGCTACAATTCCACCATGTCTACACAAGTGCTGTGATTTTGCTGTCCAGATGAGGGACATGGGCATCTCCTGCCTCCTTTTTGTCTGTGTGCTCACTAAATACAATTTTAACAGCAAATTGCAGTACTGAAACCAGTGGATCATTAATTTTTAAGTATCTTCCCTAGATACTTTATCTGAGCAGCTCTGGAGCAGAACACAAACATCTAATCCACGAGGATTAATTTTTACCACAGAGATTTTATATGGTGAAATGTGTCACGTAAAATCTTTGTGACGCCCTGGTGGGATGAGGGCTTTGGAGAGAAAGCTTGTTTTGAGAGTTGTTGGAATATAACTGAAAAATAACATTACCTGAAAAGGCAGATGAGCATGAATGCTTTTAGGCCACATTCAGGCAGGACTGGCAATCACTCAGGAACTGGCTGATGGCTCCTGTGATGCAGTAACTTTTTTTTTGTGGCTATTGGCAGCTTCCTTCTAAACTCAACTTTGTAACCCAAGTCTCCAGCATGTTTAGAATTGCAGATGTGTGTTCTGAGAATTTGCAGTGTTTGCCAGAAAGACACTATATGATATTAGCACAGTTGGTTCTGAATTTTAAACCCAAATCTGATGTTCTATGACTCACAGCCTCAGGAAAGAATTAGATTAATATCTCATAAGGGGAGAGACACTGCCTGAATATCTTTATAGAGGAGATATGCTGAATAATAACCATTATCTCCATATGACAAGCTACCATTCTATTTAGGATCTGGTGTGCTGCTATACAAGCAGAGAATGCCACAGAGATAGCCATATCTGAATTATCTTTAATATACCTAGAGTGCCAGAAATCAACGGAACTGCAGCAGCACAGACCTCACTCATTGCTTTTTCTCTCAGTTCATGTCCAGGATGCCTCACTGACACCCCTGGACAGTCCACTCTAAAATCCAGGCCGTCCCAGCACTTCAGGAGTTGCCAGATAAAAGCTGTCCCAGGTATCCTGCTTGTGCTGTAATCACACCTCTGGTCCCAGCACTGCATCAGCTCCAATTTGGAACAATAAACCAGCACTTGAAATATGGAGGGCATTTACCAGAGCCTCAAGATAGCTGGCCTTTCATTAAGATAACCAGCCTTTAATTTCCATGTACATCTTTCTTGTAGCAAAGTCCCTCACAACACCTAAAAACAATTGGCACAATGGGAATCTGGCCCCAAGCAGATCTGAGAGGAATTTCTGCAAATAAAAATATTTACTACACCTGGTTTTGAAAAGTCTGGGTCATCTCATAGACTGGTTGTTATTAAACCTAGAGTGACCTTATTTTCAGGGTTTCCAGATTCCATCATGTGCTAGGATTTCTAGGATTTGCACTGGGTATTCCTCTCTCTTCCAGGACTCAGGAGCACTATAGCTGGCTTCAAGAACTTTAAGTAAACTGTGTCCAAAGAATTACAACAGAGAAATGAACAACAGCTTGTGGCATTACAAGACTCGTGGTCCCATGTAAATCAATCTGCTCCAAGCATCCCCATTGTAATTCTTTTTGAAAGGCCCAATAAATGCTCGTATAAACAGATTATAAATCACAAATCCTTTAATGACTTACAAGAGGACACTGCTTTGCATGGGGAGGAGGTGCACTTCCATTTGGCTGACTTTACTGCCTAACTAGGCTCACATCTGGAACAGCAGGATTTATGGCACCTTCAGGCCATAATTCTGTTAAAGTAACAGAAACAGCTCCTTTTGTTGTGCATCTCCAGGAGATGCCCACACCAAACAGCTCAAGAGTAGCTGGGTTGCTCCTCTGACTTATCAAGTATTTTTCATTTCTTTTTTTACAGAGAAAACCTCCTGACATTGTCCTCGAATGTCCTGAAGTTCAGCAGCAGGACGTAATGGCAAATATCAACATTCAAATAACACATAATTCACCGTATTTAACACAATAACACCCAAAACTCCTAACAGAAATGGAATACTCACAGTTCCCTGGTGCTACAGAAAAACACAGGGTAAGGTTTCCTTTTTCTGGAGAGTTTTTGTATTCAATAACCCAAAAGGCCAGAGATTGGAAGAGAAAGCATGGATTAATTTGCGTTTGGTGGATTCAGCATTGCTTACCTCTTACTTCCTCCTGCCTTTACACTTCTTTGTTCCATTTTCTTATGGGATTCATGGTGAATCTCTGGCTTAATCTTAATCAGAAGGACAATACTGGAACATTCACTCACCCTCCAATTTCTGATCACAATTATTATGAGAAGAGAGAGAGCTGCAATAGAAATGGGTGTGTTTCAACAAATATCCAGCATTTCTGGCTCTGTTTTTTTACATCCCTGGTAACATTTCTAGACCATACCCAGGAGGAGTTTGTGTGCTAATGCTTGCAGATTTGGCTTGTGAAAAGTGCCTCCATAAATAGATTTATCCTTTAAACATCAGTCTCTCTCCCTCCCTTCTGAGCAGCATCTTTCATTTTTCACAAGGTTCAAAAAGAACCTACTGATGATAATGCCCTTTTGCTCTTCTAGAAAAAGAAGCTCTTAAGCCCCTCCAGCAAAACATGTCCCTATTTAACAAGTAACTGGAAAAATGCAAATTCCATGGAGCTTTGCTTAATGGAGCAAGCAAGTACTTCAGTTCAAAGTTGAAGAAATCATGGGTGCTAACTTAGAAATGCTCCTTCCCCCTGAAGTTCAGCTCTGCACAGAATCAAGGAAATAAAACCAGCTGGAAAAGATATACACAGATTAAAACAAAAAACAACCCAAACCTCTCAAAATTTGAGATGTAACAAACTATTCTCAGATATGTATATAGATAAAGTGATTTTTAACTAAGTGGCAAGAAAGACATGACTTTTCATCAAAAATTAGGCTGGTGTGGAAACACTGAGTACAGCAGTGCTGATATATCACACCTTATAATAGAGAGCTGTCCCAGATAAGCTACAGTAAAGCCTTCATGACTCAAATATTGAACTTTTAGAAAAGCTTTTGTTTCCTCCCATGCTGCTCACCTAAACAGAAGGATTGGTAAACATCTGCAAAGGCACTGCTCGTTCCCTTTACAGCCCTCCTTAATCTCCAGTGCTGTAATGGACCCACAAAAACAGTGACAGCTTGAATTGGACAGCTCTGGATCGACACTCCTGCATTACATCCTAAGAAATATTGTCTCCTGGCCTATTCAAGCTCCTTCATAGGCAGCTGTGGTCTTTTTCTTCTCCTGAGAATGCAAGATTTAGGGAGAAAAGACTGGATTTTTTTTTAACTACAGTTCTTAAGCACAAAGCACCTGAAACATGAAAATAGCAGCAGCACCACCTCCAAAATCTCTCATTTCTTGCTGCACTGTCAGATCTGATTTGTGATGAGTTTCTTTCCTGCATATAGAGGACAACCCCAAAAGCACAAACAATGCCCATGGTCTGCAATGGGGGCCAAATGGTAACTTCAAATCCACTTTCTTCCAACATTATTCCTTGTTTGGGATCGCAGATATTATTTTGAGGCTCAAAGCAGGAATTTCAGGGCCCAGAGAATATATAGTGTGTAATAGAGAGCTCTCCAGAGAAGTGTGTCTTCTGCAGCAAGGGGAAAGCATGAACCTAAACATTTCTAAGGGACAAAACAAATGGTGATGAAGTGGTAACAAGATTTAGTTGGATAGAACTAACTACTCATGGTAGGGGATGAGAGCAAGGGCTTGCTTTGGCAATAAGTGAACCTACTGAAAAAGCAAGAGCAAGCAATAAGCCTAAATATGGGCTTGATTAAGGGAAAGATTTTCAAAATTCAATGTATGGAAATAATTAAACAGAAAATTAGAACGGGAAAAATGGCACCAAGTCACTTGGAGACACACTACATAAAAAAAGTAAATTTTCCTTATGCATGGCATACACAGTGGACTAAAGCTCCTGTTTTCTGATCAATCTTGCCTTATCACAAAGACATTTATTTTCTAGTCATGAATGATTGGATTCAATTAAAATACAAGCTCGCCTGTCAATTAAACTGAAACAGAAACTCTCTTGATATTCAGAAGTAAGTGTTAAAAATTACCAAGTGCTACCAGCAGTTGCCATACTTAAAACTCTTCACACACAGAAGCAGAACGTATTCTGTTGCTGAATTACTGTAAAATGTGAGTTGCCGTTACCTTGTGGGGGTTAATTTAAAGGAAGAAAATGATTATAGTCCTTTCTAAAGTTTAAGGATTTAATTTTTTTTAATTCCAACAACAAATATTGCAATAGCAGTATGATGTAGATATGCAAGGGGAGGATGAATTATTGGGTGACTCCATTGAGTCACTTTTCATCTACACTTAAAAGGTGCCAATTCTTTATTAAGTTTACTTATTTAACCTGCCATTTCATCCAGTCTAGAGAAGCTTTGCTGACATCTCAGCTTAATTTAGCTTGCTTAAGTGGAACTTTGCTACATTTAAAGACACATGCTCTTGCTCCTAGCTTATTTCACATCACTAAAAATAAATTATATACTGTTGATATCTGTACTCTGAGTACTCTATTTCCTTATGAACTGGGTCTTGCAGCTGTACTAAAACAACTTTTGAATGTCCCCTGGAGGAAATAAATGTTAAAATTTCATCTCTCAAATTTCCTACGATCCACAGAAAGTGCACTGCCAAGAGTGGAGATTCCCAAGCCCAGACCAGTCCTTCAGTAGTTTGGTGTGTCCCTCAGCTGCCAAGGTCCCATGCCCAGGCTGTGCTGGTGCTTTTTTGTGGCAGGAGCTCCTTACCCTGCTCCTGCAGAAGGAATGCTACTGGCTCAGTCTGTGATGCTGAGGGAATTCCCTTTAAGAGGAGCAGGGACTTCCAGGGATGTGCCAGTGGAAGCTGGCCTCTCATGGGGAGCTTTACCCCTCAAACAGCATGAGGATATTGGAACTTTTCTAGGATTTCTCAGCTGTTAGGAAGCAGAGCTAGAATTCCCCTGTTAATAGTTTGTGCTAACAGATACACAACGGGCCTGGAAAGCAGAGTGATGTTAAACTGCTTTGGGTTTGTGGCTTGTGCCTTTTTTAAAAGCAGACCACCAAAAAGGTCACTTCACACATGGCACTTTTTCATTAGTTTTGCATTTAGGAGGATTGTTCTTTATTCCTTCCTTTCTTCTATTGATCTGGGGGGAGAGGAGGCACAGAGGGAAGATGACAAATAGGCTGCATTTGTCCCTTCCCTTCTGTCATTTGTTTCACGGGTAAGTGAGTAGAAATGAAGACAGCATGTTCCACACCAAGTGCTGAGAGCACAGAATATGGCCTCCAGCTAGAGCACAAATAATTTCTATGCATGATGAATCCTTTCAATAACGAGGGCCCTGCTAATGCAGGATCAAATCACAGTCATTAGCTCTTGGCACTGTTCTTAAAATGATATAGAAATCCAAGCAGCATCCAGCCATGCTCCTGTAGCACACACAGACTAGCCAGGATTTCAGCTGGCAATTTACTTTTCTCATCAATGTATAATTGGATTAAAAAAAAAGAGCCATCTGATAGGATAAACTCCTCAAAAAACAATAACCTGCTTAAGGAAATGATGGATCATTCTGAAATAAGAGGCTGTGGTGTGAATCTATTGATGGATGAATTGATTCTGGGACTATTTCAAGACCTGTGGTCCTGTGTGATGGATGATTTTCTATGGCAGGTAACAAACTATTGAAACAAATATTCTAGTTCTTCTGATTTTCAGTCACCAGTGCCTTTTGAAACCGTGGTACTCACAGAAGGAATCACACCTACTGCAGCAAAAATGCTTTCAAACTGAGTTCAAGCTCTTTGACCATGATCGAGAAGCTTCACAGAGTCATTTAGAAGCATTTCTTGTTGTCTCAAGTCATCATTTTCTTTTAATTTTTCTGTATTATTATTTTTACATAGGTAGTAGTTATATTCATATTCTAATTTATAACACTATTTTTCAGTATTTGATCAACTGAAAAATTTTATTAATATCCTGAAACATGTAAATTGGAAATTCTCTTTAAATCCCCAAATAATTTCTTTGCCAAAATTAAGCGAACATAGTATTTTATTTTTAAACAGCACTTTCTTGGAAGATTTTTTATTTCCACTTGCTTTTGGTAACTGTGCATCCAGAAAGATATTTTACATTTCATTCTTAATAGATTTTTTAATGAAAAGAAAACTAGTAATTAGTAAAGAATTCTACTTAGATGGATGCCTCAGTATTCCCTGTGTTACTCTTCTTTAGGGAACAGTGTGTGGCAAAATAGATACTATTTTATAAATGAGGTTCACAGAAAATTAAACTTCAGCCTGTGTTTCACATTCTCTCAGTCCAGATAAGGGATGTCCCCTGCCCCCTGTATATATTTTTGGCAGTTTATCCACTCGAATAATTACAACTTTCATAAACTCTCACAGCACTATTGGATTTGCTAGTTTAATACAGCACTGGGTCTGATCTGGTACAGATCATGGGTCTGTTCAGAGTTTGTCAGGCTGAAATGGACTCCATTTGTTACCCAATCAGGCTGTAGGAATTGCTGGTTAATGAATTCCCTGGGGTGCCAGCAGGACAGGGAGCACGGGCCAGGCTGCCCACACTGTGTGCACAGAGCCCCTGAGAGCAGCTCAGGGCCTTTGCTGATGTCTGCTCAAATCAAAGGAAACCTAACAATGAAATTGTCCTTCTAGACTGTGACAAAAAGCCTGCTGACCAAGTAATTCCAAAAATCCTTGAGGCTTAGCTAACTCCAGAAGCACATTAACATGAAAAACCTGAAGGAGGCTCTGCCAGGGATGGACTCTGGTTTAAATCCAGCACAGAACACACTGCTGCTGACATCCAGAAAACACCATCAGATGCTCAGATTTGACTGTCCCAGACTGAGACAGATGACACCCAGGCCAAAATTCAACAACATCAGGGATAAAAGGTTGGTGCAATGGCCTGCTGATACCTTTCCCTGTTCTCTGAATTCCATATAAACACAGTGCTGAAGCAGCCTGTGTCAAACTGAGCCAAAACAGAGGATCAAGAGGGATAAAGTTTTAAAGTTGATTCAACACATGCTTCTTTTGAAAACAAGTTTTTAGGATGCTGCCACATGATCTCCTCTGGAAGAATATATATGTTCTCTTCCAAACCTATTATGCTGACTTTCTATGCAACCTTGATTAAAAATAGAAGACATTTTGGAAGCAAATTCCAAGTGATTTTTATATCTGCAAAGAGAATGTAATTATTTTTTAAATGCTTTGACTTTTTCCTCATCCAAAAAAAACCCATAAGCCACCCACCTTAAATGCTAAATGATGACTCACCTCACTGCTAAAGTTATAAACCAACTGGACACCATTGGTGACAACATCTGAAAACATCTGTGCTCCTTCTTCTGGGATTTGCTACAAAAACTGATCAGTACAAGAGGACTCTAAGCAGCAGAAGGGAAATGTGGTGCCTCTAGACAGTTGATTGCACATTTGTATCTAATGACAAAGCTTATACAGCAATATAACCACTTTGTTATTTAGGAACATTGGATTCTGTTCTGGAAAACACCTTAGCAATCACTATATGTAGCTCTCTTCTGTTGCAAGCTACCATATTTTACATGTTCCCTGTTATAAACCAGAATTAATTTGCTGTAATGCAATATGAAGATCAAAATTAGAACAATATTTTCATCTTCTCTTCAGTCAGTTTGTTTCATCTAAAAGAAAAATCACAGCTTGAGCTGTGTAATCTCAGCCAAAGATAAATCTCAGTTTATTATGTATCAAGACTTCCTGGGAAGCCATTTGGCTGAATTAAGCTCATCCTTCCTTTTTTGTGACAACTCATGTCATGACATTAAAGGTCATGTTCCTTCCTTTCTGTCACTTTAAATTATGCCATCAATATCAAGAAGTGATTCAACAGAGAATGTAATAAATGCTACAGAATTATTAAAATCATGCTAGGTGGCTGCTTTTCATACATTCATGATTTCAGCTAGCACTTCACATTCTTAACAGGAAAAACAGGTGCCTTGAACACAATAGGAAATAAGTTGAGGATGCAAGTCTGGGGAGGAGGAGTAACACATTCCAGTCACGCCATGGCCATAATCACAGCAATAGCACCACACACACATTCATTAAGGAAACATTCAGCTCCCCTCTTTGCAATCACCTTTAAAATGATTTTGCTCAACACTCTATCCCCAAAAGCATACATCTGGACTAAAATAAGAAATAAATCATTTAAAGGGATAAATGTTTATTGAAAACATTTGCATCTGACTCAATCAAAGTGCTTAGTTGTTACTTTTCAGTATCACTATTTTAGTTCCAGGTTCTTCTTTGGCTTTTAAATGAGAAATTTAAGTTTCACTTTTCAAACAAAGCACCTTTCTCTTTCCCCCACCTTCTGGCAGAGAGTCTCAATCTCCTTCCTATGAGATGACTTGGAGCTCCCCACCAGAAACAAGAATTGAAGGAATAATCCAACTGTAAACACACCATTTATGTTAATGGTTGTGAAAAACCAACCTGGAGAATTAATTGCCACACAGCAGCAGAATGTGTGTACTCCTTGTCAGAGGAAGCAGTAAGAACTCTGGGAGAAGGAAATAAAAAAAAATATTTTTTTATGTAGCTGCAGATTGAGATATGGCTCTTTTCCACAGGTTTAATTAGTATGGAGGCAGAGATTCCCACTTTGTAATTTCTCTTCCTTAATTGATTCATAGTTCTATTTTTGAGTTAAAATTCTGCACCCAACTACACAAATTACACCTCCCAGAAAGCAGAAACAAAGTCATTTGAAGAGCAGCTGAGGAGCTCACTGCAACATGGGTAGAGGTGACTAAATAACATGAAATGCACACAACAAGGGCATGGGGAGAAGGAATATCAAGGGAGGAGAGCCTTTCAGTAGCACTGGAGTTGGAAAGGCCAGGGGAAAAAATAAAAGAACTGACTGAAGAGCACAGCAGTGAAAAGAGGGATGAGAGGAGGGGAAGGGGAAAGAGATGGCCAAGGCAGCAGGACAGGGAATAAAGGCTGCCCCAGTGACCTGCAAAATAAAACTTCACACAGATGCAACACCTGGAGTCCACCTTGGCCAAGGGGCTCTCTGCTTATGCTTTTCAAATAAGTGAGGTCTGGTGGCCCTCCTTGCCTCTCCCACCTAGAACTACATTATTTTTTTTGTGCCTGCAGCTTCCAGCAGGATTTCTACCATCTGCTGAAACACTTCTCACCCTTCCCTTTGTGCACAGGAAGGATCTTTCCACCTTGCATTTTCTCTCCTCCAAGACTGATGCTAGGGATGGGCACATTCAGTGCTGAGAGCCACTCACTGCAGCCTCTGCTGCTGAATGCTGGAAGGAAAAAGCAGCACCAGAAACCTTCTCACTGCCTCTTAGCAAATTTCCACTTTTTTAACCCCAGTGCCAATCCTGACCCTTTCCCTCTGCAGCTAAAAGTCCAGTGCTTCTTGGGTGAAAGGGTTAGCCTCAGACAAAGAACCAGACAAGACATTTTTGCTGTATGCATTTTAAGTTGTGTTCTTGAATATTGCTGAGCATCTAACTTCAAATTTAGTTGTCTGAAGGACAAATTGGAAGAGCTATATAGATGTTGCATAATCAAATAAGAACATTCTAAAATATTACCACAGAAAGCTTTTTCTTCTTGATAAATGAGGCAGATAGAATATTTTTAAATGCAACTTGAAATTCCATTTTACATCCAGAATGTTGCAGCAACTTCTACTCTTGTTTAGCACATTCTTTACCCTTTTTTGTCACTCTGATCTTCTCAAAACCATGCAATCAAATCATTGTGAAATGCTGTGTTTAGTTTTCAGCCACACAGACATTTTCCTGCCTAAGAAGCAATGACTCTTAAACTGCCTCTTCTTTCTACTCAGTAATTACAGCCAATAGCATTTCAGAAATTTAGATGTAAACCAGGACTTCTGTATCTCCCAGTCAAGCCTCACCTCCAGAAAAACCAAGACAGATCCTAGAAACCTTTTTGTGTGTAAGTCAATTCAGGCAAATATTCTAACAAAGTCAGTATTTCAATTATGAAGCCAGCAACTACTCACATGTAAAGTTTTACAGTACTAAAACCACTAAAAAATGACAATGTTGCAGAACCATCAAGCTGTATTATAGTCTTAGTTCTCAAAATATTTGGATTTTATTAGCTCAGCAATGAGGCTTCCACTGCATGCCAATAATTCATTAATATATCTCACCTTAGAGAGAGGATCAAGTCAAACACGTTCCTTCTCATTTGATTTTAAATGAACATATATAATATATGTGAACTACATATAGTTTTGGACCTCAAGAAATAATCAGCAGTACCTCATTGGGCTGTGATATTCTGCAGGGAATCTTACACAATGAAGAGAAAAAAACTCTGAATAATTTACACTAAAATCTGCTTGATTTACAACCTTCTGTTCTATCTCTGTGGGAGACAGCTATGGCAATGAATCCTCGCAGTAAATCTACATTTAACAAAAGAAGTTGCTAAGCTCCAACAACTGGCCAGTCCAACTTAAATAATCCTGACAAGGAGATAACTAAATCCCAGAGACTCCAAGAAAGAACACAGAGAGCTGTTCCATTATCTGATTTAACCACAGCCTGGCTATAGCTGAGTCACCACAAGGCTGCAATGGGCTGACCCCGTTTGTGTCAGGCAAACACAGCACAAAGACTCCCAGGCCAAGGATTGTCAAAGTGAAAAAAAAGGGTAAAAACGAACATTAGAACCCAAGGAAAAAAGAAACAAAAGCACAGCATTAGTAAGGGCTGCAGCACGCCCTGCTACTGCTAAATTTCTTACAGCAGAGGGCTGGAAGGAGAACAGAGGAGGAGAGGAGCATGTCTTCCTAGAGGTTCCCAAGGAGCCTTTGGCAAGCATGGTCAGGCTGCCCAAACACCTCACACTGGGCTGGGCAATGCTGGTATCACCCACCAGTGTTCAAAACATCAGATTTGAAAATGTCTACCAGTTCTGGAGGCAAACACTTAGACACTTACACATGGAAAAATGACCCTGAACAAGCAATGCATTTGCCAGAAGATAGCAGGAGTAAATGCTGAGCAACATCCTCAGGTGGTGTAGCCCAACTTTTAGAAAAGATTCCTTCTTAAGAAAACTGAGGACATTTAATGCATTTTTGGAACTGTTGAGGAAAAAATTCCAAACAAACACCATTTAGGTTTTTAAAATCCTACTGCTTAACAGAAGACGAAATCTTGAATATTCATTATCTTCCTGAATTGGAATGAGTGTTGGAAAATGAAAAATCAGGAGATGGCAGAAACAGGGAAAACAGCCAGACTTCCTCTGTGTGAAACATATGTGCCAGTTTTGTTGAAAAATAAGGAGAAAGAAGTTCCTCAAATTGCAGCCCATAGGTGATGATTTACACGTACAAAACTCACGCCGAGATCCTCGCCTTCCTGCAGCCCATTCTTCGAGATCAGCTCAGGCATTAATTACACCAATGACTCTGCTGCTTACAACGGGGAGCAGGGATCATCCCACACTTGGGAAGGCAGGAATCTGACCCTGGAGGAGCTCCTGACTGCAGTGTGCTGTTGGTGCTGGTTACTGCTGGATGCACAGAGCAGTTACAGCGGGTAAGAGTCAGGTGGAGATCCCTGCTGGCTCTGGGGGTGAACAATTCACACAACAGCCATGAGCACAGCAGAAGTGTTTGTGATCCCTGAAGAGGTGGCTTTGGGAGGGGTTTTACAGCCTGAGAGAGTGGAAAGGTCCCCTCCAAGCCTCCAATCACGTGGGGGTGAGGGTTTTTAACCCAAATCAACAAACCAAACTCTTAAGGATCAGCCGGCAAGGATCAGCCTTGGAAAGGATGTTCATTAAAGCTCTTCTCAAAGGTGCAAAAGACAAAAATAAAGCAACAGTTGAAGGGAAGGAATGCAGGATGTGGTGCTGAAGAGGATGCTGAGAAACAGAGATCCAGAAATTGCTCCACTCAGGCAGAACATTTGGCTCATGCGAAGTTTCAACAGTAAACTGTTTTTCTCAAGGTCCAGAACCCAATCAGAATTGTAGGCACACAGAACTAGAGGCATTCAGATGTGGCTTTCCCACTAAAAAAAACCCCAAACAACTCAAAGGCACTCCATAATTTTGTATTGCTGTTATAATTTCAGATATTTATGAGGGAGAGAATCTGTATTCCTTATGAAATTAATTGTTTTATGCATTATCATTATTCTGATTGGAAGACTGAGTTCTGGAATAGCCTCTCCCCCTTCCTGGGGCATTCTGATTATCTGCAGGAAAAAAGGACATGGGTGTTTTAACAGAGATATGTTTAGGTTCCACTAAAATACCATGACAACCTTCAAAATTATTCACTTTCAAAGCTATTCCAGAATAATCTGTAAAGTAACATCAAATATTTCATGCTATTTTGGCAGAAAATGAAAAGTGTTCCATTTCATGCTTAATTTATTTTTTAATTATAAATCTGTTGGTAAACAGTACCATAATAGGCTTTGCTTTGTGCCTGCTTTATGCTTCTGAACTCTTAGAGTTTTAATATGTTTTCAATACAAAAAACAAAATAATAACTGCTCCTGGAAATGACTGGCTGGATGAGTTCATCCCTAAGTATATTTTGGCATTAATCACATACACTTGCTAGTAAGGGACATTAAAAAACCAGATAGAAAACAGTCTGATAATTTTTAAACATCAGAATAGTAGTAGAGGTAATAATTTATAACTAGAATAGTTTAATATCAATTCTACCATAACAATAATCTTTTCAGGAAAACAGGAAGACAATTTTTAATTAAAACCACTTTTTGTATAAAATTGTTAAACCAGCACATGGGTGACATCCCACAAAGACATAGTCTCATATTTTACTTACTCCCTCTGCTGTACTCCTGAAAATGAGAGTTCCCCTGACATATGAGTGACTGCTTTGGCTTCCTGATGCTCTTTTTGAAGTTTCACAATCACTTAAGATAGTGGGGGTTGGTATTTAAACATTTATATTACCAAAATTACAGCATGCTGATTCATTAACAGCCAGCCTTTACTGTATTTGGGCAGGAACACCTTTCCTTTTGCTGCTTTGTGGCAGCACATTCTCCCCCCTAAAGCAGGAATAAGCAATATCTGCCCAACCACACACAAACCAATCACCAAAAGAGCCTTCCTATCTATAAGTGCAAAATATACATGTAATTAGAAATATATTTTGAAAAATAGCCTCCCTTCTACGAGTCTTTGCTCATGTCTACACTCAGCCTTTATTGCTGAAGGTATCATCACACCCTCTGCTATTTGTAGCATACTCTGAGTAATTTCACATTTGCCAAGCTGTTGACAACTTCACCCCCAGCTCCCACAAGAGCTATGGATTTGCAGAACACACGGATATTGGAACTTCTACAGCAGCAGAAACAAGCACAAATATTTGCAAGGGATCAGGAAGCCTCCCTAGCACAGTGACAAGCATTAGGAAATCCTGGCTTTGCATATAAGATAAGAAGTTCAGTTTACATGGCCTTACACACAGATTCACCCAGGCTGGTATTTCAGCTTAGGTCAAGAGGAAAGTTCAAGCAGTCAGCTCCTTTCTGCCATTAAATAATTTATCAGCACAACTGCACAACACATTCCAAGGCTCTTCCATCACTGCAGCCAGAGTGAAAAAGGAAAATCTGCCAGGCTGAACTGGAGGAGAGCTGCTCTCCTTCCTGAGAGAGGGCTGTGCTGGAAATACAGATTTCAGGCCAGCCTAGGCAGGTGTTTATGAAGCAGAGTGAGCACTGTGGCAATTCCTCACTGAAATCTGTCAGGACTGCACAAAGCTGAGGATGTGTTTTAGGAAGGGGGATGGCAGCTTAGTGGTCACTCCAATAAATCAAAGCCTCAGCTGCACAGAGTGACTCCAACTGCAGGAGGGAATTCCCTCAGAGCCTCCCTCTCCCAGCAAACCTGCTCCTAAAAAACAGTCAGGAAGGGACTGAATCATTTAATAGTGCAATATGTATTTTAAATAGTGTGCAAGAACAAAAAAGGAGCGTACAGGTGTGTAGATATACAAATTGAAGTCAGAATTCCATCAAGAAATTAAGGTTCTTTCTACATAAACACACAGCTCACGAAGTTTTAAAAACAGTCTTACAAATATTGCCCTTGGCTTGTAACAGAATATTTTATAGAAAATAATTTAATAAGTAATCCTTCCAGGCTTACTTCTTTCTATATTTACTGGAGGAGTAAAGACCTTTATTTTATATTGATACCTTTCTATATGCAAACATCTGGCTTTATTTTTCAAATTCCGTTTTATATCCCCTACTTTTTGTCAAGATTTAAAACTGATTAAGATAATGCTTTAGTTCTCATTTCATTTCTTAGAAACATTGTAATACCTTTTGATGTCAAGACTAAGGCCAAGCTGACAACTTGTATTTTGTTGTTTTTTAAACTAACTTCTGTTATCCAGACTAAGAAAAGAAACAGCTACTTACAGGATTTAAATTCCATGTTAAACTTTTGCAGTAGGTTAAGAAACTGAAGTTTCAAAACTTAGTTATTAATTTAGGATACAATTACATTATTTTCATTTATAGAATCTACTACTATATTATTACATTAAATTAATTGTTCTATGTATAACAAGAGAAATAAAAACCAAAATTGCATAACTGCAAAAATTATTCTTGAGCACATTGTTGTAAGAAGTAAACCTGACATTTTAGTTGAGCTCAACGTGACTGTTCAAAAATTTTCATCGTTACCTCCATAAATTTTCCAAGAACTGATTAGCCATCACTCATAATTTACTATTCACCTGAAAATAAAAGAACCTCCCAAACTGTAATTGAGGCAGAAGTTCTAAGGAACTGATTATCAAAGCAATAGTAGAATGGAAAAAGGAGATGGTTTTGAAATCATAATGGACAAGTCAGTGTTCAAAGTCAGTGACAGTGGAGCCACTCTTCTTTTCCCTTTAATCCCATCCATCCCTTAACTGCAGACATAGCAGGGCTAAAATCTGTTGATAGAATAATTTATCTATAGAGATAACAAACAAATTTAGCAGTTATGCCTATATGTATGTACCTGCACACATATATGCAAACAAAAGCAATTAAAGGAAAAAGTGTATTTTACTGGGTAATTTCTTTGCAACAAATAATTCCACTAACTCTATGAAAGTTATTAAAGTAATTCTAATTTATGTATTAATAAAATATGCAAAAACCACACATGCTCTCTCTGTGTTTACTCAGTACACAAGGATCCTGATAACAGATTTTACTTTAGTCATTTCTTTCCTTTGTTTGCTTCATAAGAATAGATTTAATTCCAAAAATCTTTGTGGAACTCTCTCTACACTACAAAAATGGCATTAAGAAAAATCTTTCCATAGAGCTATGAGGAACATTTCTTGGTATATTGTGTTTACAACAGTGTTTTCAAAAAGGAGCCAAACTTTGTTCAGTGGAAATGTTGGAAATTATTCCAAGGAAGAAAAACATTTTTAAAAATATGGAACTTAAAGTTAGTTCTGTCAGCTTATAAAAATGTTTGGATCAGTAACCCTAATGTGCCTTAAAAATTTTGGGAATTTTAAACTCTAAGTGTGGCTTTCCAAGATCTCCAATCTTGACCCCTCAAAGACTTTACTGAACTGAAACACCAAGTTCCAGAGCACAGCAATCTTGATGCCACAGCTTGGCATTAACACAAAATGTGAATCAAATCTCATGTGTCTTCAGGCAATACAAAATACCCCAAAATGGTACCTGACCCCAGGTCTGTATGGCCAAAATGTACACAGGACTTGAACTGGATTGATTGACAAAGGCACTAGGTTTACTTTCCCTGTATCATCCTTGTAGAAGGTCATTTAAAATCCTTTAGACTGTGCATTTTAAATGATTTTGTCATGAGAAATTAATTTACAGGCTTATGGACTTTGCAGAAATGATAGATTTCTAAAGACTTTTTGAGCAGTGAATAATGAACTTTGCCATCCCCCTCAACACTGACTGATTTTAGTTTCCTGAATAAGTGAGGCGAGTGGTGGTCTTATCTCTGTGCTGAGGTCAAACGATTTCTGATTGGAAGCAGCAAGAATAAAAGCCAAAAATTTCTGCCTTCTAATACATCAGACCTCATCACTCTCCTGTACAGCAGCACAGCTCCATCTGAATGTCTCCAGAAGGAATTCTCAAGAATTATAACTAGGAGACCTTGGCTAAAATCTGTCAATGCAAAGCAAGAATTTTATTTCCTCTCCACACTGAAAAAAAAAAAAATATGTTTGTCACCTAAAGGTGCTAATTTCCTTCATCTTTTGAAGCAATCTCAGGATCAAGTTTTCAATTTTTGAAATAAAGCCTCCCCTTTAACATTGAAAACTTTGTATCTAAGTGATATAAGGACTATCATTTGGGAATACTTTTTTTTTCTTTTTTTTATCCTAATATTTCCTTCTTTAAATACTCTGCATCAATGCAAAGCAAATAAAGGATTTTATATCTCTGACATCAAAAGTTGCTCTAGAGAATTTGACAGTCATGAGAAGAATTAAATCTGTGGCATCAGCTTGAGCTTGGTAATGGGCCAACATCTGGACAGCTTTGATTGTTTAGAGGTGTTATCCTAAATCCAAATCAGCAGCCAGCACAACCAAGGCTAACATCTTCCTATATATAGATATATGTATTTATATATTTCTAAAAATTTCACTCAATTCCCACTTTACAGCTCCAAATGTCACCTGTTCCCAGTAGTCACACTCCAGCCATGTTTAGGCATTATAAATTCCATGATTCTTTAGAATACATGAATTTATAGCCTCACTTTTGTCCCTGACCCAGCTACACATTGATGAATGAGATCTCAGACTAGATAGGTAAATAGAAAGAAGGTGAAGGATGGGAGCTTGCAATGTATAATTTATTATAAGTACCACAAAATACCAGTGCTGAGAGAAAACAAATTATTGGCTTCTCATGCAGTGACCATGAGAAGGTGATAAATATTTTATTATATAGTGCTCATCAGACATTTGAATAGCTCATCTGTCCCATTTATGCCAGCTAAAATGAATTCAACCTATCTGTGGCAAATGTATTTTTAATGTTTTGTTACCTACAGTGGAAGGGGCAGCTAAAAAGACCCTCTTCCCCAAGAATCACATTTTTCATTTGATTAAACACTGTAAACTGTTTATTCTTGAAGAGGCTTTTCTTGTTCAAAGTCCTTTACATCTTACAGAAATTTCATGCCCAATTTCATTCCACTTTCTAGGAAGCAGAAGTTACCAAAGCTGTTTTCCAAGCTGTGAGAACATGGTCTTTTGATGGGAAAACACTTGCCTCATACTAAAATTAAAGACATTTGGAAACACCTACGGACACTCTTCCCTTCAGAGAAGTCGAGCCAGATAACTCCAAGTGGCCTTTTGTAAGAAATACAATCCTGAAAAATTAGTAATTGTCTGAATTCAAAAGGCTCATTTCTGGTACCTGTTACCTGTCAAGACTCTCACATTTGCTTTCCAAGAGAAAGCAGAACTTCCAGAGATATTGAGGAGCTCCAAGAGGGACATGAAGTGATAAGAACCTGCTCCAAATTTCCCATAAAAATGAGTAATTGGAAGCCCTTTACACCAAGCCTCTGTTACCCTCCTTGGAATACAGCAAATGCTTTCAAAGTTCTCTTTTTGTTGTCTTGCTATTCTTGATCGCAGTACTGTCAACTGTTATGAGCAAAAAAATAAGACCAAGAAATTTGAAATTCCTGGTTCTAGGTCTCAATTTACTTTCCAGAATGTACCTCTTGTAGGCATTCAGGCTGGGAGCCATACTGCTCCTAATCCTAAATAAAACCTTGGATTTAACATGGACTCCTCTAAATCAGAAATCAAGACTAAAGGATTCAAAAGACATTTATATAAAATTCTCTGCTTACCCTTCTGGAACTTCCTATATCAAGAATTATCCAGGATCAGGAGCTATAAACTGCATCTTGTTAGTGTTGACTTCTGACCCTACACTTTTCAGAAATATAGGAATCAACCAGAAAAAAATAATGGTAAATTCAACTCTACTTATGCCAAACCTCTGCTTACATATTTGGATCTTGTTGAATATCTCACTTATTTGGACATGCAGCTTCTATTTTTCCTAACCCTGTTTTTATTCTGGCCTTTCAAAGCCGCTTCTCTCCCTAAAACTTTGCTAACACAGCCTGCACTGAGCTCCCACAGGCAGTTCTTGTTCCTGGCTTTATCCCTAGAGATGGAATGGGCAGGAGAGCACAAAGAATTGAGAGCCCTGGAAATACAACTACCAACAGCTATTTAAGGGTTGGCTTTTGGGTTCAGAAACAGGGAATTCCTTTCATTTCTATACATCTCTGATATCCTTTGACTTGCATCCCTTATAATCATCCCTCTGTTGCCATGGTGCATATGAAGCTCTCAGTGGTGAGCGGGCTCAGTGTCTCTGCACTGACAATAACAAAGAACACAGATGGCCACTGCTATTATTCCCACTCCCTCTGTGTCCTTGTGCACTTGATGGAGTCTGGAAAAATGTCTCTGTTACTCCACCCATATAATATTGACCACCACAAAAGCTGATGGAGCAGCAATAACAAGATGGAACACAAAGAGTTTCAAAAATTTCTGCCTCCCAGTAACAAAAATACACGAGCTCTTACATCAGAGACAGAGGGTCCAATAAAGGGGATTGAAATGAAAAAAAGCCCCACAAACAGGAAAAACATGCTTTGATAACATCTGCTTAGATGAAGCAAGGTCAGAGAATCAACAGCAACCCAGGGCTGTTGGTAGAGCTCAGTTCTCTGGTCCTTTTTGATGAAATCACCATTGACATGATGAGTAACATCACAAAAGCCAAAAATGTTGTGTCAAAAATCATCAGCTGCTAAATGAGCTGACTAATCAAATACAGCAGAGAATAATTCATCCTTTTGTGCTCCCCATATCCTGATGAAGCACCCTGTCTTCCTCAGAGTTTTTAGAGGAATTGTGTCTTAGTTATATCTGGAGAAAAGGTTTCTCTGGTGAAAGCAGGGTATTTTGAACATCAGCAATCAAAGTATGTCTATCAAATCTGAAGGGTAAGGTTAGGAAACAATTTTTGTTAACCAAACAACTTTGAGGTGTCAAAATACTCTTGTGGGTGGCCAAATATTTAAAACTCAGAACAGCTGAATTAAAAAAAAAAAAACCAAAACACAACAGTTTTAATCTGAAAGTCAATTTCAGGGAAAAAAAAAAAAAGAGGCATAAAACAGAATTTTTGCCTTAGTATTTTGTGTTTGGACACCCTGATTTTGCTCCCCTGCACATTCCAATAAACCCCAAGTTTAGCACTGTTTCCTCTTTTTCCATGCTCTATTTTGGGGATGAGAGCACAGTTCTAATGCACCATTTATCATTATATTAAGCTACATCAAAATGGGACCAAAAATTTATCTTCAATTTATTGATTTTTTTTTTTGATTCTTGTTTCTGATTGACAAAAGCAAAAGGTAAACTCTGAGGTGTTTTCTAATATGCAAACCAGGGACATTATTTACAATATTTGAAGCAGAATTTATGATAGACACAACTGTTTTTGAAGGTTATTTTCCTTAAAGAAATTATTTTGCTTCTGATACCCAACTGTTTTGAATTTAGCAGCAAGTGATTTATGAAGGAAATCAGTTAAATATTAGAAGTTCTGTATTTTTATAGTTTATTTTTTCTCAACAATTCCATATGTGCTTTTGCACTCTTATGAATTCTGAGCTCTGTATTCAGTAATCATTCTTTCTAACAACCTAAACATGTACTGCATTATTTGTGAATTAGAGAGCAATTTATTTAGGAATTTCAGAAAATTGCTTTTCTTCTGGGTGCTATTTTGCAATCTATCCATTTTGTCTTTTGTCTACCATTGCTTCTATGTGACATGAGCCTTGAGATATTTCATACAGATGTGAATTGCAGGATTGGAAAAAAAAAAAAAAGTCTCAAAGAAAAGATCCAGCTTTGATTGTGGCCAGAAGGAAAAAACAAGTTCTATGAAAACAAGGCAAAACTGAGGAACAAAACCTTGTACAGGGCTGCTGTTATATAAATTTATCTCTCTAATGAGATGCCCACAGCCACACAAGCCTGGATCTGACAATCAGTTCCAAGTTCCTTCACCAGTATGAAGCAGGATTTCCCCAGCATCCTCCTGAATCTTCTTTCAGAAATTTCCACACTGAGATATATTTTTGGTAAGAATTAGAAGATTCCACCTGGCCCTAAAACATTCATTCAGGTGGGTTTTGTGAAATGTGTTCTTCATTTATTGAAGCTAAATAAGCACTAAAGGCTCAGTTCAAGACTCACATACCCACGGGAGATACCTGATGCATAACTTTAAAAAAAATACGGCCACAAAAGGAAAATTTACATTACACAACAAGAAAAACTTGGCAAACTACATCATCCACGGGAGCTAAAGAGGAACATATTTGTGCTACACATTTAATGTGCTAATGGCAGCAAAGTAAGCAATTAACACTGAGATGTGAGATACGATTTAGCACTTCTTTTTCATGTATAACCCAGGTGCCAAAAAGGCCACCTGAATTTCTTTTGCCTTCTCCTGCCTCACCCTACTGCATGCAGTGGAAAAGAAACAAAGGCTTTTGTACCTCCTCCCTAATAAACAAGGTGAATTTTAGGATTTCAAGGGTCTAGACCAAAACATAAGAAGGCTTTCTTAACCTGGAAGTAAGGTTAACTTCATCCTTTGCCTCTATGCCAAATCTGCAAATTTTATAAAACAGTTTATATAGAAATTACAGCCATGCAGCATATGCAGAAGCCAACCCACTGGAAGGAGGAAAGTCTTCTATCCAGCTGGTCTGGTGCTAAAAACAAACCCATCTGACTGTCAGGAGAACTATTTTTGTCCTGGCTGGCAGCCACACCAACACCCTTCCCAAGGCTCTTCTCCTCTCCCTCATCACGTCCCATCCACTGGCTCAAAGCTGGTTTTGCAGAACTCCTCAACCCTTCCCTTCCCCAGGGAAACTCCCCAGTTTGCCTCTCACACCAGCTCCCAGGCTCTCCTGAGCTCCTCTAAGAGCCAACAGAGACAGGACAAGCTCTTGTTTCTCTCTATTGACCCAGTTTCAGTATGTGCCAGGCCAGAGATTGACAACTCTGAATTTTTTTTCACGTATAACTTCCCATGACCATACACTGGCAAATGGCTGTGGATCTAATTCATTGATGGTAACCTGCTTACAATTTAACTATGAGAAAATTTGGATGGTAGACCTGGAGTAACAACCTCAACTTCACTCAGCAGTAACACAAATGTCACAGCCAACTAATGGTGGTCCAAAGCAGGAGAGCAGGTGCATCAAATTCTCATCCAGCAGGAAAACAGGATGAAGGCACACTCCCAGGGATTGGGGAAGCAGACAAACAAACCAGCAGAAAAGTGCAAAAACCAAGATGCACTGAATTAGATTCCCTCTGGACTATGAGAATCCAGCACATCAAATCCACATCATGAATATTACCCTCACTCAGCTCAATGGGAGAGGTTGTCTTACCTAGCAGCACCCATTTAATAGGGAGAGATTCTTTGCCTAAGCCTTTACACACCCTTAAAGACTTGTGTGCATAAACTGTTCTGGAACTCACTTTGGGAAATTTGTAAACAAGTTACAATCACATTTAGCAAAAAAATCTGGCCTATGACTCCTGTGTGTGTTTTTGGAGCCAAACCTTTTTACAGGCTCCTCAGTGACATTTAATTAGAACTCTGGGTGGCACATTCAGCCTCATGTCAGCAAAATACCTTGGGTAAACAGCAGCAAGCAAACTTCAATGGGTTTATTTACCATACAGTTAATAACCTGGGTGAACTATTTATCTTGGGCCTAATATTTATTTTGGCAGAAAACTTGGTACACATCCTTTATTCTTTTTGCCTCTCATATGTACAGAAATTTTAGATATATCCATTGACAAATAGCAAAGTTCAGAACCTTTTCCTGAAAATAAACACTGATCTATTGCTTCTGTATCAAAATGTTACTAAGCACTGAATTCACTCAACAAAAAACAGAAGGTTCCCTTGCTGTCTCATACTCACATCCTTCACTTCTTTTAAACACACAGAAACGCTCTCAAGAGAACATGTACCACCCTGAATTACTTTATTTTCAATAAAATCCAGCAGTGGTACTACAGTAACCATCTTCACCATGATTAATGTAGGAAACATTTGGAAAACATGTTATTATTATTCTAAATTACATTTGCCTGAGTTAGTTTTTATGCATGGCTACTAAAATATAAAGAGTTCTGAATCGTTAATTGCAACATTCATCCTTCTGAGATGAGATTTGAAGAACAAGTACATGTTGCTGAAAGGTTTTGAGTTTGAGAATCTGCAAACTAAAGAAAAGAGAGCAACATGTTGTAAAAGTCAGTCTCCAGGCTATCAAACCCAAAGATTCCAGTGCCAATGACATCCTTAATTAAAGATTTCTGTTAAACATCAAGACCAGAATGTACTTCCAGCTTAATGCTGTGACAGAAAACTGTTTTACTCTGCACTTTTATAGTGTTTTTCCTCTGATCACTGCTGCTGAGTGTTAAATCCTCCCTTGTCCTACAGCAGCATTATCTGTTTCTCAGGCACAGTAATGCACTCTCTCAAAGTTGTGATGGATTAAGATGCACTGGGATTATTAATCACAGCACAGAGGGACTGGGCAGAGCTTCTCCCTGTAGATTTTGCAGATTGTTCCAGTGACCTCTGGGAACCCTTATCTTCAGCCCATGCAGTCCCCAGGAAATGTTTTGGACATAAAGAGAAGTACACAGATGTGATTGAAATATGGAATTGGAAAATAATTTGGATAAAACATCAGACTCCCTCTCCTGTAACTTCCACGGCCACACGTGATTGATCCTACAAAAGACAGGATCAGGGACCAGATTCCTTTTCTTTGGTGACAGAGGAAGCATCCAAGCAGGACCTGAAGGTTCCACAGACAGAAAAGCACATTTTCTCCAGTCTTTCCCAGTAACAGCCAGAAGAAATAACTTTCCTGTTTGTGATCAGCTATAGCACAATTACACTTTCCATGCAATGATTAAAGTTCAAGAAAATTGAGATATGGTTAATTCCAATAAAACAATAGATCTTGCAGCTGAATTTAGCATTTCTGCACAAAATTTCCTTTCAATAGCAGTCAAGTAATTTCCTATTTGGCCCATAATAGTCCTAAAATCCTAAATATCAGCACCACAAACCCCAAGTGCAGGTTCAATCACCATTGATTTTCGATAACCAGCACAGTTTTGAAATGTATCTACTGAAAATATTCAATAATTTCTTTTGTATTCTGATATGCACAAGTGGGTTATTTATCAGGAAAAAATATATTTAACCCTACAAATGAATAAGTTCCTGAAAATAGCCCCTCTCTGTGGTTACAACCCTGCTTTTGCAAACTTGCAGTTTAATTATTCCATGCTTCAATATCCCAAAGGCAACAATGCATTTTTCAAAAGTTATTGGATCATAAGCAGTGCTTTCAACCAGACTTCCAGACAAAGCCTACCCAACACCTTATTTATTAATAATGGCACATACTTTGATTTATATTGTATGCATTCAGCAAAGAAGCAGCCTGTCTCTGGTGGAAAGCAAGCTCCCACTTTTAGCAGATAAAGATGTTTCACCTTCAGCCCACACAGAGCTCCTGAGGAGTCAAAGCTGTGGGTTTGGCCCTGTAGGAAGATAACAGGGGGGGTGATGGAAAGAAACAATTTGGAATTGGGAGAATGCAGGGATTGCACAGAAATGTGCAAGGTTGCCAATGTCAGGGCACAGTTGCCTCGTGGCAGCGGCAGCAGCACTGGCACCCTGGCACTGCTCATTCCCTGACTTCAGGCAGCACCTACTCAAACTGGCATTTGCTGTTCTCCCTGCCAAACTGTCCCTCTTCCTTCTTCTGGTTTTCCTGTGTGATTGGAGAAACAAGGAGATCTGTGCTCACCTCCTCAATCTGCTCTAATTTCGCCAGTCAAGACCCTCCCGGACTTTGCTTTCCATGGCTGAGAGTTTATTTCCCTTTCTTCAGGCTTTCATCTGCACTCAGAGAATATTCCTTCATAAACTGCAATGAGACTTAGCTGGGGAAAAAGGATTTAAAGGCCACAAGGAAACTGAAAGTCCTGTTTTTCTTTATGAAAAGTAGATTGGTCATTTTGCCTGTTTTAAAAAACACTCAAATATAATGAATCAATTCGTGCAGTTGTAGGAGAAGCCATGAAATTATTTCAAAAGAAAGTAAGACTGTTATAAATGGACAAAAAGAAGGAAAAGAAAGCCCAGACAAATTTAAAAATACATTACTAGCAAAAACTTCATGACATCCAACTTTTTGGAATCTGTTTTATACTTAATACATACCACTGACTTCTTTTCAGGCTGAAACACTCTGTACACCCTTGAATTTTTTTTTTCTTCAAATCTCAATTTATAGTAATTTATCCTACCTTGCCAGTCCACTAAAAATCTTTTTTATCAGAAAAAAAAAAAACCAAAAACCCACCAAAACACAAAAACCCCAGAGAAACAAACAAACAAAGAAGAAGGAAAAAACTAAAGTTCCATGTTTGTTGCAGATACACAGAAAACTCAACTTTAAAAGACTTTAGGGATCATCTGAAACCAAGTGGTTGCCCATGACTGAAGACCATGATCTGTACAAGACAGAGGTCAGTTTTGGCATTGTCATGCTGAGATTTCACTTGAAAGAATATTAATCCCAGCAGATATTCAAAACTTAATGGTCAAGGCCCTGAGCAGCCTGATCTAGGCTGGCCCTGCTCCAAGTGGGGTCTCAACCAGGTGACCTCCAGAGGTTCATTCCAATCAACTATTCTAGGATTTTATTTCAAGGTTTATAATTTTTAAAACCAATGCTTTTGGAATAGCTCTATAATCAGGATAAAATCCTCACTGCATCAATAATCTATGGTAAACACAAGAAAGGGACTTCAGAAGACAATGCCATCAGCAGCAGAAGAGCCTGACTCAAAGCCCATTGAAATTCTCTTCCTTTCTTTAAGTCCTAAAAAAAGATGTTTAAAAAACAATTCCAGAACAGCAGACATTAATATCCAATAGACATTCCCTGCTCTGCCATCTGTCCTACATTTCCTTCCATTCCACTGAACTTCCTGCATTAGTAACTGGCATTTCAAAGGGAGACATTCCACACAGGTGCTCTGTTGCCACTAGGATTAGTTTAGCTTTTACATTTGAAAGTCTGGGGTTTGTCTGGGAAAATGTGAATGCTTCCTTAACAGTTAATACCTGTAAGGTGAGGAAAGTAGTCCATGGTAAGAGATTAGTGTCTGGACAGGTGCTATTGAGGAGTTCATCTTAAATCACTGCAAGGCCAATATATTCTATGCCTATAATTGCTGCTCAAAGTTCATGGTGGCATTTTGATGATGTGCCTAAAATAGTCTTCGTGGGTGCTGTTAAAGCTGATTTGACAGCAGGTAAGGCATGAGGGGCAATGACCCAGCTGAATGCCTGTCTGAGTAATTTTGATAAGTGTGCAGCCTGTGAAGAAACTTCTTAATTGCTCCAATATTCTTCAATTGTTCCTGTTCACAGGCTCTGTGAGAAAGGTCATCAATCACAGAGGATGTGAAGTTTTTATGTTTTGCTTGCTTAACAAAACACATTTTAAAGAAAGTAAAACCAGTTAATAAGAACTTAAGGACGTTATGATGTTCCTTCTCCTAACAGCAAATTTGGAACATGAATCATTTAGTATCTCTATTAGAGGGAGGCACAAGCTCAGTGCTAAACCTTGCTCTTATTCATGCTCTGCAAGAGAAAACATTGCCTCTGGTATTTAGATGTGGTAATGGCAGCAATACATCCACTAATTAAAAACTTATGGTGTATAGAAGGGGCAGAGCAGGCAATCCTATCTAGCTCTGGACTTGCCCCTGAGTTCAAGACAAGGCATTCAGTAGTTTTACATTTTTGATGAGCCATGAAAGAGCACAGCCTACACACAGGCAGCAGGTCTGGAGAGATCTGAGAACACAGGGCCACTTCTCAGATTTCAGGACACTCTCATCACTTCCACATGACCAGGACAATCCTGGCTCTTCATCTGAGGCACAAAGAAAGGTCAGCCTTGGTGCATGGCCCTTCTTTCCTACTCCAATCCGAGTGTTGCTGTGAAAAACGTGCCAAAAATTGACTGGGTTGACTTTATTTCAATGGTTGGTCCCTTTGCTTTGGAATAATCTCGTTGCATAAGAAGGTGCTTTCATTCCAGGAGAGACACCAGGCCTGAATTCATCCCTTTGTATCTAATACTGTGTACATTTCAGATCGCATCAAGGTTGCCATAGGAACAAAAAGATTTGTATTGAATGGCAAAAACTTCAAAAAATATGATATATGAATCCTGCATAATTTGTTGACAGTAAGTATTCATTGCCTGAGGTCTATATCACTTTAAAATTACACATTTTTGCTAAGAAAGAAATTGAAACCTTGATAAAGCAATTAAATTTTACAGAATATTCACATTTTTTTCCACTTGCTGCTTTTGGAAATAATTTTTTAGATTATACATGTACATACACCATATCCAGTTAGGGAATTCTCCCTGGTTCTGCCAGCAGATATTTTAAAAAGAGGAAGAAACCTCTCAATCATGTGAAAAAAAACCCCAAAAAACCAAAACCCCAAAACACTACCATCTACATTCCCACTGTCCCTTTATATTTACCCTTCCAATCCAGGCAAGACTCTCATTTTAACAACATCTGCAATATTATCTCCAAATACTTTTGAGCATTTTTAACATTAAGCAGCCCAAAAGCTAAACTTCCATTATATTTCCTCTTCTTGCAGGTACTTTCATCTCTGCAACTCCAATGTTCCAACCTCAGAGCCTTTCCTTGCAAACCAACCCCATACCAAGCAGTTCTCTCCCCCAGACTTTATTTGATATAGTAACAGATGGATCCCAAACTGTAGAAAGACACCCACTGACTTCAAACCTGGAAAGATTTAAAGTGCATCTGTAATGTGCCAATTCCCACTGATTCCCACATTTCTATGGAAAACTGCAAAGGAGAGGATTTTAGGCTGCTGATAAAAGCATCCTGAGAAAACCCACAGCTCCACACATGGAAATCCCTGTGATTGCACCTGCCTGGTTTGGGGGAAAGAAACCCTTCTCTGGTGTTTCACCAAGAGCTAAAACCCAAACCATGTTTTTCACAGGGAAGAGGCAGCAAATTTTTTTTCACCATTAGCCCTGAAGGTCACAGATAATTGCAGAGATTCACAAGCAATACCATAAAGAGATTTTGGACACTGAACTCCTGTTGTTCTGGCTGCAAAGGAGAGAAGGAATTCCCTCTCAAAAGGTTATCAGATCACTGAGAACTGCATCATGTGATAAAATAATTCCTCTTATCCTTGCACTGGATAATTGAATGGAGAGAAAAAACAATGTTACAAAATCCATCCTCACCAGGCAGCATCTGCAGCACTGACTTTACAGCAAACCCTTTCCACAATCCACAGAATCAGAGGAAAATAAACTGCAAAGTTTGTGGAGTCAATTATAATACCAAATGAAATAATTTTGATCTTTTTGTGGACACTCTAGAAATGGAAAATAATTTATTCCCTGAAGTCCTTGAATGATGAATATTTGGATTTATTTCAAAAGGAATCAAAAGAGTCAGAGAGTGTGTGAATGTAATGAATTTTGCTGCTAATACTGGGCAGAAGTGCAAATGGATCTATCTTCTTTTTGCCCATTAATGCTAATGCATGTGCATTGAAAAGAGAATATAATCCATAATATATGCAAAAAATCTGCATTACTGTTGGTGGAAGAGTTACACTTGTCCTTGGGCTTTAGTAATATTCTCTGCTGGTGTCCTTTTGTTTAATAAAAGCATCATTATTTTTCCTTTTAATTGAATAGTTACACTTCAGAGCAGCATTAGTAAGACATTTTCAACTGAATTTTTGCTATAACTCCACCATCCTCCTCTTTATATCTCTTTAGGGATGAGCGAATCTGCCTCAAAAGCTTGATAGGAGCCAAATATGATTGCCTTTGAAGGTACAAAAAGTGTTTAAAAACTTCCCTTATCAAATAATTTTCTAGTTTCTTTCCTTTTTAAACCTTGTGTAAAAGATACAAATATAGCTTAAAGAACACAAACCCAACCCAAATCAACAAAATACCCCAAAAATGCCATCATTACAACAACAAACAAAATCCCCAAGTAGAATTAAAACTTAAAAGCCTGAGAATAACAGGTGGGATCAAAAGGGAGAGGGAAGAGAGGAAATATTAAGTGTTACTCCACACTTCAAGCTTCCCTCTGTCACAAATATCATATCATTAATTAATTAGAGTTTAATTTCCTATGCAACGTTATGACTCCATGAACTGGAGCATTAAAAACTACTGGTCCTGTGAACACCATGTGCATTTTCCCTCTCATGAGCTTCCATCTCTGCTGCACAAAACTTAATTTTGATGGTGCCCAGCACTGCCCTGCCCTGCTCAGAGCCAGCCCAGTGCCCTGAGTGCAGTGCCCTTGGCTGCTCTTATTCTGCAGAGGGAAAAGCTATTTCTAGGACAGGAATGCAGGACCTACACTGATTTGGAAGTGCCACAAAAATCAGGAGTTAGTCTCAATAAATAAAGATTTTAAACAAAACCAAACCAACAACAAACATCAAAACATCTACCAAACACCAAAACTATTGGCAGCATCCAGAAAAGAAAAAAATCTGCCTGTGCTTCCTCCTCCACAGCAAAAGTTTCACTCCATCACTCTCTGAGCTCAGGTGGGAATGCACCTTGCTTGGTGTGGCCTCATTCACTCTTTCTTGTTCTTTTTTTGAGGTAAAAGTATTGTTTCCTTCAACAATAAAAATAATTAAAATGTTCCTGATTGTACAGAGTAGAAAAGAAATCCCTGATAGAACTGAACCATCCATGGTGGAATCTGTTGTCTAGAAAAAGTGTTTTTGAAAGCAACAGTGGTTTGTGTGTTCAGTTAAATTACTGTGTGACTTCCCCTAACAATTTTATGGTTTTTCTTTCCTCCTGATGAGGTAGCAAGTACAGCAAGTATTGCTTTCACCAGTTTCTCTGTGCAGAGTTCTATAACAAATATTCTCTAGCAGCCCTTATTTAACAGTTCAGTCAATGGCAGGTGATCATCTGAGCCAGATACCTCCCATCTGCTCAGCTCCTCCAACTCCCACCTTGTAAGCCTGAGATGGAAGCACTTCATTTGAATGTTTTTCTAACACACCTGCACAATTTAATTCCTTTTGTTACTTCCCTTGAATATATTTGAAAACAAAGAACAAACAACCTCCTTCTGCACATCCCAGACATCTGAGTGTAGAGAGAGGTTAAGACTGAAGTTGAAAATGAAAGGAGGGCAAGCCAAAAAACATATCTCAAAAAAAAAAGCCACCCAAAAAAAAACCCCTTAAAAATTAAATTATTTTTAAGCCACTTAAATATTTTTTCCCACTCAATCATAATGCTGAGTCCAGAGAGGAATCTGAACATGATTGTGTCTTGGAGTATGAATTAAATTTTCATTTCAGGTCCCATAATGGAAATGACCCTAATTCAAATTCTTTAGAGAAGATGTGTGCCCCTTGTCATCTGCTTAGATTTAATTTAAGAGAACATGAAAAAAAATTTAAAAATTAAAAGGTATAAATCACATTCCTGTGTTTGTTGTACTCACATGGTTTTTGTGAGGGAATGCTGGAGAAATAGAGAGCAAAGAGGCAAAGAGAGCACTTGAAATGTTTTGGCTGCAAATGCTTGCAAAAATGTTTTCTTCCTTTCAAATTAAGACATTGGTAATAGACAGCTTCCCTAAAAATGAGACTTAAGGCCATTATGGCCAGGGTAGAAGTGAATGGGGAAGTTGAATCTGTGACTTTTAAAGGGGAGGAATCCCAAGATTTGATTGTGTAAAAACAAACAATAATGAATGAGGGTTTTCCTTAATAATAATAAAAATATTAACAAAACCACCCCAAGCAAATATACTCAAAAGCCAGACGACTTATACCAGTAGAAAAATCCCATGTAGCAGTTTTGTGTTGCATCATAAACATCCTACTCCCTTGACAAGCCTCCAGCATGGTTCTCCTTCACTCAGGCCAGCCCACAGCTCAGAAGGGACTGCAAAAACTCCACATGAGGAGAAATTTCACCAGCAGAGAGTGGTGACACTTTGCACCAGGCTGGTGCCACAACAAGCAGCTCAGGAGCACCAATAAATTGGTCCTGAGGCTTGAAGTGTCTGAGCAGATGAAAATGAGGCACATTTCTGCCCAGCTATGAATTGCAAAGCTGCAGGAAAGCCTGTGACATCCTCCTTGTGCTCCATATGCATGGGGTCAAGGGGGAACTAAAATGTAGAAGCACACAGCCAAATGTGCTCTTATCCATCAGGTTTGATAATTCAGATGCTCAGGGGCTACTCTCACCTTGAAGATGTTTTTCAGCAACTAAAATGGTTTGGGTCACCTACAGACCTGCTGGTCATTTGGGAGGCAGAATCAAACTGGTTTGTTCCCATTGTCTCCCCTGCAGTTTTGTGTGCTCAGGAGTGTGCACCTGCCCGAGCTGCAGGAGCAGTTGGGTCTGTGAGTGAAAACAGCAAAATCTGCATGAGCACAAACACTCAAGGGCACTGTTTGAGTAGGAATTAATCCCACAAAGGGCAGAACCAACGCTGTGTTTTCACAGACCTCCTAGAACTGGTTGTCAACAGCTCCTGCATTGTGTCAGAAACCACGACATTATTCAGAATGGGGTGACATTCTTAAAATCTGCATTTAGATGAATAAATACAGGTTGAGTGGTTGCACTTGAGGCAATCATTTAGGGAGAATTCTGTCACGGTTTTTTTCACTAACAAGTTCCAGTTCTTACTCTCAAGTTTAGCAAAAGTGCACTGAAAGGATGCCAAAAAACACAATTAGAAATGCTTGGAGTAATCAAGTAAGAAAAATTTTGTTGTGCTGCCTTAAAGAAATACAAATGAAAAATCATTCTGATATCCCACTTCCAAGATATATTAAAAAGGGTAAAATCTCCTTCCACAAGCTTCCTGTTGGTAATAAGCATTCTGTGCCCAGATAGACAGCACAGTAACACAATTCGTTCTATTTAAATGTAAAAGGAAAAATCGGTACAAAATGCAGCTATTACCCAGTTGCTGAAAGGTATTTTCTCCCAATTCAAAAACCCTTAAAGACATTTTAGGGCAATTAGTTAACAAGTAAGTTCTGATTTTTAGATTTCAATGAATTCAGGAAGCATTTTAGACACAAAATAGGAGAATTAAGCCCCCCAGCACAGGTGTGGTGTCAGGGAAGGTGCGTGGCTTTTCTCCACATTCCTGCTGGAGCCTCTCCAGAAGGGCAGGAAGAGAAGCATCAGGATAAAGCAGCTTTTTCCCCTAGCAGCACGGGGTCTGCCCAAATTGTTTAAACCTCCTCTTGCTGCTGAATTTACAGCTGCTCTGGGAGGTTCAAGCCACGGGGAGGTCTCCTGTCAGTCAGCTGCATTCCCACCGTGCCAGGCAGCAGCCAAATCTCCAGGGTGGCTTTGCAGTGGCTCTACAAGCTGCACCTGAATTATTTCTAAAAGGTGGCCCCCCAGAGAAGACAGCACCTGCAGATGGGGAACTGTATTGACTGGTCAATACCCACGTGTCTGATTGTGTTCAGTATTCAGAGCATAGAATAGTGCAATTAGTCTCATATCCTGCAAAGAGACAATATAGTTAACTCTAGTCCAGCAGGGATGGGGTGGTGATTACGTGCATTTTTAGTGAATGCATCCTTTCAGAGTTCCAAAGGTTATTTTAACCTCTCTTTTCCCACTCCTCTTGGCTTGACTCAGCCCTTTGCCTTTTTGCTGGTGGCAGAAGCACAGACATTGTCTCCTCTAAAAACAAGTAACAGCAGTTCTGCTCAGCAGAGATCTGTGCAGACATCATTTACTGGGAGAATTGATAAAACACTTCAGAATTTGTCTCTAAAGTATGAATTGACATCAAGTCTTTCAACACATGCTTTGCTATTGATACTTGCCATAAAAAAAAAAAGGATTCAAAGATGCCACTCAGTTGTCAGTGCTGTTTCACTGCACAAGGAAAACAAAATACAAATGAGAAACCATATTTGTATCTGAATAGTGCAGAATAAAATCACAAATTGCATCAGACAGTGTACAAGTCACTGTCCCTTTCTATTAGCAGTGGTTGTAGGCAAACCCAGTGTTACAGAATGTTTCATTCTGCATTTTTCCTTTAGGTGTCACATAAATTAGCCAGAGAAAATATTTAACTTTCCTCAGGAACAAGCTGTCTTTGTCAGTTTGTCTTGACTTCATCCCTGTGCATTAGACTCTGCCTGAAGAGTTCTTGAAGGCTCCTTAACATCAGAAACACAAACTTCTTCTTTTAAATCATAGTAATGGCAGTGCCCAACTTAGCTGGCAAAACAGAAGGAAAACTCTCTCAACTGCAGCATTCCCAAGGACGACACAATGAAATCCCGGATGCATGAAAAAATAGGATATTTTTCCACTCACCCATTCCAGCTGAAGGCCAAAGAGAAGCATCTAAAGAACAAAAAATTTTCGGTGGTTGTTTTTTGGATGTTTTAAATAATTTGTCAAGACTAAAAATATTTACAGAAACACAATGATGGCTGTGAAGTTTTTTTCAGAACATAACTCCAGTTTTTCTTGTATGCCAAGACTTTGTAACATTGTGAATATGAAAAAAATATTGAGCCAGACCTTTAGATAGTCCATTGAACATAAAAAGCACTGACTTAATGGTATCTTATTCTGATTCAGATAAATTCAAGTCATGGAAAATTTCATCACAGAAGTGAATGATAAAAGGGATCCAGATCTCTCTGATGAAAGGTATTTTTCATTGAATTGTTTCAAGTACCCTTTATAAAGTACTTGGTTTACAAAAATAAAATTAGCACACACAAAACATAATAGAAACAGATAATTCTGATTTACCAAGACATCTTTGAGTGCATTGGCTTTCCAAGACTCACCATCCATCAAAAGAAGAGAGCTTTTGATGGACTTGCAGGGCAGGGTGTGGGTGAGGTGGGGAATGCTCATGTTGCTGTTACACCACCCCAATGTGTTATTTATTGTGCAATGTGTTACCATCACAATGCGTTATTTTAGTTCTAGTATAATGCTTCCTCTTACAAAAATGTCAAACACAAGTGCTTCCTTGCAATTACAGACTGTTTCGATACATAAAAGGGATTTGTCTTAACAAGAAAGAAACTTGTCTCTAAAGTTTAAAATATATACTTGCATATGTCTGTAGAGAAATACAAGGAGAAAAAAATCCATCTAAACAGTCTCCTTAAAATAATGCTGGATCAACCCAAGATATTTCAAACTGTATGTACCTCTACAAACTAAGAAATAAATGCAAAATGCCTTCTTGAACAGGAGCACATTCCAAAAAGGATGGGAGACCATGCTCCAGAGCAGACAGCCCAGCAAGGGCATGGAGTGTCCCTCACTGGACAGTTCCTGAACTGTCTGGACACAATCCTGGCTCTGGGATGGCCCTGCTCAAGCAGGGAGGTGAGACAAGAAGTTTCACTGTGGTTCCCTCCAATCTTACCCACTCTGTGTTCTCTAACTTTGAGGGAGAGACAAAAACCAACACACTTGCCACTCTTCCCTCTATTTACTCAAGCTTTCATTGAGTCTGAAAGACTCCCCAGTGTTAGCACACATCAGATGTGGGAGCCCTGAGCTAAAATCTCTGCTGTGTCTGTATCCATGCTGGAATTCAGTGTCCCAGCAGCCACCACGTCCCTGGTCAGTGTGCTGCCACTGTCACACTCTCATCTTCCCCCCCAGAGCAGAAGAGAGTTCAGAGCCAGCAAAAAAGCTTTGGTTTCCCTGCACAGACACTTCTGCCATCCCATCTGCTGTGACAGAGGCACCACCACCCTGGCACAAGATATGGAAGTCACAAGCAAGGCCAGAAAGGCACCACCATGAACTCTGTCCTTCCACTGCTCCCTGGGCCAGAACATTGGGATGTGTCCTCCAAGTCACAACCAAATGCACCACAAATTCAAATTGTGTGGCCTCTCAAGCCCTTTAGGCATTAAACCAGCACATATTTACTCAGGAATGTATGCTGCTAACAGCTTATCAGGCCAAGATGGGCAGGAAGCCTTACAGCTGCCCACAGACTGTTTTAATGCCACCTGTTAACACGTCAGCATTTTACTGGGTGCAAGAAAGGCAAGAAACAATGACCAAAACCCAGTGCTGGGGGTAAATGACTTTAGGAAAGCTCCATTTCATTGGTCTGGATTGCATTACACCTTGCAGGTGAGGGAGTTTAAAGTGAATTGTGCACACATAGGAGCAGTAGGGATGGGAAGAATTCCAGCTGCTCATCCCACACCACCAGCACTGGGGGTAGTTCTCTCAGGGCTATTGCTCTGGCCACACTCATTAGCAGCCAAAACCTTGTCCTCTCCCCTTAACTGCTCACACAAACAGTGTCAGTCCCTTGAGAGGCTGGATTTTGGAGATACAGAATCCTACCTTTAACTACAGAAGGACCTACTGCATTTGATGAAGGACCTCTTGTCCAAGTTCACTGCAACATTCAAAAATCACCCATGATAATTGAGGTAGACAGGAGGCTTATTTCAGCCAAAGCTGTTTTACAAGAAATGTCTTTCTTCTGATTGTGCTCCGCTTCAACAGTCCATACATAATTTAAAACCAATATATTTCCAATTATTTTGAGCTCCCTAAACAAGAGAATTTTTATGGATGTTAAATATAACCAGGTAATCATTAAAATGTTGCTTGTGTTGCAATTTTTTTGCAGTTCAAAAGCAATGTTAAAATTTCTTAGTAGTAAATGAGCCCTCTAGGGAGGAATGGTTAGAAAGAGGTTTAATCAGATTTTCCAGAAGAAAGCGGAGGGAAAAATCCAGAAAAATCATCTTCAATTTTCCTGCTCTTTTGGAATCAAAGTCACTCAAAATAACTCATAATAAAGTCAATCAAAATAACTCATCCATAGCAGTTATTCCAACAGAAATATGTTCCTAATTTCATGCAAAAGTACTGCCCAGGTGAATTTAACTCTGTGACCAGAGATGTTTCGGCTACATCATCCAAAATGTTCAGGTTTGTAGACTGACATGACCTTATTATTATTAAATTAAAATCAAAGTTTTGTAGGATGTTTTGAAATGCCTGACAGCTACTAAAGCCCATCTCAGTGACACATTAGTAAGAAGCCAAAAGAAATCAGCTCCATCTTCCTTGAGCAGCAGCTCAGTGTTCAAACTACGAGTAGGCTACAAGTGTTGTGCATGAAAAAATACAAAAATAGTCAAGAGTTATAAATACACAAAATATATAAAAAGATAAAATTTATCCAAGATGGACAGAGGTGTTGAGTCTTTCAGTTTTCTTCTGGGAATAACTGATTTTCTCATTAAAATCCTGTATTCATATTTAGCATTTCCTGGAAGCTGATTGTGTTTTACCTCAGGGAAAGAAGTTGCCTGTCATGCATCCATCACCTGCTGCTCCACTTCTGAACCACCAAGTTCTCTCTCCACAGTTTGCTTTTACACTTCCTGAGGAACTATTTTCAAAAGCACCCAAGCAGCGACAATTCAGTGGTTTGCTTAAGTTCTTTTGGAAATGGGCCCTGTTGCATTCCAATGGGATTGATGCACTACAAAAGCTCTCACTGCACACTTTGAGGCTGGCAGATCTCCAGCTTCACAAAAGAGCCTTGTTCACTCCTAGCAGCCCCCTGAGACTACAGAGCATCACAGAAACAGCTGTAACCCATCCTATACTTCTGGTAGTTTTGAAGCCAATGCAAGATTTCTTACCTCCACTTCATGCATGGGTATATCAAAAGCCAGATATGTTAAATGTCTTCAAAAGTCTGACTCAGAGAATCCCTTACCATCAGTAGACACACAAAAAATGTGCAGCTATTTTCTTATCCACAGGATAAGCAGTGAACTTCAGGTCTTTGTTGTCAAATCATTCTACGTAGTCAACCAATACTTGAGAGCAAAATACACTTTTAAAGAAGGAAAAGAGGAAAAATTATATGAATCCATGCTAAGACACCTCCTTCCTGTCTCAGCATATTTAAGGTGACAGCTTTTACTGGTTCTTAAGAAATCCTTAGGGAGGAATTAGGAAAACTTCTCAAGGCACAGTTACATGGTGCATAAATTACATTTTATGCATTCAGGGTTAAACTAAACAGAGTGAAAACATGAAGTGGCTCCACACTGCCAGAAGTGTTCCCAAAAATCCTACAGTTTTTATGCAAGGACTGTGCTTCAGTCAGGGAAGGAGTTCTGTTTTGTTTTCCTCCTCAGAACTTTGGAAGAAAACAACCTAACAGCATCTTGACTTTGAAAAGTTATTCAAACTGCAATTGAATGGAGCCAACATTACCACAAAAACAGGGCACTTTGCATCAGTTCTGTGCTTTCTTGACATTTAAAAGCAATTCTGCATAGGAGTATTTGGCCAAATTTTTAAGATTGTATAACAAGAAACCATTAAAGACCAGACCAGCAATACTAAGTGAATGCAGAGACGTCAGGAGTGCTCTTCTAACACTCTTCATTTCTGTCACCAGGATGAAGAGAAAGAAAACATGAGCTCCATGAGACAGGTGTCAGGTTACTCAGAAGATAAGAGGAGATGTCAAAATAAATCAAACTGTCTAAAGACCCTATTAATTTGTTTCTTGTACATTGAAGGAATTACAACTGAGAGGCATTCAAAAGAAGAAACCTGATGAACAATATTAATTTTGTCGTGTAAGTAGCTTGAGGATAAACAGTGATAATCTCCAGAGTCAGCAGAATGCTTTCCTTTATTTACCAAAGAAAACAATATATACTTGTATAAAGCCTATTTACAACTCCTAAAGCTCCAGTGTCAGTGCTCAGAGCTGTTGAGCTATTACACTTTTAACCACACCACACCCTCTCACTTTTGGGGGAACAAACCATAAGTAGAATTTAAACTACAGCTGGAAAACTCAGATCCTTTTTGTAGCATTTGCTATTTTCCAGGTGTATTTCCAGGTGAACTGTGTAAGAGGACTCAGTGTGCCATCTTTTCTTGGATGAAATTATTTCTAACCCCAGTTCGACAAATTTGAGGAAAGAAATAAAATTTTATTTGGTGCAATTCAAAAATCGCACGCAAGTATTTTCACATCACTTCATTGCTTAAGCACTATATCTGCACTAATTATCTTTGCAGAAGCTGAAAGAAATTCTCTGCTGCCATGAACAGTGGCATTGGCTTCTGGGCTAATATTCCTTCTGCTGCTGTCCAAAGAGGAGTGGTAAAACAAAATGAGATCCACACCTATATTTACCTTCTAGTGGGATGGGCAAACTTCTCCATATGCCAGAACAAAACCAGGAGGTAAAATGGGACCCATTTTTTTAGATTCCTGTTCAGGGCTATTCCCTATTGAGCAGGGGATCACAGTAAATATTTGGTGGATTACACGAGCTATTCCCCTCCTCTTTTACTGCTCTGGTAAACTTAATGACCCTGAGATGTTTTGGTAAAGGCTCCCAACAGTGACACTTGGCACTGGGATTTGCTGATGTGAAATCAGCTTTATAACACACTCAGATTTAAGACTGGGTCTTATGAAATTAGCTGGAGCTGTGCTGTGCAGTTTCATGCTGGCGGATTTATTTATTCTTTAAAAACCTTAACACATCATTCAGACATGTCACAGTCAGCATGGCAACATCTTACTCAGTTCTGTTGACCAAGTTTTGCTGGCCCAGTGTTCCAAGAGCCAAGATCCTGCCTGCACCAACCCAAGGGCCAATTCCAGACCCATTTCAAACCTCAGTTCAGTGAAAGAATCAAGAAAAAGTCCACAAAGTCAGGAGACAAAAGATATTCAGGGAAGAACTGCGAGGAGTGGGCAGAAAAAGAATGGTGTATCAGGACCTGGTGTAACCCAGAGTGAAGACTCTAGGAAGAGAATAAGCAAATAGAAAGATGTATAATTCAAAGGAGAAAACAGAGCAGTGAAACAAGGGAATGCTTTATTACATTGCTCAAGTTACAGTGATAAACCAAAGTGATATACACCTAGCTAGCACAGAAGAAACAGAAGAATTCAAAAGAGAAGAAAAACATGCAGAGTCCATAAATTATTTTGCAAGGTGTAGTAATATCTGATAGAAAATTTAGTGCTAGGATGTTACAATAAATAATCCAATAAATATTAGCATTACAATATGGAACAGAACAATCTGGGATGGGAACATCTACTGAAGTTCATGGAGGGCAGGGGAACTTCTAAAGCAAGGCTGGTGCTACTCACCACTTTGGGGAGAGATGAAGAGCATAAGAAATCCATCTTCAGTATTGTAAGTGACATGAGCTCCTAAAATATGCATCAAATGAAACACCAGAGAGACAAGAAGGGCCCCTCTTCAGCAGAGAACTCCAACCTTGCTGCCGAGGCAGGATGCCAGGGAAACAGCCACGTCTGGGTAGCTGGAGCAGAGCTGGCCTCACCCCTGTGCCTGCAGGGATGCTTCCCCATCCATCAGCTCCATTTATTTTTCATCTAACCTCAATGAGCAGGAAGCAATACCCAAAACAGGCAGGATAATTTGTTCCACTAAGACACAGAAGATTTGCTCCACGAGTGCTAAAGGATTAGACTCCTAAATTACCTGATTTAATTTTCATTTTGGAAAAAAAAAAAAAAAAAAATCAGGCACTTCAGTGGAAATAAGGCAGTGATTTTCAGTCTCCTGAATGTTTTGGGGAGAGTTTTTTCAGGCTGAGAGGATGACTTGGAAGGACCTAAACAGCTGTAACTGGGGAAACCCCTCAGGGTTTGCTTCTATTATCATCAAACTCCTGTGTTTTATTTAAAAATTTCTGATTATCAGAGGAACTGTTAAATATGTCTTATATTAATAGAAAAGATATGCTTCCCATGCTTGTGAAACATTCTAACCTCAATAAACATTTTTCTAGGCATTACTGTTGGGAGACATTGTGTCCTGTATATTATGCTGGAGTTCATGGTGTTATGTGAAAATGACACCTAAAGCCACAGAAAAACAAATACCCAGAGCAAGGAATAGTCTTATGAAAAATAACAATTAAAGGATTAAGCTATATTGTATCAGTATTTTCAATCAAACACCATCATCAGGTGACATATTTATAGATGTGTGTATATATGTAAAAAAAACAATTTGTGATTTGTGGAACAAGACCCAGGATGCAAATCATGAGTCCTTTTGAAACTTTGTCATTTGTTTTGTAAATTTTCTAATCCATTTTCTCAGAGTTGAGGCAGAAATAAAAATAGCTCAGATAAAGAACAATGAACCTAAACCAATGCATATTTAATCTCAGCTTAAAGAAAACAATTTAAAACTCATTTTGTGAAACATGGAGGTGTTGCCCAAGTTTTACCTTGTATGTCAAGCTGATTTGATATTTAACATTCAAAGTAAACCAAACAGTGCAAACAAGCTTCCCCTAGAACTAGAGATGAAAATGGATAGAAGCTTATTGATTCAACAAAACTACCATTTTAGTACAAAGTTCAGCTTTAAACTTGCACCAGAATAACTGCAATGGGAAAAAGGTTACTTATTGAAAACTTTCACAAGCGCGTTTTTGGGGGTGATGGGGGATGATGAGGAGTTGGGGTTACACACAAACGGTGAGCTCTGGTTTTATGAAACAGGGGAAAAAGGAGGGAGGAAAATCCAAACCACCAAAGACAATAAAATGCCTTTCCTTTAAGAGTATTTTCTTCTGATTACTTGACATATCTAGACCAAACTTGCTGGGATGCGTTCTGTATCATAAACAAGCTCTCAAATGTTTAGTAGCTCACCTTGAACTAATTCCCTCAAACTACTTGAGCAGCTTTGCTGCTTGAAATCAAGGAAGCAAATGCTGTGAACTTGGTAAAGTTTTCCAAGAGAAGGAGGTTAAGTCTGATTCTAGCAGGTTTTGAATTCCACAGCTTTATATCCAATAGCCAGAAACCAAACAACCCAAAGACCAAAGCACAGGTCCTGCTGAAGATCTCAGGGCTCAGAATTGGAGCAATGCCCTGGAAATTGCTCTGGCCAGTACAAGAATGAAAACTCATTTCATGTTATGAATCACTATGTACTTGCACATAGGAATTATAATTTATAATGACATTTCCCAAGCTGGTTATTTAACTATGAGGCTACAGAACTACCTGAACAGTGTAGAGACATAAACAGACAATTTGATTCTCACTGCAGCACTTTCAAATCTCTTTTCTGGGTACTGATTACACAGACAAAGAAATGTTTCCTCTCAGACAAGTGGTTTCAGATGGAAATATTGCAGAATGCTTTACAAAAACCCTGTCACCCACAGATTATTTCAGATTCCAACTGTGTTCCAAGCATTGATTCACTCTGTTTTTCAATTTTTGAGCAAAATATTTTTTATATAAAAGGAGAATAGTCAATGTATGCATAAATACACACATATATATGCACCCTCTGTTTTAAAGTCTTGCTCAGAGAAATGAATCAAATTGAAACACTACAGCAAATGTAACATAACTTGGGAATTACTAAATTTCTTGTCTTTTCTGCATAGAAGTGACATAAGTGGGAGACACTGGATACATGTGCACTTGAGTAACTTGGCAGATACTCGCTGTAGGCTTTGTGTCTGACAAAATCTCACAGCCCTCCCCCTCAGATGTTCTCTAAGTGCAGACAAATGTCCATGGTAATAGAGTTCACCCAAACTCAGCTAACAGGGACTGCAGCAGCCCCTTCCTGACACAGGTCATTGTTTCACAGAGTTCATGGCCATCACTTTCCAGTAGCAAATCTTTCAAGAGTTTGACTTCATGACGATTTCCTACATTAAACAACAAAAAACAACCCCCAAAAAACCAGCTAGGCATTCCAATGGAATTCCATACAAACCTGAGATATAGACCAGGTTTGAAATAATATTATTTCAGTGATTTCAAATCTATAAATCAAGGTTATACATTCTGCTCTTGGTTAAAGAAGCTAGGAAATATTTATTCACTTCTCTTAATGCTTTTGAGTTTAAACACAGGGAACTTGTTTCTTGAACTGCATTGCAGGGCAGGGGGGGAACCTTTTCAAGGAACTGCAGTACAGGAAAAGCATTGCTGATGACATGGGAGGTTCTCACCCAAAAATTGATCACAAAACTCAGGGATGCTGGTAATTAGAATACATCACAAAGGTTATTTCAGATCGTGCCAGATGATCTCATCAAACCACCAGACCCCAGAAAGCTGAGAGAAACAAGAACTGAGCTGAGAGAAACCAGCTCCAGGGGAGAACTGTCTGTGTAACTTCAGAGCATGTGCTTAACCTTTCATCATTTGCTTACAGTCTTCATTTTCCCAGGCTTACACCTCACTCTTCCCTTTCCTGGAGGTGACTTGTTTATCCCTGAAATAATGAGAAATGCACTTTTTGCTATTGCACAGAAAGGACTGAAATAGCAACTTATGCCTTTGCTTGATCTGCATTGTTCTCTTTATGGTTTGTTGCTTCATTTTAAAATGAAAAGTGCTGAAAACTAAGGTCGCAACAAAAACTTTATAGAATGGAGTTTAACCCAAAATTATATCCCAGAATAATTATAGCAATATTACAGTCTGATTATAGACAATATTGTAGAAAGCTTTGGTTTTATTCCAGGGATCAACTGCTCCAGCAAAGAAGAGGGCAACTAGGGGCAGCCAGAGTAAAAAGACACTCCAGGTGGATAAAATATGTGAAAATAGATTGTAACTAGGTTATATGAAAATCTTGAACCACATCTCATTAGGCATTTTTGCTTCTGAATTAAAGGAATAAAATCCATTCTGATAAGTAATACCCTGTTGTTCATGAAATACATGATTTTGTCTGATTAAAGTGGACTAATTTTCTGAGATGAAAGGAGAGAAACCTGTGAATGAGCCACAGAAGGCATTTTGAAGCCACAAAAAATAAATCAGATGTAGCCAGTGATGAGATAGTGCTGTACTGATTTCTATAACACCAGTGCTGAACTTTCCTAAGAGACCACAGTGTTTACACTGCTTTACCATTAATAACACAAGAGAATCCTATGTTAAAATCAGACAGTTAAAAAGAGAAGTCACATGCAAGGCACAAAACAGATTCCTTTCCATTTTAGCTGCTCAGCTGCCAATCAAGACACATTTTTTCAATGCACACTCCTGAATTTCCCCTGCATATTTTCTGTATAGCTCAAACACCTCCCTGGCCACGAGATTAACTCACAGGGTGCCAGGCAGTTGGCAATGCCTGAGGACACAGAACAGTAATTATGTTGGCATTTCAAGCAAGAATCTCTATGCCCTGGTAAGCACAGCATCTTTGTCCAGCACAGTTCCTTCAAATCCAAACAGCCCTTTTCAGGTTTTGGAAAAACTTGAGTCCCTCTGAAAATTCAGATTTATTGCTTATGTTTGTTCTGGTTGGGAAATATAAAGACCACATAGAATGAAAATGGAAGAATCTTAAGGCTCATTGGCAAACAAGGAAGTTCACTGCTCCTCACCCACCACCCCTTGCTCACATTGAGTGCCAGCAGCAGCAGCACCTTGGCTTTGCTGGATCTGACAATGTCTCACCTGCAGGCACCATCAGAGCTCTCAAAACAAGTCTCTGAGACAAGCTCAGGGTTATGAATCATTCTTATATCTAGATAAATACTTTCCTGTGTCTATTAAATGTTATTGTTATCAGCAGAGAGTACATGCTCATATCAGTGTACACTGATATTTCATTAGTAAAGATTTCCTTTAGCTTGAAACATTTCTGGCTTTATAATTTAAAAATTTTTTACATTTAAATACTCTAGAAAACAAACAAAATAATGATGAAGTGTAGTAAGATCTGCTGTTACTTTTAGCTAAGCAAAATTTACTATCACAAAACCCAAGCTATTTCAATTCCACATTTACAGAATGGTTGAAAGATCAAAGAGCTGTAACAGTCACTTCAAATACACGACCTCTAAAAAGGCAAAGGACCATGTTTTTGTCTCTGCCAAACAGAACTGATTGCTGCTATGGTTAGTACTTGTCACCTCATGGGGCTTTTTCCTAATCTCCAAGGGCCTTGGTGTGGTATTTAACTTACAACTTCCCCCCACGTTTTAAAGCCTGTGAATATTTGGCTCTGCCTAAACTGAACACAGAGGGGGGAAAAAAGCAGCTTAATTTGCTAGTGTCACAAGGTTCACATTGTCACTTTGCTTCACTTTCTTAATATTCTTAGTCTTGTTCATTCTACTCCACTAATTTATCAACAACACTCAAAAATAGCTGTGCAGATGAAGCTGCCTGTGCGAGCAGAGGAAAGGAAAGCAGGCAGAATATCAGCAAAAACATATGAAATAAATAATACAGTGCAGCCTTGTGCTCTCTCACAGCAACCGGACACCAGGACTTAATCTGTTCTCACAAAACCTCCACAAAGTCTGGTTTTGCAGCTCTGTAAAGTCACTCTCATTTCCAGAAATCCTCTTGTGTCCCCACTTCCCCAGAAGAGCGATGGCCAATGAGCTGGATTACCATAAATTCAGCAATCAAATTTACGCAGCTCTGGAGATGCAAGTAAAATGAGTATTGTATCTTCATTTCCTTTGTGGCACTTTATCAACCTCTTCCTCTGCTGATGGTAGCAGTCAATAAAATCCTATTAACACTAAGATGTTGTATTAAGTTTGACAGTTTACAAATTGCAGGGGTTTTCATTTCAAATATGAGCAGCTTGAGATACTCTGGAGTTCCACTGTATAAAATTGTTAAAGTTGGAATAAAGTAGATAAAACAATTTGGGGGTATTTTTTTCCTCTCCTTTAAAAGGCAGCAGCAGAAGGAAAATCAAACATGAAAAATAACCTTATAAACCTTCCTGGGAGATTAACATTAGCCTAACCAGGAAGACCAGAAGAATCATAACAGATCTATATTTTGAGGAAAGCATTCACCTTCCTATGGACTCCATGGGCTCTGTACCAGGCTCTGCTGCTCTCTCTAATCACAAGTAACTACCTTTGCAAAACGAGTACCACATCCTAAGAGAAAAAGGCTTAAAGCAACTGAACACTTTAATAGGTAAATAAATAGAGATACCAGCAGCAGGGATGGAGTTGGCACCTGCAGAAACAGCAATCAAAGGTGTGGCTGACCAGCTGGCAAATGAATTAGGAATTATGCCAGAACAAACTTAGGGACAAATCTAAAGCTATTCCCGCAACTGGGCAAATTGCCATAATTTCTGCACTTATCCACCTTGTTATTTAAATTTCCATTAAATAATATTTGAGGAAAACAAACATCAGTCCCAGTTGGTGCTGTTGTTCCAGTTTTTTCAAAGATGAAAGGTGTTCTCTCAGAGAGGAGCATGTCAGAAGAAGGCATTTAAGCCAAATCTAGAAACCTTTCCTAAATAAGAGATGTAAATGCAAAGCAGGTGACTGGAAATGTGAGAGAAGGAAGGAAAAAAACTTATTTCTTTTGTTTTACTTTTTCTTTTTAAAAAATGCATGTTCCTTTTAAGTAGAATTGCAAAGCCTGTCAAAAATTTCATAGTCACTGGACTCTTCAAGGATGTGGATTCTCCCAATTAGTACATTAAATCAGGAAAGCATCACTCAGAAAATAACACAGGGTTTGTATCCACAGCCTTTTTAATACCAACAATTCCAAACACCACCGAGCTTGTGGCTATACATAGATTCCTCAGATCACCACTCTCACTGCAGAAGACAGTCTTGGACTGCTCACAAGACAGAGTGGGAGGCTTTATTTTGAAGCAAACATTGCCTCCAGTAAAGGATGTTTGCACACAGCAATAACTTGCCAGTGTTTAAGGCCAGGAGCATTCATAACACCCACTTACAAACATTCAAATATATCTTTTTTTTTTTTTTTTTTTTCCTGTGATCTATACATTATGACAGGGGAAAAAAAACTTCTCCTGCTTCAAGTAATTTTGTCCAGCTCCGATAGCAGGTGGATCATATTGAGCCATCTATCCATCACCCTGCCTGCAGAGCATTCCCACACTCACAGCACCCCACATATCCATGGACACTCCAAAGGTGCTTCCCTGACATCTGATGCTGCCTGGTCTCCCTCTGCTGTCCTTGAGCTTGTGGGAGAAGGACAGAGTGGCAGAATTCTGTGAATTCAGCACCACAGTTAATTTATTGGCACTATGATTTCGCTGTTTAAGTGGCTGGGAGTTCAATCTTGCAGGCTTAAATTTCACCTTAAGCAGCAGAACGAAAAGATGTCTCTCTATAGTGCTTAGAGAAAATAATCTGCTTGTGAAGGTAGAATTTCAGGGGTGGAAACTGAACAATAAATGTAAGTGTTTATGTTATTTACTTATTTGTAATGCATGACCTCTCTAACTGCCAATTAAATCTTAGAGTAGGCCAAGTGACACCTTCACACTGCCAACATACTCCCTAAAACCAGCCACAGTGGAAGTCAGGATTTGGAAATAAAACTCAAAAGCCCAGGAAAACAACGTCTGAAAACCTTTCTTCACCAACCATTGGTTGTGATTTGTACTGTGTCACCTCATCAGACCTTTGCATTCAAAGCTGCACATTCAATGTGTCAGCTGTGGTGAACCACAGCACGTTAGACACAGGGTATATTTTAGCACCTGGTTCATACTGAGAATAGATTGTTTTAAGTGCCAAAATATCTGAAGAAAGGAAGGGATTTTAATATTTCTCCCCAGCCAAACTGAAATAATTATGTGCTGTCAAGTCAGCAGTGACATATGAACACAGAGCCCAGGACAAAGCTCTCTGCCTTGTTCTGATACTGTTATGAGTGATGCATTTTTAGCTTTATATCAGGAGACAACATCTCAACATCCTTTGGTATTTTACTGTCTTGCTGACTAACAAAATAAAGCATGTGAACCCTTTTTATTTTCAGGTTCATCAGTTTTATATTCCTATTTCCTTGCCATACATTTTAAATCTGATGATACCCAACACAGCTCCAAATATGCTGTTTTTAAGAGATATCAGCTGACTGTCTTTGATTCCATAAAAACCTAGTTTCAAAATATTAGCTGTCTACACATGTATTTTTTTAATGCAGAGTGTAACAGTTAAAGGAGAGGCAAGGCAGATGGAAAATGCAATTACAGATTCTTCTCTAAACAGGAGAAACACCCCAAGATGGCCTTACAAAAGTTGATTTTGTACACTCTGCTGGACAAGGCCCCAGATTCCTTGCTGCTTATATACCACACATTTTATTAGAATTTAAGGGAAATGTGTGTATTCAAGCAATCTCCAGCCTGCCTTGATTAGCTGAAAGGTTTTGTTCTACAAGAATCTGCTGTGTTAGAATCCTCGATTTCAGCTCCTCCATATAACGACAAATAAGAATGTGTTAGAAATATAGGCCTTTAAAAGGGAAGTTCTCTGAAGCATTACAGAAAATATTTATGTTTACATCTGCCTGCCTTAATTTCTTGGGGTTTTTTCCCACCAACACATCTCTCCTAAAGCAGCAGAACTCATTTGTTAAGTCTTTGACTTCCTTAGCCCCTCACACACTCCCTGATTCAGCAGAAGCACTGTCAAACACCGGGTGCTTTGCTGTTCCTGAGTAGCCCAATTATCACTTGGATTGCATCAAAATTAGGTTCTTTTTCAAATGGCTCAGCTGCCCTCTCTTGAGATTATTTTCATGCTCAAACTGTGGCTCTCAAACAAGGGGTGTTGTATAATCTAAAGCAAATATCCTCTGCCTCTCCCTTTTCATCTCTCCCAGGCTCATAACAGGGTAAGAAACAAATAGAGGCAAAGATGTGAGGAGCCAAAACACAGCGGAGACAGAAATCCACTGTCACCAAAACCAAGAGACAGCAGGGCAGCTCTAAAACAGGTGAGAAGGGCTGCAGGAGAGCTGCAGCCCAGGTAACCTTCCAGAGATGCCCAGCACACATCTGATGATCTGAACATTCTTCAAGCAAACTCCAAATATCCATCAGGCCGCGTTTGTGCAGAAGACAAACACTCTCAACCAAACCAGTTGTCCTAGGTCACCTGTAGCACTTCTTTTGAACAACTTACATCAGATGGGCAGGAACACTTTACTGAGGGAATTGGGTGAAATGGCAAAGCATCCAGTTTAACACAGTATATGTGTTCTTGATTAAAATATTATATTAAAGTGCCAGATTAAATTGAATTCTTTAAGAGAATAATGAAAGATTAGGTCACAGTACTGAACAAAATGATTTCATAATAAACCAAAGTACAGAGACTGCATTTGAGGCATTGTTAGAAACAAGTAAATACATGTGCTGCTCCCTCTGAAAACTGCAGTTTGCTATTACACTAATCTGATGCTTTCCTTATAATTAAATTATCCTCTCTTTAGGAGCTCAAGCTCAATAAAACTCTTCTCTAAGCATTGAGGAACCATAACATTTCCTCATTAAAAAACAAATAACAACCAACCAAAAACGTTGTCTCTTCAACCTGAAGAGTTCAGCCTAACTTGAGTCTAAGTTAGGCACAGGGAGAGTTGCCCTGATTTTCTCCAGAAGAATCAAGGTAACCAAAGGTTAATCAATTATCTAGAATAAAAGCAACCTTGAGTTCTACAAACCACAGATTGGATTTTTCACATAGAAACACTCCTCTTAGTCACAGTAACAAAAAGTACCCAGGAAATAAACCCGCAATAGAATAAAAATAATATCTATAAGAAAACCCAATACTTAGGAAAAGTAAGTTTATAATTTAACACAATGTTACAAGCAGTTAGAACTTCATTCTCCTACTAGACTTTGGAAGTTTTGCTGCTTCCAAACTCTTTCCCAACTGGGAACAGGAAAAACAAACAAATAAAAAACCCCCATATAGAACAATGTTTTACATTAGTAAAATTGGCTAGAGAAGCAAAGTTTAGAAAAAAATTCAGGATTTTTCCAGTGCCCATTTAGGAGTCCATGTCTATTTTGGAGTGTACTTCAAGAGCATTTAACATAATAATACAAAGTAAAATAGGCATCAAATCTGCTGCTTAATAAAGTCACCAGCTGCAGCAAGTTTCTGCTTATTGACAGCATTTTTACAACACTGACCAGGATTAAAAAGGCACCTCTTGTTATAAAAGAACATCTCTGCTTTCAACCTCTATTCCCAGATGTTTACACTATCTGTTCAAAGACCTATTAGATCTAAACTCTTTGATATATGACCAGCTACTTCTGCACAGCTTTTTGTTAACTGAGATCTAAACCCAGCAGGGAAAAGGACAAATCAGTTCTTTTATCAAATGTTTTCAGTATCAATTCACTATGAACAGAAATGTTCTTTGCTTGGTTTTTCAGCACTCTAGTACACCATGAGTTTAGAAGGACAAGTGAAAAAGGACAAAATTCACCTCTTTACTAATATGTTTTTAAATGTATTATTTCTGGGAAACATTAATATGAGCAATTTTCGTTTTGAATAAAGATTCCAGTGGAAAGTTCTGGATATACACCCTGAATACAGTTACTTATTTCTCCCCTCAAACACCACTGCAGTGACTGCCAGTCTGTTCACACTGAAGAAAATTCTGACACTCCTTATGCCAAATATTTAATTTTAAAAACTGAGAAAGAACCTTCAGATTTAGTTCACTTATACAAGCAATGAGAAGCACATTAAATCAGGAATTAGTGAATAAAATACATCCAGAAAAATCTTAATTCATTTCTTGAATGAGAGAACATTTCTCTTGCAAAACCCAGGAACACAACCCAAACCACAAACAAAAGCAAATGAAGAAACGAAACACTTGAATCTTCAATTCAAAGGAAAAATTATTTTCAGGAGCTATGCAGAGCTAAGAGGGTTCTACCTATCCATACAGAGTAATAAATACCTATCACTGACAGTGTGAAAACAAACACTGACCAAAATAAGTTTTCGCTATATTAAACTTAAAAATTTTTCAGAATTAAATTTGGAATTTTTTTTAAATGAAGTAGAGTTCTGAAAGCAAACAGAGCACTTAATATTTATTGCTCATCTTGCCAATAATGTTAAACCACATCCACAAACCATCATTTAAAGCTGTATTATTTCTTCAGGAAAAGAATTCTCACACAGATCTCTCTCCATCTCTGCTCTGCATTGTAATTGAGCAGAGGTCTACAAACTAAATGATGCATGAATGTGTATAGATTCAAAGTTCAATTTCTTCAATCAAAAATCCAAAAAGCACTGCCAAAGAAGGAGGGAAAAAAACCCACCAAAAAGGAAAAACAGCATCTGCTGATACTAAACTCTGACTTTGCCACTCCGAACAGAATTACAAAACCTCATGTAATGACAGAATAATTAGGCATCCATAAAGCAATCATTGGAACATTGTCAAAAGTCGAGTCTTTGGGAAAAAAATAAAAAAGATACAAATATCAGCACTTTCCCCAGCATTCCCTGAGTCTGGGCTTTTTGCTTCCCCTGACTGACTGCAATCAATGAGTCAGCTGCAGTGGGTCGAACACAACTGGGATAAAATGGCACCTTATGAAGTAACTGCCTTCATAGATCTCCCCAAATGAGTCATAAACCCATTCATCAATATCCCACCTCGTGCAGCAGGCTCGGGCTGGAGCAGCAAAGCTCACTCTGGGATTCCATTTGCAGCCCATAAATCAGCATTTCTTACATTCCGTGCCACCATTAAGTGAGGAATGAGAACCTCCACTATCATTAGTCGACAGCTAACAAGGCATTAACATTTTCATTAACAGTGTTGACAAATCCAAATCGATTTTAAAAGCTCATTTGCATCATATCCTAAAATTGTGAAGTAGAAGGGAACAGTCTGACAACTTGATTATATGCTATAGCTTAAATTTTTGTTTTTCTGCTTATGTATAGCTGTGAAGTGCACATCACATCTGGTTATGTTCTGGTGCCCTCAGATATTTAGTTTGCAGCTGCTGTATTAACGCCCCTGTGCACACAGACCTGAACCACACAGAGGTGATGATCTTTGAGTGTGTTTAGTTTGTGAGACACCACAGTCTGAGTTCTCATTTCACCTGCACTGGACCAGAGACAGCCACTAGATCCTCTCCCACTTTGTCTCCTGACCTTTTTTGATAGGCAGACCTTTTTTCCTGGAATTAGGAAGCGTCAGTCCCAAAAGAGGCTCAGCAGCCATCCAAAAAGAAAGCCTATAATGTACACTAGACACTGGTGATTTTCTTTCAATTCCAATACATTACGTGCTATTGCTTTCAAATTTCATTCAAAACCCTTCAGCCATATTAAGCACTGCTACAGAGAATTAAAATCAAATTCATTCTGTAATTGACAGCCTCTAAAATAGACTAATTAAATCATGTTTCAGTATCCCAGATTTGGTACATAAATACAGTTAATATTTCTTCCTTTTTGCAAAAAATTTTGGTAGGATAGAGAACAAGCAATTCTGAGATTCACACAAGTGTGTATCCAGAAGAGGAAGAATATTAGACAGTTTCAAATGCACCTTAACAGCAAAACACATAACATTTATTGTAGTCATTAAGGAGAATGAATTTTTCAGTTACACATTTTTGGCTTTAGTGACAGTTATATGCATTTGGCAAGATGATCTTTTAATTTTAAGTAACAAGAACCTATTACAGCCACAAAGAAAAATAGAAGGTTTAAAAAAAACCCCAAAACTGTGCACAGCCTCCATCAGCTACTTCCATTCCTCTCTCTAGAGGAGCACACAAACAGGGAACAGTGCTGCATTTACCTTCTCCTGTTTCCACCTGTAGTCACAGGGCTTAAAAATGAAAGCAAAACTGCTACTAATTAAGTGGGTTTGAATTAGACACTGCCTGCCCAGAACAACGGCTTCAAAACTGATCTCCCATAAATTCATCTTTACAGTCTGAGCTAACATGCTTCGCCTTTTTGGCAGCAGGAAGATGAAGAGCAAGCAGTGCATGATGTGCAAGCTGGTATTTTCCTCCCACTGAGTAAAAAACCTCTCAGACTGACTTGTCTGGCTCCACTGACAGTGACAAGCAAGGGTTTATCTCTGCTGCCTTGCAGAGCACACACAGCTCTGAGGCTGTTCCATAACCTCTGTCCCTTAAGATGGACAAGTTCTTCTCTGGAGTGCAAAGCAGGATAAAACAAAAAAGGCAAAAAAAAAAAAAAAAAAAAAAAAAAAAAAAAAAAAAAAAAAAAAAAAAAAAAGCCACAAAACCCAGCAAAACAGAAACACAAGCAAAAAACACCCACCACCAGCAGCCATGTAAAGTGTATTTAAAATATACCAGCAGCACAACGTAGTGTTTGAAGATACTTTAGAGGATCGATGTCAAAAGCAATGTCCTTGATAAATATTAAGTATTCATTTAAATTTTCTGATGTTTTAATATTCCTAAAAGTCACACTAGGAATTCTCTTTCAAGATCCAGACAGTTCTACCAGAACTGACCAGTTTTGAAGTGCTTGCTTTTTAATATTGGCTTCCTAATTTCATCAGTTTACAAGCTCTCTTTCCAAAAATTACTTCTTTAACAAAACCTGAGAAACTTGAATTTTCTATTTTCCAATTCTTCTGCACCAGGAAACCGTGTATACAGTGATATTTTAGTAACTTACATGCCTTCCCTTACATCTCCATAATTACAGCGATCAGGATCCTGGCTAAAACTGAGACAAATAACATAATCTGTTAACAAAGGCTTTGCAGGCTGGGATGTTTTTATCCCTGAACATGGCAGGAAAGCTGCTGCTAATGCCTGTTCCATGGGCAGTAAATTGCCCAAGGTACAGCCAGGCCCAGCACAGGCTCCGTGCTGGGTTTACTTAGGCTCTGATCAATATGTTCTGTGCATCTTGTCTATATTGGAGCTCTCCTTATTACAGGCTCAATTGATCCTCCGAGCAACAGCAGAGATTGTACTCCATGGGTAGAGCAGATGTTGTTCTGACCTCCACCCACCAGCTCAGAGAGTTTTCTGTCTGCCTTCCGTGAAGAAAAATATCCCAATAAAGAAAAATACCCAGGCACACATCGTGCCCTTGAACAATGGACGTTGCATTTGTTATACAAAAGTTTCTGCTAACCCTCTCTTTATTTTAAAAATCTCAACACCCACGTCAACGCCTACCATGAAAATCACAGTAAACTACTCATTCCTAAGAATTTTGGAGAAATATCCTTGACTTTTAAAAACTTGAAATTCGTGAAAAAGTGCATAGCAAATTCTAGAAGGCAACAGTACAGCAAAACAAAAAGAATCCATTTTCTGAGATTGCTGTAAGCTATAGACTAACACAGAAATACCACAGATTGATACTGGCCGAAGAGATCTTCTGTTATTTGAATTTATTGTTATCTTTAACACTAAGGCAGCACAAAAGCCAGAAATAAAGCCACCAAATAATAAATGAAAATTTAAAACCACCAAACCCTTCTTAGGAGAACAAGGGAATCTGATAAATATAGGAAAAAAAACCCTCTCAAGTAGGAGATACAAAAGATCCTTAAGATAGCAGTGATAAAGGAAATAGAGGTACAAAGGGAGAATTGTGATCTGAAAGGATGGGATATTGCTTTTGAGAATATCTGATATAAGGAAGACCAAGGGGATATATTGATATATCAAATATTTTTTATATTTAGAAGACTATTTAATAGGTTAACCTGAGTGCTGGGAAAGCTGAAGGGCAGATATAAACCACTAAACTCACCCCAATATACACATAAAAAGCAGGAGAGCTTTTGAGCAAACGACTGTGACACAATAATGCAAATTTCTGGGCTGAAAACCACAACTCTGCCTTTGAGTAACAGGCAAAACAGATTGGGAAGGGAAAAAGGTGGGGGTTAAGACAACAGTACACAAGAGACCAAAATATACATAACTCTTTAGCCCTGTTAGTATCACAAGGTTTAGTAAAAACCCTACAAGCCCAGAGAACTCTGTTACCTTGAGGAGCCCAAAAACCCCACAAGCCCAGAGAGCCCCATTGCCTTGAGCAGTCTGTGCCCCTCTGCTCCCAGCCCCAGAGCTGCCAGGGACATGCTGCGTGCCCCCAGCCCCTCCCCAGTGCACCTGGGGGTCCAGCCAGAGCAGCCAGTCCCAGGGGTGCAGAGCTCTCACCATCAACTGCAGACACCTGTGAGCTTCAGCACTTCAGAAAAGCTCAGCTGTCACAATTAGTAAAGTACTTCACCCAATTCTTTACCAGACCCTGGCAATTTTCTCTCATGTTTCAGGAATTTAGAGTTTCAGGTGATCATTGTGCTAGAGGCAATCCAAAGCCTTTGGCTGGTGGCCTATCCAGGCTGATGAACATGACCAAGATATTTTCATTCAGGACAAAACCTTGCATCTCATTAAAAAATAAGAATAAAAACACCATAGAGATAAAATTAGGGGAAAAAACATCTAGCTTCTTCATCCTAATGGGTATTGACATTATATTCTTTTCTCATGTATTTTGATCTGTCTCTTATTGATCACTAGGTCTCACCCTTCCAGCTTCTGGAGTACAGAGCAGCTGATGGAAAGAACCAGAGCATTCTCCTTGGTGTCTCTGCCAGGGACAAGTGCCCCTGGGAAAGGTCTGCCCCCTATTACCAGGGCCCTGGACCAAAAGTGAAACAGGAGCAGCTACACACTTGGTTCTTGGAGAATTTTTTAGCAAATAAACCAAGGACAATGTCATGGACCATCAGGTTGGCAGAAAGCAGAACTGTGGGCTTTGCACAGTAGCCTGCCTAAGGTACCACCCACATCCATACCTGTGCTTAGAGGCTGGAGAGGGGAGAAAAATGTTTATCTTCTCCCTTCTCTGTATGTTTTAAACCACAGAATGAATTTCTAAATCTTTTGTGCAAACCTCATCTGACCATAAAGACATGCAGCTACTGAAGACCAGAAGAATCAATTTGGAATTAATGTCCTATCAGGATTCCAGTACATACTGTCCTATTAAAACATTACAATAATTTTAGAGCAAATCTCTAAATTTTGTCTGTGATCAAGGAAAGTGTTGATTTTGAATTAAGGCAGTTCACAACAGCTGTGCAGCAGCAGTTTCACTGGTAATCCTGCCAGGGAAAGTATTTAAAATGTCTGGATATTGGAGCATTCCTTTTTGTTTGGTAGTTTGACTTTCACCTTTTTCCCTTCCACTTGCCCAGCAGTCAAGCACTATAAAGCCAATGGAACAGGAAATGTTATTTTAGGATCAAGATGTCTCCCCAGAAATGGAAGGAAAGTAAGCAGTACAATCTAAGTGCCTAAGTCTTCCTCCACTACCCCCATGCTTACACTTTATTTTTCTTTCCTGGACAGCTACAGTAGTTTCATGGAGCCCTCAGCTACTGCATTATCAGCAAAGGAAAATGAAATAAACTGCTACAATTACTTGTCACTCCTGTCATTTCTCGATCCTATTAAGTAGTTCTGTGATTCATCCAAGTGGGCTGTAGCTGGGATCAGGATGTGAAAAATAGCCTTGTCTTCAGCTTAAGATATTTCTCCTGTTTGTAGGTAACGAGATCCAGGCTCCATCTCTGGAACACACATGTTACTCCTCATTAAATTTGAAAGGGAATGTCTATAATTTCATTCTGTTCCCTCTTAAGGTGTAGGTGTAGATGATCTTATTCACTCCACTGGAGGATTGGAGAAAGAAGTACAGAAGATAAATACATAGCTGAAGACATTGCAGGAGTGATAGGCAATAATTATACAGCCTGATGGGATGTTTGTCACTTTTCTTGCCTTGTTTAATGTTGCTACAAAGACATAAATGCATTTTTCCTCTCCACAAAACATTTGGAGAATTGATGCTTGCTAAAGAGCAAATGCATTTTGATTTAATGAAACCAAAAGATTGGAAAAATGAGTGAAAAATCTTCATTCTTAATCTCTCGCACTAAGCAAGGAGAATAATAAAAAAACCCCAACGCAATTAAAAAAAAGGCAAAAACCACAAACAAAAAAAACAAATGGGTTCAAGAGAAATTTAAAACTTCTATTTCTTTACTTTGTGTAATGTAAAATTCACTCATTTCATGTTCCCAAAGCTTTGCCAGAGTAGGCTCCAGGAAGAGCATGGGAATTGTTTGTAGTTTGGAAGTGAGGCAGATGAAGCAACAAACCCCAGGGCCTGGATTAGAAGGAGAGCTGGATTACAAGTCACACTTGCAAATACACGAGGATCTGCTTTGCATTTTGACACCCCTCTGTGGTCAGTTTAAAAGGCTCTGATTTACACTCCAGCCTAGAGAAGGGAGCTTTCCCCTTTCTAAGATATTACAAACGCTCATGCTGTGGAAAACTTGCCACCAAGTCGCTGCAATTATCTTGATCCTTTAATCTCCTGTGCTTTCCCCAGAGTCTTTGTGTCCCTTGGTCCCCTTGCCCTGCTCACTCCACTTTAATCTCTTTGTGACAGCCCTGCTCCTTAAAAGCCAAGTCAGAGCTCAGGGAAGGGAAGGGCTGACACCTGGCTGGAGGCTCCCCTTGTATTGTATTTTAAATAACTGATAATAAGCAAAATGAGATATGCCTGGGAAAAACTTGATACTATTATAATAATTTATACATCCTATTTCTACACACCTACTGTTTTAAATTACATTTATAGTATTTAATATATTTGATATCTATTCTCTGGCATATCTATTCAAAAAGTATTAACTTAATCTTTTTATTTTTTTATTCAAAGGACAGATGGTGTTTTCCATCTGGGGGGTCAAGAAGGGGAAAAATTTCTTTATAGAGCAAATGGAGGAGGAACTCCCAGACAAATACTTATTATTTTCTTTTCAATGCTATCATTGTCCTGCCTACAAAGTAAGTAGTGAAGCAGCACTGAAATGGCATTTTATGATAAAATAAGAACTAAAATAATAATTGATACAGGATGGGATGTATTCTCATGCTCTGCTACAAGATCTGGCAATTCAGGGACTCTACATCAAACCTTTAACAGTTTTTGAAACAAACTCAGTATATGCTTAGTTATCAGGGAATTAGTAATGAAAAACAAAGTTTTTTTCTATTTAAACTTTCAAATTTAGAGGATGCACTAAGCAAAAGAGAGGTCATACATAATTTAATGTAATTTAGGAAGCAAATTAAAATATCATTTCGTTACTCCATCTAATAACACTGCTCTTTCAAGCTCTGGGGATGTTGTTTAAGCCAAAGATGGTGGTTTCCTTGACAATTCTAGGTAGGAATAGATACCCTTAAAAGAAATTAATAGAATAAAAGGGCATGAATAAGCAGGATTTACTAAATTGAGGGTTCAGGAAATTATATGAGATCCCTGAAGAAGACTTAATATTGAAGATACATATTAGAATGAAGAATAAAATGAAGTTTAATATTGATAATGAAGCACTTGAACACGGAGAAAATGTCATTATCAACATGTTAACACAGGCAGAGTTGGGGTGAGAATTGGATGGCTCGGGACAGTCAATGGGATTTGTAGGTTTTCATCTGCTGCTCATTAGGGCTGATGGAAAACTGCTCCTGGCCAGTGGCTGCTGGAGAGGGCAGCTTTGTGGGGTGGCAGGGTATTCCCAGCAAAATGGGATGGGAGAGTCCAACAGACCAACCAAAGGCTCCCTCAGAACACCCTGGGGAGCTGGTCTGCCTTTGGGACAAAGCTGAAATTTATTTTCAAGGTAGTAAAAGCCAACCCTGATGTAACAAACTCCATCCCATTACCCTGCCATGCAGCTGAGCTCGAGGAGACCAACATTGACAATTTTAGCAACAGTGAAACAACTTCACACCAGACTGGAATTCTTTTTAGTCAGAGCAAAAACTGAGAAGGAAAACTCACTTCTAAAAGTTGGGAATTGGGTTCATTTTGCTATAACAATGCTTAATTCCACACTTCCCCCTGCCCTAAGCATAAACATGGGAAACTGTGAAAGCAAAAGACTTTCTGAGCTAAAACTGGCTGAACTAATTTTCCAAGCTGAATGTTTTAGAATCAGCATAGAAGGAGCAAACCTGATTCACAGAAGACACCTAACACAGAAATATAAAGTCCATAACTTGCCAGTGTTCAGTCAAACTCCATTGTGAGAGATTCTCCTTGGCATATTGCAGGAGATTTTCATGCTGCCCTTCTGTGCTCTCACCAGCTCTTTAGAAATGTTTCAGATAAGCCTTCAGCTGCTCGAAGCTTTTGTACATTGAACCTTTCTCCTAGAGAGTATTTAAAACACACAATGAAATTATCTAGTGAAAGACTTGAGGTTTCTTATCCCATTTTTATTGGATAGCTAAAGCTTGGCTCATATTCATCCTGAAAAGCTGTTTATATGTGAAGGCAGGAATCAGATAATAATTCTTAGGATGTGTGGTTTGTGCATGCAACAGTGCTACAAACAGGTAAAAATAAAGGTAGGTTTTTTAGGTTTCTGTTTTGAATTGCTGCACTAAGTCTCTCTGCAGTTTTTCCTTACTATTTCAGCTGGAGAAATATCCACCCCAGTCTCTTGAAAATGTAAGACATCTCAAAAGCCATTGACAATTTTGTGGTTACATCCCCAATTATCAAACCTTTAAGATGTACACACACACATGTATATAGGTTATTATAAAAGTGATTTCACTGTTACCACAGTCAAATGAAGAACATGTTCCTGCTGCAGGATGACATAATGTCTGCTTGCTTTTCAGACACTGTAACCTTAAAGGCAATAATAAAAAGCCTGTCATATATTTCAACCATCTTTTGGCCTTCAACACTCCTGTTATCTTTCACAGCAATTTAGCTCTTGTATATTCTAAATAATACAAAATAAATAATAAAAAACACTAATAGAACTCTATCAGCAGGGAAATCGCTTTGGTGCCTTTTATTTCTTTTTTACAGCATCTCTGTACCTCAGAAGTGTTTTTTCTTTTCACTGCTGAAAGTCACTCACCATTGTTTCAGTGAAAAACCTTAATTAATAACCTCCCTGATGCAACAATCCTTTGCAGAAGCAGGGAAGAACATGCCCTTGTCCTAAAAGCCTTTCCACAACTGTCATCCTCAAAGATTGTGATATTGAGGGATTGGCATCTTTTCCTTAGCATGGCTATTAAACACATGTGTCCAGAGACAGTTTTCATTTAAAACATTCCCACTTTCAGGATCTGAAGGCATTCCCTTTTTTTTTTTGACAAGTCACACTTCAGACCAGTTGCTTGAAAGGTTCTGCAATATTGCAAACACTGTTCCCTCAAAATTTCATCAGCCTTCTATGGTTTAACACAAAAGTAAAAGAAACAAGCAGCTCTTGGGAAGCCACTGAAGGAGAATTAGCAGGGAGGTAGCAAAGGTTGCTCACTGATCTGTCTAATGAAACCACAAATTAAATGTAGAGTGTGGGCTAAAACACAACTTCAAACACAACTTCTGGCCCTCCTTGCTAACAGGAAGAAAAACAAACTTGGGTGTTTCTTTCCACAAAGTGAGGAGCAATGAGCAAAGCTGCATCTTTTCATCCCTGCTCCTGAATTCGGTCCTTGAATGAAAATAATGTCCTAAGTCTGATAGAAGAAACACTGAGCAGGGGTGAGGTTTTTAATCTCTTTATCAGCTTTGCTGCCCTTCCACAAATTCAACAGGCTCTATTAACCATAATTTTCAAATTCCATGAGGTAGTATAGTAACATTTCTCAACCAAAATATTTCAAGCCTCAGCGTTCAAATTATTATACAAATAAAGAATTAGGTATTTTGGCCATTGAACAAGACCCAACAAAACGCAGGTCACAGTAACAGGTGACCTTCTTTGAGCCAGCATCACAGAGTCAAACTCAACTTATTTTCCTTTATAAGCAGCAGAAAAGAGTTTCTCATTGAGCTGTTTTTAAAGAGGCTTGGCTGTGCAGACACCGCTGTTCCAGCTACAATCTCATCAGCTTGAGAGCTGCTCTTCAGACACTTCACATGCTCCCACTGTAAACCAGCTCTTCCCACATCTACCTGCAGCTGACAAAGCCTGAACATGTGCTTAAAATTACAAGAATTACAAGAAGAAATTTATTCATGGCTGAATGTTTATGTGGGAAGAATAAAGTCCAGAATTTTCTGTATACTTTATCATACACTAATATTCACTTCCCTGTAGCCTCACTGCCTAAAAAGGTGTCTATCAGAAAATATTTGGTATTTTGTTTAGCTATAATTCTGTGATAAGTTAGCATTGCTTAATTGTGCAGATGATGAACATAAATTTCACAGTGTATTTAAGATAATAAATTTATCCACCTATTGAAATTACTGGTTTAAAAAAAATGCAAACAAATACACAAAACCTGCAATTCAATTCCCATTACTAAAATTACATTTGTTATCTACATTTTGGGGATTTCCTAATTGTTAAACAATTACCAGTGCATTTACAGATACTGCTGATGCTACTGGAAGCTGATTTTTTCCCCCTAGAATATAAACAAGTATTTGTTTTACATGTACAAAAAATTTGGCTTTTTCACCCACAGTTTATTTGTGCTCCATGGGGGGGAGTGGGAATGTTCTGATTTGGGATTCTGCTTGTATTTACTTCTGGAAAAAAGGAATGTTAACTTCACCTGAACTGCTGAACACTGGTTTTGTAGCACAATGTGCAATTCAAATTTAGCTCTTGGCAATGCCCTGGTCACTACTGTATGAACAGTACTGCCTAAAGGGTTATTATTAGGGTCACATTAATTTCACAACTGTTCTGACATTAATGCACTCCTTGCTCCTTTACTTAATGTTTCCCCATATTTTATTGCTCTGAACAGAAGTCTGAAAATAACTGACTTTAATGAAGTGAATCACAGGGTGTCAAACCCTCATTTCTGTATGTACAGATGCAAACCCAATTTTTTTCTCCCCCTCCACATATACTGTGCTGATCCAGCTATCCAGAACTCTTAAAATAGCATTAATTTGCATGCAAAGCAGCTCTAAAGACTTCTCTTATTTTCACAATAAGAGAAAACAACTTAATGTAAATCTAGATTGATATTTCGATTTAAATATATTATAAAATACATATTGTGGTATTTATTCAGCACATGAGACTTCTCTGTGCCCTGATTTTTTTCTTTTTTTTGTTATTAGTGTGCAGCTAAGCAATGTGCTTTGTGCTCTCAGCAAACATGCCAATGCTTTGGTTTCTCTAGGGAAAACTCCTCAGAGTTCAGTTTACCAGCTGAACTCTGGTAAAGTCCACACTGGCCAGAGCTGGCACATCCTGGACAGCCTGGCCTCACGCACATCACACAGGATTTGGCCACATTCTCAGTCCAAATTCTGCTCTGGAGTCCCCAAGACACAGTATTTTTGGGGTGGTTCTCAGATGAGAACACCTGCAGGTGTTGCAGGGTTACCAGTTTGAGAAGTTTCATATTGGCTCTGCCATGTCCAGGCTCATCTCAGGGATTTAGCTGATCAGGAAATCTGGAAATAAATCAGCAGCAGTGTAGAGCCTGAGAGTCAAAATCACAGCCTGGGCAGAGTTACGTGGTCTGGGTTTGGAAAACCAGGGAGCAAACAGTCAAAGTCAACACAGCAGCTTGGAATGCTGATTTTGGAAAAGCCAGGGAGGAGCAGACAGCCAAAGACAACACATGGAATGCTGATATGAAGGAAAAGTCTTTAAGGGCAGTGCCACCCTTCCCTCACAGATCTCCCAAGTTAGACACTGATTTTTGACAAAAATAGGCCTTAAAAATACTGAAATCCTGTAAGATCACCTGAACAAGGGTCCCTGCTCCCACAAGTACAGCAGATGTTCTGACAGAGAATATTTCCTCTTGTCCAGCCCATGACCTTTAGGTGATAACACCGAAGTCCCACTGGAATGATTCAGCTCCTCACAGGACACCAGTGCCCAGCCTCCAGCCTTTCTATTCAGGTGACAAGAGGGGCATTGGGCAGAAGTGTTTATTTTAGCCTTTGCTTTGTTTTATTTAACCTTTGCTAACCTTTTCCCCTGCTCAGTGTTATGTGAAACCAGTGCTTTTTCATGTTTATCCTGCTGTTTTGTGTTGTGTTAGTCCAGGAATGTATTTCTGCACAACACCCTTCAGGGTTATGTGTGTTCCCAGGATGTAACTTTGTCCAGAGCAAGCATTTTGGGGAAGTGATGATGAAAACGTGAAGGGAAGAACAGAAGACTTGAAGGTACAAAAACACCACAGTCCTTGAGGAACAGGGAAGTCACAGGCATTTTAAACACAGCAAGGCAGAAATACAGAGTTAAAAGGATTGAGGTTTAAGGATATTTTTCAAGCACATAAGGAACAAGATGCTGACAAGGGAGAAAACAATTTCTCTGAAGGACAACAAGAGATGTTTACTGCTGATGAAAATACATCTTAAAATAAACTTTAAACAAGGAAGTTGTGCAACAGAACAACTGCAGTTAGTCAAGTTTAGTTTATATGAACACCAAGAGCTTCAAGCCCTTTAATCCTTTTCAATGTCCAATCTATAACACCTCCAAAGCCAGATCCCTTGTAGCAGTGGGATCCACAGCATCCCACAGGAATTCAGAGGACTCATTTTCAAAGAGTTAAAAACTGCTGTGGTCATCAGCATAGAAATAAGAACAGCATTAATAAACCCAGTGCTCAGAAAACAAGTAGAACCTGAAAATAAGCCATGTTTTTAAAACTATGGAAATTCACTTTCTTTTGATCTTTTATCTTTCTGCTTCACCTGTTTTTGAGGGTTTGTTTAGTCAGGTTTTTAACTTCGGGGTGTGCTTGGGTTCGTGCTTTTTTCTGCAGCCTTGACAGCCAGATATTTACCTGGAAAGGAAGCTGTGATTTATAGGCATTAAATGACTCCTGGAGGTAAACCCTTAGGAACAACACCAATTATTGCAAGACAAGAGCTGGGAGCCTCTGGTAGTAAACATGTATTTCTACCCTAACTCATATAACAGATCTACACCAAATTCCTTCATTTTCTTTTCCTCTGAGAAATGCTGTTTGCTTTGTGTTACAGAAGTTGCTATAGAGGTAGATCAGAAGAGATAATGTAAAATGCTTGCAAAACTTTAAACATTCACTTCATTTGTGCTCCTGGCTCCACTATTCATTTGTTAGAAAAACTTTAGTGCACAGATATGGAAGGAATATTTTTGGATGTGCTAGAAAATATTCTAACTATAAGTATGGAGTTACTTTTTAAAGAAAACTTCATGCTATTATCCTACTTCTAATTGGAATAAAAATAAAACATGCAACATAGATAACCAGTCCAGTCAAATATTCCCAACTCAGTTTCAAAAATGCACTTTTAACCAACAATTATTGACTCTAAAATGTATGGAAAATATTGCAAGCCACTTTTTGTGAGCAGAAATGGAACACAAAGACAGTTACTTGTCAGGAATTATTTTTCCACACATACTGGCATGTATTTAAAAATCCCTTACCTGCTGTGCTGCACCCAGAGAGTGAAAGGACAAAGAGGTTAAAGATGGCCTTGGAGCATCTTTTGTAAAAGACCTGCCATTGATGGCTAAAAAAGCCTAAAGCAAAATACAGAGACATTTTCCTCAGGGTGTAAGAATTTAGCTGGAAAGGGTTTTCTAAGATTGGAGCTGGGTCAGTGTAATCTTCAACAAAAACTGAGGACAAATTTGGAGTGAATTGTGGTAGAAGAGTGAAACGTTGTCATAAAACCAACCCAGGGAAGAAAGGATTCCAGATACAGGCAGGTTTCATCTTCGTAAAGAGAAGCACATGAAGTTATTAGAGATGTGTTTTAGACATTCTGGAGGTGGGAGGCAGGGTAAGTGCCTTGCTGAAATCCAGGCAGAAAGAATCATAAACCCTAGAGCAAGATCTGGTCACGTAAATAACTTTCCTTGAAGTAGGACTTGGCTAAACTTGCTGTATTTTTCTGTATAGACAAAGAATTACTAAAGGAAACAACAAGAGTAAGAATTTGTAATTGAAGCTCAGAAAAAAATACAAGCCAGATATTGGTGAACAGAAGTTATCCTTAAATAATAACAGATTTTACGTTGATTAAGAAAATGTATTATTTGATTGAATCCTTAACAGCACTCAAAGTCAACTGATTAAAGTTAATAAATGATATTTATACACCTCTCACAACCTCTTTTTTTCCTTTTTAATGAGGAAGAGGCAGAATCTCAAAATGCCTCATTCATCTCCCACCAAACTCAGGAATGGAATCAAAAATTACAAGTTATTCCTCTTCTCCCAAATGGCACAGTTCAAATTTGAGGGAGAGCCTCTGATCCTTTCGTGTTGCAGGATTAAACTAATTTAAAATCTTCAAGAGAAGTGCCTGGTGAAGAAGCTCTGAAATCTCAGAACTGCACATTCAGTCCATGACAGCACTAAAAGATTAAAATTTAAAATTGAGAAGACCTACAGTACAAAGTGTGCACATTTATCTGTGGGCATTATTTAAAAGCCTGTTTGAAGTCAACTGATGACTTTCCAGTTAATTTGATGAGTTTTAGAGTAGGACACATGAACATGATACAATAAACAATTTATACAGTTACTGTCACACTTGTCAGTAAAATGAGACTTTTAACAGTTTGTTCCTGTGGCTCAAACCAAATCAGGCCTGTTATAAGAACTCTTAAAACAATCCAAACAGAGTCAAGTCTTGCACAGATGAAGACTTGTACCCTCTGCAAGATGCTATACATTAAAAAAGTATTGAGCTTTTGATGTAGGTGCTGTCCTGATTTTATGCTAATTAACAGAACAATTTTTGCTGATAAAATTAGGTCAATTATATTTAATTGGATCCATTAAACCAACTATAATCTTATTAATAATTTGTAGACCTCAGTTGTCAGATTTTTCTTCATCTTAAGATGCCTTGGTTTTGTTTCATTGCCTCACCTCCCATCCTGCAATCCTACTTAAAAAATAAACTCCTCTGTCAATATCTCTTTCACAGTTTCACCATTCACACATGAAAATTCTACATAGTTCCATTTTGGTTTCTATTGCATAGCAGCAGCAGAAATACCAGATATATGGAATTTAGCCAGCAGTTGTCCCCAGATTTTTCAAAAAAACCCTTCACATTGGTACAAAATTGTATCTATGCAAATCTATCAAAATTAAAGCATTATAGTTGATAAACAGGAAAAGTTTCTTCTGAACAACTTAATTTTTGTCAGGTAATTTAAATTCTGCTGAAGTATGGGGCCATATATCACATGACAATTAGGTACCCAAAAAGGACCTTCCTGTTAACAAAAAAGATTTTTTTGATTATTAGTGTGTTACTTGTGATGCCCAGACACTTAAATCTGCCTGAATCAATGCTGTTCTAAAGACAACTTACAATATGTGTTTAACAAAAACATGCAAGTGATAATAAATTAAAGTTATTCCCTAAAGTTCTGCTGCATTCCATTCCTTATTGAAAGCTCACAAATGTAACTTCCCAAAAACATTGTAGATATGAGGTACGTGATTTAGTTTCAGAGGATGTTTATATTACATTTCTAGCTCATAATTTGATTTTTTCAGCAGCTTTTCTCAAATTGATGTGACCTTACAGTGTACACAGTAGAAATGTTCTAATTTAAAATGCTCTAAGTAAATTTTAATTGCTTTTTTTCCTAATCAACCATTAAAAATCAGAAGAAAAATTGGGAATTTTTAAAATATGAAGATATAAGGGTAGATCTTTAAAGTATCTGGATGTTGATATCAATTTCTCCTATTGCCACCTTCCAAGAATGAAGCTTGTCCATAACTGTCTCCTATAATGGGTAATAATAGCTCCTGTATCTCCTAATGGATAATATTTCCTATGGGTAATTATCCTATATAATGTGTTTAGGAAAAGGTTTGGTCTAAGATTTTCAAAACAAATGCTTAGACCATTCCATCTCTATTCCATAGATGGACAAGATACTCAAAAACCTTATTTTGCAAGGTTTTTTTCACTTGTTCTCCTCTTTCACAGCATCTTGTTAAGAAATAACAGCTATTTGAGGGTTTTGAGTTCCACACTTAAATTATCTAGAGCACAGGGAGAGGAAGATTGGGGATTTTTTTAGTTACAATTATACCCTTATAAACTGACGTGCAGCATTGATATTCCTTCTTAGCAGTTATCAACTTGACCTCTAATGAATAGAACAGATTTATGGGAAACTCATTTAGGAGTCAGGTTATGACTTTGGTGATTCACACTGGCTGATAATTAACAGCATGTACTGAACAATTCATGAGAGCTCTAAAAATTGAACTTCTGCACTGTAAACTGGAGGGTGCTACAGGGACAAGGGGGTTTGGGTTGGATTTAGTGTTTGCTGGTCACAGGAGTAACAGGAGAGAACTGTGATCAGTCTCACTTCCCAGAAACCTTTGTCCTGCCCCAGTACTCCATTTTTTACAGTTCCTACAAATACTATAAATTGGTTTGTGTTGGAAGAGACCCTAAATCTCATCTTGTTCCATCCCCTGCCATGGGCAGGGACACTCCACCAGACCAGTGCTCATGGCCCCACTGAACACTTCCAGGGATGGGGCACCCACAGCTTCCCTGGGCAACCTTGGCCTCACCACCCTCACAGGGAAGAATTCCTTCCTAACATCTTATCTAAATCTGTTCTCTTTCAGTTTCAAGCCCTTCCCTCTTGTCTTGTCACTCCAGGCTCTTGTCCCAGGTACCTCCCCAGCTCTCCTGGAGCTCCTTTAGGCACTGGAAGGGGCTCTGAAGCCTCCCCTGAGCCTTCTCTTCTCCAGGCTGAACACCCACCCCCAGCTCTCCCTGCCTGACTCCAGCCCTGTGATCATCTCTATGCCCCTCTGGACTCACTCCAGCAGTTCCTTGTCCTTATCCATCCTTCCTTCCTCCCAGAGCTGGAAGGAATACTCCAGCTGGGAGTCTCATGAGAGTGGACTCAAGGGGCAGAATTGCCTCCCTTGGCCTGCACAGAAAACAANGCCCCTCTGGACTCACTCCAGCAGTTCCATGTCCTTATCCTTCCTTCCTCCCAGAGCTGGAAGGAATACTCCAGCTGGGAGTCTCATGAGAGTGGACTCAAGGGGCAGAATTGCCTCCCTTGGCCTGCACAGAAAACAACGTAAGCATCAAACTTTTGGTGTTCACTATAACTGCTAAGTTTATTTAGTAATTATTATATAATAAAGTTATTTACTGTGGTATTACTTCAAATACTGCAGACAAATGGAGAGCCAGAATTCTAGTTCACTACTTGTGAAAGCAAAAGTAGTGCTTAGGTTCTTTTTTTGTTTTTGTTGCAGGCTGAGGTGTGCACACAGTGTTGCTGCTCTGTGCTCTGCTCTCCCTCAGCTGTCCTGGGACAGCAAACCAAACTGTCCCTTCAGTTTCCCTCATACATATCATTATTCATGTATGTAATTACATAGAAACACAAGAGTGCAAATAGAAGTAAACACAGGTTATTACAGATTTGTGGACTGTTTTTCCTAATTTCCACATCAGCCTTGGCTACCTACCCACCACATCCCCTAGATGTCACCCAGGATCTTATTTTTTCATTGCCTACAAACATCCCTTGACAGAAGGGAGCTTTTCCTTACCTTTCTGAATAGAAACATGCTAAGAAAAATGTGACAAGATACAACAAGCAAAAAGCTTCTGGTTGGATGCTGTTCCTCATGCTAACAACACATGACCTTTTGCAAAAGGCCTTCAGTGACTGCTTCTTTACAACAGCAATGTTTCACCGTGTTTCAATATTTGAACTGGAATAAAAATTGTCTTTATACTGAGGATGAAGTGAAAGTTGGAACTTTTGTGTTTCAGTTCAGTATTTGCCTCAGTTTCTCAGATGTCCCTCAGGTTTCTGCACTGTCCAAAACCTTTCACTCAGTTCAGGTTTCTCCCTCAGGTCAGCCTCAGGGGGAGCTCTCCTTGCTCCTCAGGCTGAAGTTTCTACATTTACCAACAAGCCCCTGCAATTTGAGATAGAAATTTCACAAGGGTGATACCAAACCTGCTCAAATCCTGGACACTCCAGCTGGACACTCCCAACTGAGTAGAGACCAGGATTTTCAGCAAAGGCTTTGATTTTTCTCTACTGCATCCTTTCCTCAATTCTACAAGTAAAAATAAATACATCTACTTTTAGCAATGCAAATACAGAGTTGGTGGCATCCCATGTGGCAGCAGTGAACAGATTACAAGACAGGCTGAAAGGGAAATTTTCAGTTTCCCTGAAAATTGATCAGCTGAACACTAAAAATCATACAAGCACTACTACCTCTGCCAGCACTCTGTGCTGCTGTTCAGTCTTGTAAAAATTAAAAATTGGCTTTATTCATGTGAACAATCTTATTGATGCCTAACATACGAAAAGCTAAAAGTATGATTGATTTTTTCCCAGGCAACATTAGAACTAATGCTAATTCACTCCTGCAATATTATTCCAGTTCTTGTTATAAGAAAAATACATTAAATAGTTCTTTATGTCAACACTAAGAGCAGAATAATTTTCAGTTTCCTCCAAACTGCACAGTAAAGTTATATTTGATCATCTTGCAGCACTTTTTCTTCAGAAGAAAATAGCAAGATAGGCACACAAAAAAGTGTGCACCACATCAATAAAGAAAGATTATTCCAAGTACTAATCGGGGGAAGAAAGAGAGAGTCCATAGGCATGAATTAGATAAACCTATCTTTGAACAGTTTCAGTTGTTTTCACTTCAGAGTGAGACAAAGGAAAGACATTAAAGATTACTGACAACCTGTGTATTTGTCCTCCTTTTTTCTACTTCAAACACAGACTGACTCCTGTATTTATGTTTTCCTGAGTCAAGCTACAGATCTAATGAGCTGCTCTATTTTTATTTTCTTTTTGTGAGAACATTCTTTGAACAGCTTTTTTTTAAAAGATAGGGGTTTTTTTTTAATTTTCATTGTTGGAAAATGTGACTATTACACTATGTAGACAACTGCAGCTGGATTCAGAGCAAAGTTACTTTGAATATTCTTTATATCCTGAATTCCTTACTTCATTACATACTGAAACTGCTGTGGGAAGATAACCATAGTTGGATGTAAATTCCAGTTTGAAACCAAACGTAAAGCACATTTCCAAGAATGCATAATTAAGCAGCATTTGTTAGAGTCAATTTGAGTGCATAAATTATTGAACATGGGTTAATTTTGGTCAGATTAAAAGCACCACCTGTTCACTTCTATAAAAAATACCATAATTTGTTTCAGTGCTGTATTTGGTTCTTGCATATTTGGTTCCATCCTTTCAGGTTGCAGTTGGTTTATGAATACTCTCCAGTACTGACAGAGTCAACACATGCCCCATTGTTTTGTTCTTCCCTAGCTAAACACTACAATTCCAAAGGTGTTTTCCAGGTAGGGAAAGCACCCTAGATCAGAGTCCTAGAAAAGTGTTCCAGTGTGGGTAAAGGTTTAAATGCTGCGAGGCAAAGTGCTGCTCAATGAAGTTCAGAGCAATAGTGGGAGCTGCTGCTCAGACACAGCTTTTGAGATGCAAGACTCAATGGCTGCTGCAGAGCAGCCACTTACTGAAGCCTTTCACAGCAGTTCTCCCATTCTGCTCCTCTCACTGGCTGTTGCACTCCAGACCGCTGTGGAAAATGCTCCTTTCACCTTCTCATGTAGAGTTGTTTCCAAACTACAAGCTTAAAAATGGGTTTACAACTGTGAAGTTTAAAGAGGGGCTCGATAGACTGCAGTGAGCCACAAGCAATTGCTGTAAATGCTTCAATGCAAATCTCTTCCCACTAAATCTTTCAGCTTTGATGGTGGGATGAACCCTTGACTTTCTCAGCATCTGAGGAGGAGGCATGAAAATTCACAGCTTTGGGGGAAAGCAAGGAGATTACAAGTCAACTAAAAATCCATGTGGATCCACAGGACAGGACCCTGTGGTACTTGAACCCCATTGATATTTTTAAGCAGAGATTCACAGCTGTACCTTAAAAAGAGACCTGTCATAGTCTACTGTAGTGTTTTTATCTTTAGTTAGTGCAGAGTGTCTGTCCTCCACAGTCCTGCGTGCCTCAAAGAGGCCACTACATCAAGGGACAGGGTTAAAAGTTTATAAGGTAACAGCTGTTGAAATATGCTGTTCAAGGAATATATTCATTAGATGCAGTGGGGGAAAAAAGGAAAAAATACACCAGTGGAAGAATTTATCCAATAAGTTCTCCTTTTAAAAAAGTATTCTAGGGACACTGTCAATTCTTGGAACAAGATAAAGTGAGTTGTAGACACTACAGAAGCATTACTGTTAGCAGCATCAGATGTTCAAAGGAGAGATACATTTAAAGCCTTTCAGTGTAGGGGGCACTGTGGGAATTCTGTAGAAGCAGGATCAGAGACACCCTCTCTCATCTTCCAGCTGTCAAATTCAAACCCCCAAGTGTTCAATTTCATCAGTAGATATGTTGAAAAAGGAACCCATGAAAACAAGTTCAGTGCAATAAAAGCAAGGCTGCAATACATGAACATGGTGACAAGGCAGCAACAAGATTAAAATGTTGCTCAGAAGAGGAAAAGGGCAATTTCCAATCCCCAGCAGAATTGAGAGAGAGCACCAGAGACCATGCACATGCAGGAACTCTCAGAGTGGCTGCCAAGGCACCCCATCTCTCTCCTGCTTCTCTTTGTTCCCCCGTCTTTACAACAGAGTTTAATTCGACGTCTTGAGTGCTTAACTGGCAGAGAAATGGAGTGCAAGGACAGTAAAAGCTTCATGAAGTATGTCAAGAGAAGTAACAGGGACAAAAATCCAATGAGAGCTGAATTTTGAATAAACGTGAGTCACTTTTTCTTTGCAGGAGTTCGGGCCCTCGTGCCTAAATATATTACAACAGGTAGCCTTATTGCCATAAGCTTAAACCTATTATTACAGCTCTGAGACCTCAGTACAAATTCAAGAAACTGATATGCAAAATATTGGTCCCTCAAATCCCAGAAGTGTTGCCAGAATTACATATCCTATTCACAAAAACTCTGTTATCCCATGGAATTCACTGCAAGTGATGAACTCCTAGCAAGTCACTCAGCAGAGCACAGCACAGACCTCTCTTATGGTGTGTGGTAGAGACTGGCACCAAACACTAAAGCTGTGTGACTCCTGGTGATCTCATCCTGTAGCTGTTCATGCAAAAAATTGTTTTTCTCTTTCACTTCCCTCAGATCCAGACCTTTTGATTTTGGTTTGATGTGCGGATTCGAAAACATAACTGTGAAATCAACTTGGTTTCACCTGACTTAAAGTCACAACCAGTCAGTTTTATACACTTCCCATAACACTTAGAAGCCTGTTCAGACCAGCCAATCTTTTCTTCGTGACCCTCATGCAAATTTCCATCTTTTTACTGGATGGAAAACAAACTTCCATTGTGTAGAAGGCCTACACAGCCTCCAGTTACCCCAGTCCTAATTTACCTAATCAGCACTACAGCTTACAAGCTCCAGGATTTGTAAAGTATTTACCACCTAGTTAAAAACAGCACAGGATGTTTGTTAGGAATATCTTCATTTCTATATGGTACCAGGAGAATATGTTAGCATTTTCCTTTTGATGTCAAGTGCTATCTACCAAACAAATCCACACTTTTTTTAATTCAAGAGATTGCAAAGTAGGTGGAGAGACTGCATTTGTAGGTTTATGATTCTTATTTAAGCAGCTGCTTACATAAATCCTCAGGTATGTATGATTAATTATTTGCTTTCTAATCCCTGTTCAAAAGAATGCATCTGCTTTTATGTTTAAATCAGGTTTTAGCAGCCTTTTTAAAGCATTTGACAAACTAAAAACACAGACACCTGTACATTCAAAAGAGTTCTTGTAATGCTATTGATACTCATCTGTTCCTTAGCACACCTTTGCAGATTTCTGGTGATCTGTCACACATGACCTGCTTGCTGTGATATTTCGAGTTCAGTATGTTTTCCACAATTGCACACCTCACAGAGTAGAGACTGGCATTCCAAACTCTAATGTAGATAATGGATACTGGGCTAAAAATGTGGATATTGGAGGAAAACAATCTATGGGAATACAGCACAAGTTGAATCATTATGCTTAGTGAGTCACCTGAAAAGTCAGATCACAAAAGTTGCATTTGGGGTAAAAAAAACTTTTCCAAGGCAAACTGATATGAACAAGTCTTGAATTAAATCCTTTTCTAAAGTCTTCATGTCTAAGCTTTGAGACTGATTATAAAAGCTGAATAAGTGCCTTAAGAGCCTGTTCCTTTGGAAGGATGGTTCAGTTGTCCTGAACTTGGGATGAGACAAAGCTGAACCTCACCTTTTCCTCAGCAGAAAGCTTGAGCCAGAAATGAACAGCCTATTGTAAATTATTGCATCACATCTCACAGAAGGTAAAAGGAGGGGTGCTGTGATGCAGCTCCCCCTGGCAGAGCAGCACCTTTACCAGCTTTTTTCAGGTGAGTTATCTTTCAGAGGACATCTACCACGCTGCTTCCTCTGCTCAAATTCATGCTGGATGTTGATGTGAATGTTGCAATCAAACAACCACAGAAATGTGAACAAGAAATTGAAAAGGACCTAGAAACACTAACTATCTCCTGTAACAAGGCAGAATCAACTGTGTAAAATTGAAACACTCTACCATAAACATTCCTTATATAGATACTTCCTAACTTCTCCCTAAATTGGGACCTTTCGCATTGGATTTGGGTCATGTAGTTTTCTTTGGTACCTAATTACTCCACATTTGATTGTGCTTCATTATCTGAAATAAATGTAATCCTTGTCAAACCATTCAGTCTATTCATGGCACATGTAATACAAAGGCTTGTTACATCAAGCTCGCTGCCAGCGATAACTCAACTATTTTCCATTCAATTACAGAACACACTGATTTTCCTGCTGAGTCACCTCAAATTCAATTTCTCATTGAGAATTCAACTAAATTACTTGCCCATGAATTAACAATGCTGAATGCTAATACAGACATTGAATTATATTACATTTCAGTGACTAGAAGATGTAATTGCAGCTGGCAAGGTCTACTTCATTTTTTTTTCCTCTTTTCCAGTTTTGACTTAGTGAGGCTGCCTTTCAAACCCAAAACTCAGTGGCAAAAACATCCCATAACCATTTTGTAGGATTTAGAATGCATCCCATCAGATCACACAAATAATATTTCTGTTTCATCTACTGACTATGGCTCAGACATCTTTTTGGGGATGGGCTGGTGGGCTGTAGGCAGAACTGTGTTAACTGTTCCTGGGTTTGCTCACTAAAATCCGTTATCCTGAACAAAATTTCAGTGCATGAAACATTCCTTGGTTAGCAGTCACCTGCTGGCAAATAAAGTAAGCAAATAGATGCAATCCATGTAAGACAGGCAAATTAACTTGCTTTTTCCTTACAGAATAAGCATGTTATCTATCATAGACTTCTTCACTAATCTTAAGTGCTTCAGCTCAAGTAATACAGATCTTAATCTAGACAAAATTAAAAATCCAATCCAAATTACAGAGTAACTCCCAAATCCCAGCCAGCTAATCACCAACAACCCCAGATAGTCTTAATAAGTAACCAAACCTGATTAGCTATGAAAATTAAGCTGTAATTCCTTATAACAGTATTTCTGGCACATGGAGATAACACAAAATTGTTATTTGCTACAGGATTTGGAATATATTCACATAAGGAAATTTCAAATCAGTGAGATGTTTAGATTTGGAGTTTGACTTTGATTTTATCTAGTAAAAAAATGCCTACTTGAAGCTAATTCTGTGTTTACTTCTTTGGCAAGATAAACCAAAGACTTTCTAGGTGTATGAATATTTCAGAAGAGTTGAGCCTGTGATGGAGCTTTTCTTCCCAAGAAACCAGAGAACAGGTGTGGAGATGTTCTGCTGTGACCAATGAGATGGGTGAGGAACTAAAGCTATGGGGGGACAGCTGAGAAAGCCTGGTAGGGATTTTTCCCTTTTTTTTTTTAATTTTACACTGAAGTCACTGATATGTAATGAGGATTACTTCAGTAATAGTAGAATAACACACAGATATTGACAGCTTAAATAATAATAAAAATATACTGACATTGAGAGCTTAAAACACACTCATCCATTAATATCTGCAGCAATAATGTCAAATTCAGGTGCAAACAAACTCACGTAAGGACTTTGCACTTAGTTTGAAAATTCCAGCAAAATACTTTGCAACAGCATTTGCTGTGTCACCAAAATTCAAACATTTTTGCAGAGTAGCTGAGTTTCAAGCAGAACAAACCCTACCTGGCTTCCTGGCAGTCAGCCCAGTAACTCAGTTCCAGTACAACTACCTGGGAACTATGGGCTCTGGAGTATTGGCAAAGAATATCATGTTTTAGTTGTCCCAAAATCAAACAAAACTCGGAATACTGAAATCCAAGACAGAGATACACATGTTTAGATGAAGTGAATTATTCTAACACAAATTTTCAGGTGCAATTACTGAGTAGTTACAGTCACACACACAGTTCCTCCATCTCTAACTGCATTTCCTTGTATAATACATGCACTTCTAAATAGCAGAACAAACTTGCCCACAATTTACGGGAGTTATTCTTCCATATAGATTAAAAATGCAGATAACTACAGAAAGAAAGCTAGAAATGTCTGGGTTCAGAATGATATTGATATTCAGCCTCCAAATGAGTTAGTGCCTGGAATGCTTTATCTGTTGTGTTCTTAAGCTGTTATGTTGCTATAAAAAACCACTATTTTTAATGACAATTAAAAATAGCAGTAGATGTCAAGAGACATTACTGCTGACTGTAATACTTCCTTTTTTTGTACATTTTCTGACTTTCTTTTCCTCATGACATGAAGTCTCTTTTCCTGTTTTTACTTCTTTATCTTAATGGATAATTTACTAATCTGACAGGAAACTTCAATCTATTTTTACTGGGTTTTAATTTTTAATGGGGGGTATCTGTAATTTTAATAGTTTAATTACAGTCTCCATTCCTTGCTCTGGTTACATCAGCTTTGCTTTTATCCTACAGTGTGGGTAAGCCATTGACACAATTCTACAAATGAAGTTAAGTTAGGGTTGAAAGCTGAGTTACAGGAAGAGACTCCAGAAGCCATTCAAGCTACATTATAAACTGGATCCTTTAAGGTACTGCTGTTAATCCCAGAAACCAACCTGAGCACTGAACTGGCAACCAACCATCTCTGCTCCTACCCTGCTGTGAAGAGGATGGCAAAGGATCCCAGAGGATCCTGGAGATGTGCAGAAAACAGATAAAATAATGGACAAATACACGAGCAAAATGCTCCTGGCCAACCCTGAATGAAACCTATCAGAATGTCAGCTCAAATCACTTCAGTGAAAGTAACTTTCCTTCAAGATGTGTGTTCTTGTGCTCTTTTTGTACTCCAGCATTACAGGGTTGTGAATTATTACAAATGCTGGCACATGGGGACTGACTAAGCTTGTGGGAACGATGAACTCCTCTAGATGATTACCAACCATTCATCTGGCTAATGTGAGGCCAAATCTGGCCCGGCTGCCTGGCTCAGGGGAACATAATTAACTCTGCAGTCAGGTTGCATTTGCCAAGTAGGATGAGCCCCGGGTGGTGAAGGCACAGGAGCAAGAGCTGATGCTGCCACCCAGAGCACAAAAATGGACTCGCCACAAAGTCAGGACAGGCTTTTTTCACACCAAAACTGCACAGACACTGAGCACCCCTTTATGGCAATCAACGTAAAAATAAAAATATACATAAATAATTATATATTTTTTTTAACTTCACTACATCTTTGACCAGTTAGAAAACAACTCCTTACATTCTTCCATCGAAACATCCACGCCACTAAAGGGTGACCTTAGGAAAGCATGTTTGAAAACAGCTAAGTGCATTTAAGTGTTATTGATTGCACAAGTAATAGCGCCAAAAGTGATTACACAGTGTGGTACTTACAAAAATAATTACACTTCAGAAAATCAAAATTAATTTGTACACTTCTGCTACACTTTTGAAGTTGTTGACATTTCATTGTAGTGCTCCTAATGAAATGAAAATTATTAATAATTGTTTCTACTTCAGTGTGACAAATGTCATTTAGGTTAGGATGTGAATTTGTCAGTACCTCATCAGATCACTAAGTTGACTTTTGGCTCACGTTAATTTGAAAGGGGGGTTATTTGTATTTATCAGATGCAAGTCTACACAACCCAACCATATTATGGCTATTTTTGCTGGTTCCTAACTGTGAAACATTTTATGTAGTATAGTCCTCTTTTCTTAGGAATCACTCTAAAGGTGTAAAAACAATGGAAAATTAAGTTCACTGGACAAAAGATCAAAAATTTTCTTCTTCAAAACACTTTACCAGAAAACAACATAAACTAAACCAGTAAAATTAGCATAACCCCAGGGCCACTGTCTGAAGTACCATTTCCTTTTTATTCCCCTACCAAGCAAATTTAGTCTTATTTTAATGTAGAGTGAACTACATTGTTCAGTTATGGAAAATAATCAAATTAATAGCAAAATCTGTGTAAAGCAAAAGTCAAATCATATTATGCCTCAGTGCTTGTCTCATACAGCACATCACATCACTCCTATAAAGTTATATAATTAGCACAAATAAAGTAGTTCAGCTTCCAAAATACTTTCAATAAAAATACTAAGGGCTTCTCATGCACTTTCAAAGTATGAAATAAGTAAAATTCACACATGCAATATCTTGATACCCTTGCCGTTCCAATTTTATAGTCAGGTGAAGTGACAAGCAGAAGATTTGTCTGGACAATTACAGCAAACCAATAACAAACCTGCAAACAGAATTTTGGAAGACCTGTCTCCAGGCTGCTCAGGGAGTTCTCATCTACTGCCCTCAATTTTGACAGGAGTCTTTGCCTCAGGACACCCTATCAAGATTCAAGTTACTTTCCCACAGCTGATCTAAAAGTGCATAGAATGAAACATCTAGGTTTTGACAATTTTTAAAAAAGAAAAGTCATTATAAGGATACAGAAGCTTAATTTTTCACAAAACTCCTTAAATTTTTCACCATTACTTTTAACCCACGGATGGACAAAATTGGGGAGTTTCTATCCAAAGATCAATACAATTGTTCTAAGTGCTATGTGAGCAGTACTTTCAGTCATATAAAAACAATTATGTTAGGCTAAGACAACTGGTGGTTTCCCAAGAAAGAACAATTATCAAGAGCCAGGTTTGTAAAACCCAAGCCCCATGCAACGATGTCTGCATTAATATCTGAGAAGTTTCATCACTTATCCAGAGCTTATTTCACTAGGTCTGATTGATGATAAAATCCTGGTTGTAGAGGCCACACAGAATTCAGGAGCCTGCAGTTTGTGCTGTGCCTGGGAAATGGGTGCTCCTGCTTTTCCAAGTGGCACACTGGCAGGTTTGAAAGAACAGCTTGCATAAACCCACCCATTCAGTAAATCTTTGTTTACAGAACCCCAAGAAAGTAACAGCATATGTGTTTTTACTAGACCAGGGTGGAATTTTCATTCCTTTGTTAACACTGAAGGCACATGGTAAACACAACACGCTTTGATCTTATTTCTATTGTACTTTGCAATTAGACACCAAAGGAAGGGCTATTTAAGGAACTTGTTTTCTCAGAAGTACAAGAGGATATCCAACACAGTGACAAAAGCAGTTGAAGTGGTCAAACTACAGTAGCAAATAAGCAGCCAAACAGTCTGGCACAGCCAGAGCTATCTTTTGATTATAACCATGCCCCACTTCTCACCCACACTGATAACAAGCTGTTTCACTTGCAGCAGATAACACAAACCTCCCCAAATAAAACACTTACCTCAGTTCTGTCTTTACATTCCCATCAGCAATCTTCCACTTTTTCCTAATCAATATGTTAAACAGAAAATTTAAACTGACTAGAAAGCTACATCTTTATTTTCATCTTGTGCTTTCCTCCTTCACTCCATTCACCTATAAATCTCTGGTTTATCCCTGTTCAGCATTATCAGACTCATGATATTTAGATTTATGATGTTTATTTCTCCTACAGTCCCAGTTCTCAAGCTCTTAAGATTATTTGAGAATCCAAACTTCAATTTAAAAATCCTTATATTGCTAGCTCTCAGGTTCTGGAGAACTGTATGAAAGTATAACTCAAGTGTACTCTAAAAGCTCCACGTGAAAGGCAAAGAAAAGGTTTATTCTGAACAAAACAGAAAAACAGAGACTGTGTTTTTAATGTGTTTTTAGAATTGCTTGTTGGAGATTTTTTTAATTGCTAGGATTTATGAAGTACTTATGGGTAAGTGTTGGAACTCATCCCCGTACGGGCCACCAATTGTCAGCATTGGTGCTTGGCACCAGTCAGCAGTGGATGGGGACTGGCTGTCACCATTAGTTTATTGTAAGACTTATTATTAGTCTACTGTGAGACTTCCATACCTTCTNTCACAAACAGGTATTTCACATAAATGTCACAAACCTGGTGTATAACAGGCCAAACACTTCCTAGGAGCACTGTCAGAATAGCAAAGGGTCAATATTAAATGGTCAGTAAAATCACCTCCTTGTATCACTTTTTCATAACAGTGATGTGTAAAGTGTTACAAACTAGAGCAGGTTTTGCCCTAGTGACATGACCCACCTGCTCACACTCATTCTGCCACCTGGCAGTGCCATTCCCTGCAGTGTGCCCCACCAAAACCACCCTTGAATTCTCATTTTGCACCTGGGGTCATTGGGCATGCTCTTATTCCTCCGACCAGCAAACACCCCACAAGAAAGATCATTCCAGGCTGTTCTGACTTGTGGGTCCTTGCTGGAGTTTGCTGCTGAAGGAGCTGAGGTGCAGGGGATGCTGCTCTTGTCCGTGGGTATGTTCAAAGGAGATGTAAACCCCTTTTATTCTGCTGACTGTGGGACAGGAGTGAAAAGAAACCTAAGAGAACTGGGCTGTGTGAGAAATCTGAAAGGTTAAAAACCTGGTGTTTTGTTGACTTGAAAACTGTGGCCTGATAAATAAGAGGGATGGGGGGGAAAAATAATCTCAGTTGCTGCAAAAAGGAGCCAGGTAGGCAGGTGCTGTATGAGGCAGTGAAGCTTCACTGGTTCAGAATTACTTTGTTGGAGTTGTTCCTCCAGAGTTTGCAAAGAAGCTTTGAACTCTTCATAAATGTCTGTGTCTGGAGAACTTATGAGCTGGTTCAGTAATTACAGAAAAGGGTGGAAAGGTTACAGCTAAAAAGCTACAATATAGGCAGATCTGCAAACCTTAATTATACTTTAGTTTTGCTCTTGTTCAGGCTTCAGCTGGAACATCATTTAGAGGTTAGTGTATTGCTCGGAGGTATGAATACAAATTCTTAATTAACACCACAGCAAAGAACTTTGGTTACTTATTTGGTCTGAGATTTAAAAAAAAAAAATGGTTAACTGAATAATGATATATTCCCCTGAAGTGAAAAATTTGCACCTTACTAATATTTCTTTCAAAACCTTTTGATTTTAAATTAAGAGTAGTGGTTTTGTGATTAAACCCCTGGGTAGAAATTCAGTAGATTTGAGTTCCATTCTCAGGTCTGAGCCAGACTCATTATGTGACCCTGGGTTAGATGTTGGTCATCAGGGCTGGCTTCCAGCACCCATCTGCTTTTAATTGCCAGGACAGTGCAGCTGAGAAATTGCCAAAGGGACTAGCAGGACTTTTTGCATTAGCTGCAGTTGACTTTGGATCAGACCCTTTTTTCTGTCTCTTTCCTAAATGTACATATGCAGAACCAGGCTCTGGTTAACTGGTATATTGGAATTAATAAACATTGTGCACTAAAGAGAAATTACAGATAAGAGAATTTCTGAAGTGAAGAAATTCATTTAGTACAATAAAATATCTAAATATTAATGCTTCTGTTGTGTTTTCCCAATGCAGTGTGTTAGGGTAACAATTCAGCAACTTTCTAAGTTGTCTCTAAAGTATAAGACACTATCACACAGTTTTAAAATGTCTTATTTCTATGCCATTGGAAGAAAACAAAGAAATATATCCAAATATTTCTAACAATTCAGCAACTTTCTAAGTTGTCTCTAAAGTATAAGACACTATCACACAGTTTTAAAATGTCTTATTTCTATGCCATTGGAAGAAAACAAATATATCCAAATATTTCCCCTCAGGAAAGGCTGGTCCTGGTGGTACACCTGTAGTTGTTTAAGAAAGGTAATTTGATTTGTGTGCCAGCATCAGCCCAACACCTTCTAGGCTGTTTGTGTTCTTCTGAATACTTGAATAGGGAAAAAAAACCCAACAAAAAAGAAACCCCAACAGTTAAGTTGAAGTTCTAGACTATGAATCTGACACTTGTTTTGGGCTGAAGTCAAAAGCATTAGTTAGCAAACAAAATTGAAATTATTTTGAGGGGTTAATTGTTTTATTTCTTCTCTTACAATTTAATCTGCTGTTGTTTCTTCCTGTGTGCTGTGCATTGTTTCATTATGTGTGAGTATTTCAGTGTAACAGAATTAACTGATGCTGTCACATCCATGCCAGATGAAGCCAGCATGAATTTTGTTGTGAGAAGCAAGGAGTAACTTGCAGGGTCCGTTCCAGCTCCTCCCATGTCTAAGCCCCCATCAGTCTGACAGGTTGGATGAAGAGACATAAAGTAGATTAGGAAGTAATGACTGGAGGAAAAATTGTATGAAGTTATTTTCACATTTAGATCGGGATCATTATAACCAGGATCTCAGGAGCCATTATTTTAAGCATTAGTGGTTAATGCAGTACACTACATTAAGTTTTATGCACAGCATTTGGAACCTTGGGATGACTGCTGTAAACTTTCCATCACTGCTAGTCTGCACAATGACCTTTTATCTTCATTAGGCAATACTCTGAAATTGCTCTAAGTACACCAGTATGGATTCTTTGGTGGTGTAAATTAGGATATGTATTGATGTTAATGGGGCTGTTTGCATTTATTAGTATGAATTAGTTTTAGTTTCTCTCACATCATAAATCACAATGGACATCAGGAAAGTCATTTGGCAGCAGTGATGTACAAACAGTGAAAATGAGAAAACAATTGACACCATTATTCAATGTTTAGTGGCAGAAATATGTCTGAAGCATGGGAGTGTGTGTATTTCCCAAGCTTCACCCTTACTTGATGTGAAGCAGTGGATGAACAGGAACAGTGACAAAGGATGAGCTCTAATAAAGAAAGTTGTTGGACAGGAAAGAATATCCCAGATCTAAACCTTGAGTCTCTATTGTTACTGACAACCACATTAAAAAATTTGAATTTCTGAGATGTTACCATAAAACAAATGCATAATACAAATAATAATTCATAGGTAGGTAAATGACAGCTAGTCAGGCAAGCCTCAACATCTGTTTTATAGTGAATGAACATTGAACACTTCTGGCATCTAGTGCTCTATTTTTACCCCAAAAATCCATACAATATTTAAACCCTTTTTGTGCTGTACTTTGAGTCATTATTCCATATTTATATCATAAAAAGCTGTGATTTCCTTATGTAGGAAAAAGACTTGCTGGGTTTATTTGTTGAGGGAATTTGTAAGGAAAACTTGTATAGAATACAGAAATTTTTAGATAGCAGAAAGTATTTAATCATGGCAATGGCTTTTTCAAGTAATTTTTCTTTATGACAAACCAAATATGTATTATATTATTTGTGGATCAGTATATCTAACATCAGCACACACTGCTGTTTATTGGCTCATTTTATCATGCTGAACTGTCACAAACTTCTTATTAATCTGTCTCTGAAGGATCAAAATGCTTTAATAAATATGTTAGTTCCTTTGGATCTTGGGCTGAAATGAAACTGTTAGTTAAATGTAGTGTGACTTTGAGTGAAGACACCTTTAGAGAGACTTAAAATGGGAGCATGTTACATAAATCCAAGTTTGACAAAGCAGAATGTATCTTTCTCTTAATGGCCAATTAGGACTCAAATAAAAAAGTAAAAAGCCCTTTTCTAGACAAAATGTGAGGCTTCTTTATGTGATATGATGGATTTATCAAAGGGATGATTAACTTAGCAATTTTATAGGGAAAGCTCTTTGCTTGTGTGGGGTGTTCATTTACCTGTACAGACTGATGTGCTTTAAAGTTTGCACACATAATAAATGCATGTATTACACAAGGTTCAGAAAGGTGCTCACCTTTCATTACTTCAAAGAGGTAGATAAGAAGCTGAGTTTTTACTTTATTCGGGACATGAAAATTCATGTACTTTATTTAGCTGCCAGTGGCAAACAGGAGAGGCCCTAAAAGGACTGCAAGACCATTCTGCAGAGGAGACTATTTTAATGGCAGAGAGCTCATTTTTCCCAGAGTCAGAATAAGTGTGGCCTCTGAGCACACAGCAGTAAATGTTTGGTTTCTATGAAGGGATCAAAATGTTGTACAAGGAGGACTGGATGATGTACCAGTGCCATTTCAAAAGGGGAATGCATTTTAATAACAGCATCAGGTTTAAGAAAAATGAATTTAGATCATCCATGTGATATTGTCATTGGTATTGCAATACAATTTCAGATTGCTTGGCAGCTCTCCCCAGATGAACCTCCAAACCCTGTTGAGCATGAACCCTCTGCAGTGTGAGCAAGGGTTTTACTGGAGCTGTGTGCTAAGTGAACCTACATTTCACCATCTCAAAGGATTATACCAAAGATCTTTCCTTTGTTAAGTTTTTTAACCTGCTGAGATCTTAACATCAGCAGCATGGTTTTTGATTTTATACATGGGTTTGAAAAGCAAATGCTGAACTTGAAGTGCCCAAATCTTTCCATATATCCCTCTTATTTGAAGAACTTACGTGTCTTGAGTAGAACAGAGTAACAGAAGTTGAATGCAATGTTATTTATTTCAGCTTTTGTCAGGAAATGCTCCACAAGTATCACAATCTTGTATTTTTGTAATAAACTGGCCTTTGATATTATGCTCACATTGAAGTGTTCATGGCAATTAGCAGTTTTAGATGAAGACCCAAACAGAATTTTATTGATGTGTACAGTAGTGAACATGTTGAAGATGAGCACGTGGGAATAGCCAGGTCTGTAAAACTTCTTGGAACACCAAGTCCATGGGGCCTGAAATTAATTGGTTTTCAAGTGGAAGTGTGTGTCTGTGTGCAGCCACAGAAGAATGGATCTGGTTTCCACTCAGGGTTAGTTTGCACAGCCCATCCATCCATCAGTCTGCTTCCTTAGGACTGTTAACAGTTTAGCACTACTTTATTTCCCTTAAATCTTAGCAACAATCCATGATATTGTTACAGTACATTACATGGCTTTTCCTCTGTGTCATTGTATATTGCCATTGGGAAATGAAGCATAAAAGGCTGCCATTAGAGCCATCATTAAATAAAACTGCATGAATTCCAACTGTTGAACAATTGATCTGTTCTATTTTGAGCCAAAGAGATGTTTTATCCCAGCTGAGTTCTTTTAATATGAAAAAAATTCCATGTTTTAGTGGTGCCTTAAATTTCCCTTAACTTTTCCTTTAGAAATTGTGCAGTAATATCAGCCTCTCTCTTGTAAAGGAAAAGATCAAAGCATACCAAAACTTATGTACATGTGCTAAATGTGAGAAAGTTAGAAATTAACTCCCAAGTGCTGTAAGTTTTCTGAATTATCTGAAAGTAATTCATGCTGAGGGGTTGTTTTAAGACCCTATTTTAGCTGGGTGCAAAGCACAGTCACAGTTGTTCAGTTAACTGCAGCCAAAAAGACTGGATTTAGCTTCAACATCTTTTTTTTTAGTTGTGCTGAAGTTGTTCAGTTCTATCCAGTCTGCTACTTCACTCATTTTGAAGCTTTGGTGTTTTGCTGTGGTGTATTTTTGAAGCTCTTGGAGTATTTCTCTGGTATCTTATCCCACAGAGCCTGAAATGCACATGTGTAAGAGCAGATCAATAGGGACAGGGATGCACTTAAGCACTGACTTCTCTGTTTTTCTGCCCATGTTCAAACATGACCTGAGCCATCCATATCCTCTGACTTTCCCTTCAGTGACCTCATGCCACTTCTAAGTCAGTGGCTGTGGCAGCAGCTCTGGCCACAGAGAGCAGGCACAGACTTTCTCAGGACTTTTCCTGAGAGAAGCAGAGAAGAGAATCAAAACAATTCTTATCTCTGCTCCTTGTTGTGCCCATGTGGAATGTGTTTGGAGATTGTTTACCCAAGGTGATTGCTGGGTTGGATTCTGGTGATGGTGTTTGGATTCATGGACCAATGGGATCCACAGCTGTGTCAGGATTCCCTGGAGAGAGTCACGGGTTTGCTAGTTAGGAGTTAGTAGTTAGTTAGTGAGAGCTCTTGCTACTGTAATATAGTGCAATATAAGTATAATAAAATATACTGTAAGATGATATAAAGCAATTGATCAGCCTTCTGAATCATGTGAATCATGGAGTCAATGCTAATTATTACCCAGCTGAGAGCCTGCAGTAACAAATGGCAACTAAATCAGGGGTACTGCTCTGTGAAAAACCAAACAGCTTCATTAGAGTTGCATGGGAGCAGAGCTGCTCCAGCCAGCCAAGTGTGAGACAGCCCAGAGCAGTCTGGAGTTCTTGGATGCTCTAGGGGGGAGAGTTCACACCCGTACTGGGAGGGCTAAGAAGGTATTTTCATGCTGTGCCTGATTAAAGGAAATTCTTGGTAATATTTCTGCACTAGACAAAGCTGATTTCTGAGCTGAGTCTCAATGAAAACATTTTCTTTTCACAGAATAGTAGTTGAAAGGCAGATCCATAAGACTATAATACCTGTAAAAAAAACCAAACCAAGCTATGATGTCAAGACCTATACCTGATTTATGTATTTTTTACCTCTCCTTATTTCTGGGATACAGACATCTGCCAACTAAATTCTCCCAGAAGTCCATTAAATACAGATTTTGTGTTTTAAGTAGTTTTTCTTCAGGTATGTTTTATATAGACAATTTTGATTCAAACCTGTGATATTTTCAGTACTTGAAAATTATTCAATGCTGAATTTAAATATTCATTTTCTTATTTTAGAAGTAGACACCTATATGAATAAAATTAGGCTCAGTGGAGGAGGGTATAGCTTGCCCACAGTGCTACTGTGAAAAAGTAGAAAAGAAAAACTGAGAATGATTGCTGTCAAATGAGCACCTTCTATATTACTTCTACAAGTAATTAATGTCTTACACCACAGAATCATTAATGTTTTGGCTAACACAGATATCATATACCCATAAATTATTGTTTAGCACAGCTCATTGACAACAGATTTCCATCTCTGTTTGGAGCAAGTGAACGTTGACGAAACGTAACTCCTTCACCAAAAATTGAATTTCCAACATGTAATTTAAACCAGACAAAAGGGGGGTTTGAGTGTTTGAATAGTTTAAATTAGATTAAAGTTAAAATAGATTAAATTTAATTAGTAAGGGTGACAAATTACTCATATTCCACACCACTAATGATGTTTGGATCGTGGGGTACTGGTAGTTATTTTGTTGTGAGGAGCATTGTGACATCTTTGACCATGAAGACTAAATTAGGATTCTTGCTGGAATAAGTGTCCTTTAGAACCCTAAATCTGACTTCTTTCATGCTGCGTGGCAGTTGCCTTATTGCATTGTTGATGAGACTCAGTGACTCCAGAAATAAAAGGAAGTAGGGAGCTATAGAATGTCCTCTTTATTCTCAAAAATTCCAGCAAGTACTTAAGAAAGCATCTACCTGTCCCTTGGTGCTCAGAGTGACCTTGTCAAGGTAATACATCAAAGAGTGCACACTGGTTCATTTACTGCACTGAATAATGTCACACAGCTGCTGCTGCTCTCACATGTACCTGTATCTTCAAAATGTCCTTACATTTTCTTTCTTATAGGCATCATCAAAAAGAGAAACAATTTTAAATGGTAAAATAATAAATACTGAGGAGCATTCTGATGAAACACTGTAAGATTATGAAGTTAAACTGGGTGGGATTTGTAATAAATGTAATAACCAGAGGCACAATCCACTCTTCATTACTAGTTTCTGGCTAAGTGATCACCAATAAAAATGACTATAGAATCTGATGCCCCTTTCTTGGTCCCTTATGGCTGAAGGGTCCAAATATTTTTGTGCATTCTCAGTGTTGTGTTGTAGAAGTGGAAATACAAGCACTTTGTCCTTGTGGGAGGACGCAAAAGCTGATGAATACATGTGAAATAGTACTCTTAAAGCCAGAGGTTTGAGTTCAAGTAAAGCCATTTGGCTTTTTTGCTTTAAACTTGTCACCATTCAATTAGAGTCAAATTCGGACAGTTTTATTTTGAAAGCTGCAATATCTGTCTCTACTCTTATTCCATTCACAGAAAAAAATCTAAAGCTCTGCCTGTGAGATCTCTATCTTGCCAAAGCAGGCTTTGCAGTTCCAGAAACCAGCATTTGTGGGACTTGAGGGGCAGAACATCTGCATCTTGAACTTTGCAGCTCAAACTTCAGCAACACTTGAAAAATAGCTGAAAGTTAGACGCTGATGAAACTGATGCCTTGTGCAGGCTGGNTCTCCACTTGGTGCAATGCATGACTTAGCAAGTTGAGCTGGTGTGTACAAGGAGCCTGACTGAGCAAACAAACAAATCAAGCAGTGCTTATGACACAGTTTGCCCCTAGAGAGGGCAAGGACCTGCCTTGCTTTGTCAGACTGCAGCAGTGCTGGATCATGGGAGGCTTTGGGGTTAATCCTCCCTTTGACATGAAGTTCTGTGAACACTCTGAAACTGGGGTGGAATCATCATCCTTCCTGTTGCATTTATTGATGCCTGTCCCACAAACAGCAGAAGTTATTGAGGCACAAAATGCATTTATGTGAAAATTCTCATTGCAACGATATTGAGGCAAAAGGAATATATTCTGGATTCACAGTGATAAAACACTTATGACTATTGCCTTTGTTAGAACAAATATTAGCAGAGGTTAAAGGCAAAAGGGTGTAATTCAACCACATCTATGATGTGTGCAAGCCATTTAAATTCAATCTTTATTTTCTCTGAAAATTTTGAACTTTGTATTTTTGACTGCATGGAAACTGCCCCTTTAGGATTTAGAACGAAGCTGCAGGAGAAAAAAAAGATGGTCCATTCTTAAATCTTCAAAGAAAAATATTCAGGGATAAAAGTAAAATTGAAATACAAAAGATTTTTTTAAGTTATTTAATGTTTCAAAATGTGGCTCTGGCCTCTGCCTATTGGCCAGTTTCAAGTTTACTGTCTAAGAACCAAAATTTCAAAGGTGGTCTTTTTTTCCTGCATTAAGCAAGGTGAGGGCATGTGGCCCTTGAGTCTGAACACGTGGCACTAAAAATATACATGTGGGGAGTGCTTTGTTTCAGAGTCACTTTTTTCCTTTCATTTGTTTCTGAAATCAAAGTTTTTGTGTTCTTGAAAAGAATGAGCCTGTGTAATGTCATGCTTTGAAATGCTGTTCTCTTGACATTACAAGACCATGAAAGGGAGAACTTTGACTAACTCTATTATTCCTTCACCTTAAAGACATTGTCAAGTTTGCTAAGCTCTAAATATGACCGAACTAGTTTTGTTTCTTTTACCTCTTATTCTGTTACAAAGCTTATTTAATTCTTTCCATGTACAGTGCTTCAAAGTTTGCTCTTCTTCATAAAATTAAACCAATAAAAATCCAGAAACATAGATTTCAGGTGACTTTTGCACAATTCATATCAATGTAGGCAGGTGATTGAAGCATGCAAACTTTATTTGAACTAACTATTGCTTATCAAACAATGAGCAAAACTGGTTTGGAATTAGTTATGTCTTTTGATGTGTGGGTACAGTGCTGATCAAAGTCCTTGATAGCCATTCATGTGAATCCCTGGACAGGCTTTGTCCCCATTAAAAATATATCCCATTGCAATAACCCTCAGACAACACCCCCTTCCTTTTCAAGTGAAAATAATTTTAACCTGACCCCTTTAACTCACAGTAAATCCCCAAATTGAGTTACGTACTTTTGTTTTACATCTGAGTGCCTCCATCTAACAAAACTAAATCCCTAATGCTTTAATTACCTATAATGATCTCCTTCACAAATATTCTGCTTATTATGGCCCAGAAAATGGTCTTATTTAAAACCAGGCACCATCTTTGTGCATAATAAAGTCACTGTCATATATATATATATATATATACATGCACACACACACAAGCATTGCTGCTCAATAGGTTCTGCAACTGTGAAAGATATTAATTCTTAGTTCATTCCATTGTCATTTTTATCTAAATATCTAACTGAAAATGCACTTCAGATCCTGAAACTTAGCTCAGTTCACTTAAATAAATAGCTGTATACAGCTGAAAAATTGGCTTTTATGATCAGAAAGTTTTAAAAGCTCAATTTTGCTCATAATTGCTACATATTGAAAATTAACTTTGAAAACGTAATGTGATAAGAAAACTCCTAACCTCAGTAAAATCTATTTTGTGCCTAATAGAAAAAGGAAACACCCAAGGCTTTGCTTTGAAGTCCCTGAAACCCAAAGATCAGAATGAGTCTAAAATACCCAGAGCCCTGCATAACTACAATTATTACCTCAGTGCCTGTGGTAGCTCAAGTTCCTGGTTGAATAAGTATTAGATCAATGGTGAGCAAACATTGCATTTCTAAAAAAATGGGCATATAGGCCAATCCGTGGAATATTCCTTTCCCATTGCCCTCTTGAATTGGCAGCCAAGAGAGAATTTGAGTGTAATTTGCCTCAATTTTTGAGGGGAGAGCACATGAATATTGTGTTTGATGGGGGAGCGCCAAGACTTGCTGGGTCTTTAAAACAAAACAAAAAAATCCTGCCAGAGAGATGTGGATTAGAGAGTTGTAACAGTTAGGCAGACAATTGAGAAATTAATCTCATTTCATAAGTTACAGATTTAGTCCCAGATTAGAGGGAGCCTTACCACAAAGTTTAGTGATGAATGTGGAAAAAGTAGAAACAATCTTCTTTGGTTCTACTATCTAAAATAAAATTGAAGTGACATTTTTCAAATGAGAATACATTGTCTGCTGCTTTGTCTGGTTCTTTCATTTCAGCTTTGTTAGATCTTTTGTTTCTTTGATGCTCAGAATATTGCACCATTTGGCTCTAAAACCTACATTAGAAGAGCATTAATTAAAGGCAGACACAGTGCAACGGAGACACTGTTAAAATTATGCTTGAAGGTACAATGTAATTAATTTTGTACAAGTGAAACATAAAAGAGAGAATGAAACCGGAGGAAATAGCAGCATATCCTCACAAAATGATAATGAGAAATACAATTGCAAATCAGGCAAAATGTGAAAGGACATATGGAATAATTAGATTTCAAGAAAGAAATCAAAACAAAGGGTAACCTGCTAATTGTTCTTGAAAATTAAGCAAAGGATATACAACTAATGTTCAAGGTTCTTGGGGTTTGTTTTGGGGTGCTTTTCTGTGAAGTGTAAGATTGACATTAAGTACCTGTCAGTAAAATGAGATTGTGCATTTCATATCATAATTTCCTGACAGGTGTGTAAAGAGCTGAGCACACTGCTTCACTTTAGAGCAACTTCTGTGTTAGAAGTTATCTCAGAAGAAAATGGGTTGGGACCTGTGGTAAGCACATATTTCTCTCTCTCAAGATTTTATTATAGAGAGAGACAGAAGAGAAGAAAGAGAAAACAATTTCTAATACATTCTACATAAGAGAAACAAGAGACAGAAACAGAAATTTTCTCTTTCTTCTCTTCTGTCTCTCTCTATAATAAAATATTGAGAGAGAAAAGTATGTGCTTACCACAGGGACCTGGGTTATGGTCCCCAGGTTGAAAATGATGGCACGTGACAGAATTAATACTAATTCTGTCTGTACAGGAGGAAAAACTTTAGGAAACTGCTTTATTTTAATTGGTCATTTTAAGTAACAATTAAATTTCTGCAGTTCTTGTCAGGACCCCTGTGACTCACCCTCAGTTCTGAGTGTTTTTGAGTAAAGCACTTCAAAAGATCAAAAATGTGGCTTGAGCATTTATCCTCTTCTCCAGAGTTTAAGTGAAGCCCAAGGTTTCCACAGGTCTGTGGTGGCAGACTTTGAAGATGCAACATAAAACAGAATGAAAGTTTATCATGTGTTTAAAGACCTCTGCTGCATGTGGTGAACTCCTGGTGGTGGCTGGGATTATGAAATTATTGGGTTCCTTTGGAGCTGTAATTCCAGTGGTGTGGAAACACTCTCTGTGTTGGGATAATCATTGCTACCAGCTATGGCACCACTTGAGTTTTAGTGGGACCGGATTTCCAGTTGTCAAATCCTTTGTTTTCTTTTGGTTTAGGGTTAAAGAAAACCAGCAGAAATGTCAGCATACTGTTTCACACCCCCAGTGTTTGTGTGGTGGCACAGAATGGTGTCATAGAGTCACTCAACATCCAGGCTTCTGTCATCTGGGAGAAATCAAACAGAAATTCTCCTGGCAAGGGCTTCAGTGTTTTCATTGCTGACAAACATGCTTGATGAGGGAAAAATCCTGAAGCTTTTTTTAAAGCATAATGTAACTTTATATATATTATCTGTTTTAAGACTATAGATTATAACTTTTAACCAATTTTAAAATTTTCCTAAATGTGATAACTACTTAACTAGATTCTAGTAGTTGAGTTTTTCAATTTTAAGTTAAAATTCCTTTTTTTCACTGTCTGGATAAGTCAGTTTATTGCTGTCTTCAAATTAATCAGAACCAAAATAAAAACAGCCAGTGAGAAGGAATTCGAGGTGAGGATCAGCCAAAGTCCAGTGCAGTCCTCCAGCTGTAGGTTGGAAAGTTCAGGCACTTTTCTCCAAACCAGGAGCTGAATATCAACATTCCCAGGTGATCCTGAAGGCTTCTTGCAAGAACAAGATCATTAATTGCCAACAACCTGAAAATATGCACAGAAAACCTTGATCCCTTAACAAAAATATTGATTCCTTAACATCCTGTGTAGTGTTATTGGCCTTCCTACACTTCTAAAGCTTTCTTAATTAGTCACAAACTCCTGAGCTGGAAAGTTTTGTAATTCATAGCATAACACCTCCTCTGTTGTGTGCACTTTGTCATCTACTGGGATTTTGAAGAGTTTTAAATAAATCCCTTTTTTAGTATTATATAGCACAGTACAATAAAGTCCTTTAGAGTATTTTACTTAAAGGTGATGTGTTTTGCAATAATTTGAAGGACAAGATAGGTTTCAAAACAAGGTATGTTTTAAGGTAAAACACACTGAACTGTTTCTAGTGTATATAATTATATTGATCAGTCCACGCTTTTTTCACTGAAATGTCACACCACACAATTTCAAAATCAAACTATAGGGGAAAAGTGCATTGTTTTGGCCTCCATGGTGAAATTTTTAAATGTTACAAGGCAAAAATGTCTGATGAAGGAGAAGCCTTATGAAGTAGGGTATACAGTAAAAATGTGAAGATCCTTGATCTCACAAGTTGTCTCTTTTGTCATAATTTGCACAAAATAGAAAGAATATGGGAACTTCAAAAGGGCAGAGATTGCTCAGTCATTAATTTTTACAGCAATTTTAGGGACAACTCATTTAACTGAAGTCTAAGCTTTATTTCCATGTCATGACTTTGTAAATTGACTTGTAGTAAATACCAGTGTGTTGCTGGGCAGTTATTTTTATTAAAGAACACCTTTTACACTTGATGATTACACCCAGAAAAATTTTCCAGCTAAGAAGCCTAACCTTCCAAGATAATCTATTCTTTACAGTTTATTTCCACACATATGCTCCTGTTGTTTTGATAAAACATACGTAAGAAATTGATTTCTTGATTCACTTCAGCTTACAGGGTTTTTAAGCCCAGTTTTTGTCTGTACCAATTAATCTTTGCAATTTTTTTCTCTGCTACGTGAATGCTCAGAGAATTTTGATAACAAGTAGCTCTAATTCATCGCTTCATGAAAGGGCCTTTTAATCTGTTCTGTTTTACACTATTTCCCTGAAGAAACCTGCTGAATTTCAAAGCAGGTGTCTTTTAAAGCCTTACAGATAATATTTTGAAAGGTAAGTATATTTTGCTACTATTAGTGAAGGGGGAATATCTTTTCCTGATAAAGAAAGCTGCTCTGAGTGCTGCACTAAGAATCATGAAAGACCTCTGGTGACTTCAGAGCCTCCTTTGCATAGCACAGTGTTAAATTTTGCCCCTCTGAATATCTGAGTGATGCCTTTACTACCTAATGGTTCTTTGTTGTGATTAAGCTTAGAAATTATTTATACTCTTTCTGCATGCAGAAAACCCCAGGTATTTCCTCATGTAACAAACCCATAATATTTTGAAAGCCTCATCTACTGTGCAACTTTGAAGTAGATGAGTGATTTTTGTTGTACCTTGTAGTTTTAGTTTCCAGCTCGTGTAATTGATCTTTTCCTGTTTTGGCAATCTTACAGTTAAGGTAACAGGTTTTGCTAGGGAAGAGTTTCCAAAACAGACTTACTTTGGAAGTAAGACTAAAAAGTAACTGCTGAAAATGCATTTTCATGAATTCTCAGGAAAATGGGTGCTTGGGATGTTTCCTAACAGAAGTCTGGGGATGAGGGCATGGCAATGAAAGCCACAGGCAGGGAATGGTGCTGTGTTTACCCTAACTCAGCTTCTCAAGAGACCTGTTGCTAATTGTGTGATGTTTTGTAGAACACCTATAATAAGAATTTTTGTTCATCCTCTTAAATTAACACAAAAAGAGTACTAAAAGTACTGAAAAGAATCCTAAGCAAGCAGCAACATCGCTGCTGTTGAATAATGCACTCACTGCAGCAGGTTCCTGAGGCAGCACCAATGTGGAAGGTACAGCAAGCACAGCACTCAAAATTTACTGGGCTCTGATCTCAACTGAATTTCTCACTTTATTCAAAGAAATATGCTTCACAGAATTCAGGCCTGTGTCTACAACCACCCTTGCAGCTTGTTTCAAATTAGGTTGTGGTTCTGGCCACCTGTCATTACACTGCCAGCTACTATTAAACCATCAAAGCAGTATTTTAGTTGCTTTGATGTAGTCTGGAATTGTATCTACTGCTGAATGATGATTAGATTAAATGTTACAAATGTATCCAAAGGGAATAGAAGCACTAGACTAATCTTGATCCACTACAATTTAATTTTAAGTATTTCCTTACATTTCTATTATTTCTGAGGCATTCCTTTGTATTTATACATGCTAGTACAGCAGAAACAGCCTCTTGGAATAGCATTAAAAAGCTGCCATTAGCAGAGTCTGTGTTATTAATGTGGTGTTTCATACATCACAACTTCAGAAAGGTCTAGAAAATGGATAGTGGAAATGTCTTTTCCCCTTTTTAAATGATATTCCATTTTAATGAATATGGGAAAAGTTCTGAAGGAAAATAAAGTTCTTTTGTTCTGGTTTGGTGGAGAAGTCTGGCTTCTGCTTGAGATTTGTTGGCTGGGCTCCTGCCAGGCTTGATCAGTCAGTTAATACTTGTGTGGTGTTTGGGCTCGACCCCAAGCCTTTATTTTGTCTCCTGACAAAGTTCTGGTGCCCCTTTGCCCAGTTTGTGTCAGATTCCCTGGAGGATGCACCTGCAGGGGCTGCTCCCACTGATCCTTCCTGGAAAGGATGGAGTGCCTGACAACTCAGACCCTCCACAGAACAGATGAGATAAGCATGTTTGAGAAAAAGGACCAAAGTCAGCTGCACCTCAGGTTTCTGCTGCAGGATGACAACAGCAGAGCCCTGGGACCCTCTCCCAGGGCTCCCTCACACAGGGGACACACAAGTGGAATTCTGTCTTTGGGACAGCCCTGGAACAGCTCTTAAACATCAATGGCTGAGTCTAATCTCTGTGTTCTGGGTCCCCCTCCTCACCACTTTAATGAAAAACAGGGTTTACAAATTAGCCTTCATAGTAATAATTTAATTAATTCATGGAAGCAGCATTTTAGCAGTTCCAGAATTGGTTTGCAAAAAACCAAAACTAAGCCAAATCTTCTCTGTTTGTGTATTTTATGTTTGAGAATGTGTCCAGACCCTGACCACTTACAGTTTGTCTTCCCAGAAAATATAATTCAAAGCTGGATGCTGGCAGCTCCTTTTGGGAGTGCTACCTGTGCCCAGGTTAATGGAAGAAGACAACCATTAGTAGCTAATGCTGGACTTGGTGCTTTTGGCAGCAGATCAGTCTGAGCTCAGAGCCTGCAAACATCTGGCTTTTTGTTTGAGGAGGAATTGATGTTGTATAATTACAGAAGGGCAAAGATCCAAAGAGAAAAAGAGAAAAGGAAAATATTACTGTAATGAAATGTCTGATGCTGCGTGATGCATTTCCTTTTACATAAGCAAGAACATTTTTAAGCTCAGTTTCATGTTCCAGTTTTTCTGATTTTCAGCAAATTGCAATAATAGAAAAAGGTTAATTACAGGCCTCAAATGAAGGTTGTTTTTGTGATTAGAAGTGTGGGAAAGACAAATACATTTTTGTCTGATTGTCTTCTGGCTGATTGCAATAAAATGTAGATATGGGGTTATTTCTATGTGGAATTTTTCAGTTTCTTTTATACAGCAAGGGTCAAGTGTGCTTCAAATCACCCTTCCAAGCAGAACATCTACGTGAGGTATGGCAGGTGGAAACTTTTTAATTGTGGTAGGTCAAGGAAATCTTTCAGAATGGTACATGAATAGAGCTATGCAATTCATGCTGTGATTGTCCCAGTGAGCTCCTGTCCACTGAAAATGGTTCATTTTAAGTTGTGAAAAATGAAGAATTTTCATTGACGTCAGTACAGCTTCAAATTTACTGTTCCTGATCCAGCACAGTCCAAAGCAGTGTTGATCTGATATTTAGGGCTAGATCTCAAACCTGCTTAAGTAAAGACATCATTTTATCCAGACTTTCATATAAGCAATCTGGGTGTGCCTTTCATGTGTTACAAGAGTTTTAGAGAAGCCCTATCTTTGTTTTGTTCAACTGCATGGGAACTGAAACTGTATCATTACATTTGCTTTGGAAGAAGAAATAAGCTTCAATTAAAATGTGTGTTACTGAAAAGAAAAAGTGGCAGAAACTGACCCCAATTACATATTTGAAAGAGAGGAATGCATTTAAAGTAGTTAAAACTTCTGATTGGAGATCTTAAAAACAAATTATCTTGCATTTTCTCAAACTCCGCATAAAATTGCCATTGAATTTTTTTCTTTGCAATAGAGAACTATATTCTAGAAGCAAACTTACCCTTTTTACATTGCCTGGAGGTTACCAGAGATATAAAATTATAGACAATAAGTTGTCCTGCAAAGATTTAAAGAGAAGTGTTGACTGCTGCTACTGTCTTTCCTTACAGTGAGAAGTTTAAGTGTGTTAATTATGCAAAGGATAATGATGGTTTCTCATTCCCAGATTTGCACACTGCCCTGGTAACTGATCTTGTGCAATATCAAAATTCCAGGTATGAGGACATCACCATCACTACAGTGAAAGGAATGAGAAATAAGTTGTGTTTTTCCTTGAATTAAGGTGAAATGATGCCTTTCTACATGTAGGATAAGTGTAGCAGAGCCACAACAGGCAGTTGTTGCACGTACGCACAAAATATTTCCCAATACTGCTCAAGTATTAGGAGAAGAAAAAGGACCTACTAGTGACTGATTGGTTTCATAGAGACTTAGGGAAGGCAGGGATGTGTGTCTCAAGTGTTTCTCATATATTTTGGTGTAGAACTCATGCTTCTGTCAGGAAGAATTGAAAATCTTTAACTCAGTAAAAATAAATTTTTACGTAATATTTAATTTTCCTAAATCAAAACAAAATAAAAACAAAATTACAAATACCACTCCAAATCACACCTTATACAAAAATACAACATCTTAATACAATTTTACCTCAATTCTACACACAACACCCAACAATATCCCTTTACCATTACCACAAAAAATCTTTCTAATTTATAAAAATAAAATTTAACCTACCATTCCATCAAAAATAATCCATATAACATTAAAAAACTTTACTAACACATAAAACAAAAAATAATAAAAAAATTAACATTAAAAAAAATCCATCAAAGAATATAAACCTAACTATAAGAATAACTTAAGCATCTGGTTCAGTCAGTTGTGGCAAGGTTATTATAGGTTTTACCAGCCACAGTGGGGCCAGTGTTGCTGCCCAAATTTAGGATTTCCATCCCCAAACACAGCATCCCCTGAGCTCACCCAGCCTTTACCATGGCTCTGTTCTGCTGCCTCACAGCCTGGGGGATGTTTCACCTGTGTCTGCAGAATAAGTAAATGCATAAGAAAGTGAACAGTCTCAGTAGCAGAAATCCAGTGGGATTTTAGTGTTTATGTAATTTGCAGGAGGGAAAATAAAAATAATAGTTCATTATTTTGAACTGGGATAAAAGGTCTCCTTAATGAGAACTTAAGAGTGTTGGTTTCCTTCATTGCATTTGCTTTTCCTGCATAAATCTTCTATGGCTCAGCCACTGCTGAAAATGAGGGTATCTGCTCCTGGTACTTTAAAGTAACACAAAAATTCATTGCTTTCTTCTCCTTTTCACTTCACAAGAGAAAGGGGTTTTTTTGTGGTTTTTTCACTAGTTTTAATGCCATCACAATGTCTCTGTAGATAGTTCCAGTGTCCTTCACTTTAACAGCAGAACACAGCCTTGAACAGAGTGTTATCCCTCTGCAGAGCCTCACAAGTGTTGGACTGAAGTGTTGGACCTTTTCTCTCACTGCAGAACTCTTCTGTTGTGCCCATCTCTATTTTTAAGATGTAAACACTCCTTGGTTGGCCACGACCTTGCCTGGATGACTCTTGACTACAGCAAACAGTGAATATGTGGCACAGTAGAAATAGTGGCATTTAAAGGGTCCAATATTAGCTGCTGTGGAAGGAGAAAACCCTGGCTTAGAGCCATGGAAAAATGAGGAGATTGACACCATCCTGCTCTCAGTGATGTGAGGCTTCCTCCTTGCACATCATCTCATCTAATTCCAGCTGCCAAGGGGAGAAGTGTTCAGTGGAGCAGTTTGTGAGTGGTGCATGGGCTCAGTGTTGAGCTTTCTTACCCTTCTCTGGGATGATGTGGGTTTCTTAATTTGATGTGACCTCTGCTATGAAATATATTTCATTTTCTCCCTTTGGATGGGAAAGACAAGACATTTGAAAAGAAAAGGCCAAAGCAGCTGGACTTCAGTGGGTCTGTCACTGAGTTTATCAGAATGTAATTGAGTTCATCAAACTTCAGGAAGGCTAAAAATACTAAGAATAGCCTTCTAAAAGCAGCAAATCTGAAGTTATTAATCAATAGTGAGAGGAATAAAAGACTTATTTTTAAATTATTTATTTATTTTCCAAAACCAGTGAAAATACGCATAGACTAGGCTTTAAAAAAGGAATTTGTGTCAGCTGAGAATAAGAAAAATAACCAATGGGTTGTTTATTTTAAACATGGTCATGAACAGAAAATTAACTGTAAAAATGACAGCTTAGTATCTTGTATTCATTCCCTCTCCATGACCTTCATACCAGACCTATAGGATTTACGAGTGAAGCATTTTTTGACAGTTGTACAAACTGAAATATTCATCTAAAAGTCAAGATATTTCATGTTTGGATTGATGGGACAAAGTGAAAAGTGATTTGTGTCAGTTTTTCAGTTTTCTGTGGCAGGAGAGGCTGGGTTTTTTTTCTTTATTATAGCCACAAGTTTAGAAAAGACTAAAAAGCTGAGGTTTTTTAGTCACTAAAACTGAAAGTCATAACTATAGAGTGTAGTAGCCAGGTAGATGAGACCAGTTTTAATTACCTGACACAGCAAAATACAAACCAAATGTGCAATTGAACCAACCACCTCAATTTAATTTGTGAATAAATCTGCTAAGATATTGGGTTTGGGTTTTTGTTTTTTTCTTTATGGGTGTGGGAGACCGTGAATAAAATCCTTCAAAAAACAGAAAAAGGTCAGATGTTTCAAATGTTAGGAGATTTGGAGACTCAATTCCTAAAGATTTTGATCCCTGCTTCTGCAGGAGGTCTAAAGCCTGCAAGTCTCCAGCTGCATTGCAATCATTGTCAAATCAGTAAAGCTTTTTCCCCTGTCTCATTCCAGACATTTTTACCACCTTGCATATTATAAACAGTTCATTTTTGTTCACTGAAACCTTAGATTATAAATAGCAACATTCAGCACTTTTAGTTCAGAGTAAATTGTTGGGGGAGAAAGATTCAGAACAATTTTAATCATATTGTCAAAACCAGAATAAGCTAATGTATCAAGCTGAGAGTTTTTTCCAGTTTTATGACATAATTACTTGTGTATTAGGCCCACAATGAAAAAAATAGCTCTGCAAGAGCAATGTTTTTAAAACTTTATTAGTAGTGTTTGCCTTAAGATAAAATGAGTAATTACCAGCCCATTAAATACTGACAGGTAACCAGTTACAGGAAAGACGTTGTCAAGTTATTTCAGTTAAGTAAAATCAATCTTTCACTGTTATGCTTAATTAAGGTAATTCCAGCTTGGCTCTGATGTAAAACTCAGTTGGAATTCAGAAAAAAAAAGCCTTGAAAAGATGGAATGCTGCTGTATTGTGCAGCATTCTGCAACTAAAGAGTTAATAGTTTATGGTCATTCATGATGAGATGGGAGGCATCAGATACCAAACATTTCTGAAAATCCCACTTTATTTAGGCCCTAGGAATGAGCCAGATTTTTAGATCTGCTTGCAGAAGTAGATTGATGCCTGAGGGCTGCCAAATTCTAAATTTGTCCAAATCTGGTTGGAATCACCCAAAATTTGATTGTGGGGAGGTTTCTTTGACTGGGACTGAGTTGCCACTAACAGGTGGCACAACATCAGTGACTTCAGTCCAGCCTTGCTGGTCACTGAGAGCACTTCCAGCTTCCAAACTGCTGGAAAAGTCATTTTGTGATGTAAATAACAAGACCCCAGAATTCCCTGTGAGTGCCTTAAAATCTAATTTTCAGTACCTGCCACTACTGTAAACTATTTTAAAATGAAGTTAAATTAATTCATAGCTAAGTTACTGTAAGTATGAATATACAGCCTGTGTCTCTTCCAGTGGAAGTTTATGCTTTATTTCTTGCTTTTTGTTCCATCTTTGAGGTGTCTTATAGTGTCAGAAATAAAAAAAAAATAAGTAAACATCATCTCATTCCTTAAATGTTGGGAAAATTAATATTATTATTATAAAATTACTTTAAAACCTAGTGCAGTGATTTTTATGTAAATCAACTGTTATGTGCACTTCTGTGGAAGGATCAGGGAATTAATTGGATTAATTGGATGGAGGGATGATTTCATGCAATGCTTGGGGAACTGGTTCAACCCAACCCAGCCTGCAAGGTGCAGTCAGGGTCTGCCAGGGAACTGTGGCACAGCAGTTGAATCAGATTTGAGGCTTGCTTAAGAATTTCCATGAATATTGGAGTATCATGGATGCAAAATAGTGTTACCCACTGGGTCTGCAGAGATTTCACAACTTGTTGGAGTAAGTAGAAGAGATGCATGTGCAATCTCAAAGGTGATTTTTTCCTCATGGGAAAAAAAGTAGTTACACTGGACTTGAGAGTGTAATGTAAGGCTCAGTGAACAGTTAAATGCTGGAATCACCAGAAGCACTGTTTGTAGGACACCAAAGCTGTATCACACGCTCAAAAGGTTTGTGCAAGATTAACTTCTTTTTCTAATATAGGCTCAGTGATCCTCTTTCACAATGTATTAGGTGTATAGGAAAAAGCATTTAAATATTTTGGGGTTTGGCAGCCAGTTTGACTCTGGCAAGACTTTACAATCAGTGTGTTTTTATATTACTGCCTTGCAGGTTAGCTAAAGTAATTAGCATAATGCATAGCCCATGATCCCCTCAGCAGCTAATCAAGGGGTTTGGGTTTATATGCAAAAGCATTTTTAACTTATTTTGTCTTTGCTTCTCCCCCAGCTCTGGTGATTCTGATGTGGTTTTGTTGCAGCACATTTTGAAGTGCACGCCTTTATTCTGTTATTTACACAGCACCACCTTCAGCAGATGCAGCAGGTCTTCTGTGATGTAAAATACATCACTGCTAGGAAGCTTTCTCTTCAAAATAATTACATTCCTGGATAATTGTTTATTTTCAGAGACTGTTCCATATTGTGTCTGCTCGCCCCCAATCTAATTTTATTTTGATGGACTGGAATATCAGCCATGCTGTTCTCAAGCCTGAAGTTAATGTATTCATTAGTTATAATTGCTTCCAATGTGTCCTCACCAATCTTAGTCTTCTGCTTACTTAATGATTCTGATTGGATGTTCAACACTTTTATCTGGGTTAATTTACTATTCATAGTACAATGATGGATTATTCATTTTGTTACCCAGATTACAACTGTAAATGGAGTTATACATCATCAATGAGAGCACCACAGAATCATTTAGCTAAAAAATGCCTTCTAGTTATCTTGGAGCAGCAAAGATAGTCACATAAAAACTTTGTGGCTGGCAGTGCTTCCTGCCCAAGGATGGCTGAATTCATTAGCCTGCTATGAATTGTTAAAAAATTCTGTAAATGCTGCTTTTAAACACTGTTTTATGTGCCTAAGTGTGCCTATGTGTGTGTGAATTATCTTCAGGGAAACTTAACAAAATGTAAACCAAAATCAACAGTAGAACAGAGTTTGTAAAGGGCAGTGGATTGGAGCTTAGAACTCTTGAGCTCTGTTGAATACTTTAGTGGATTTAAGCAGGTGAAAAAACTTTATAAAACCTTTAGATTGGAGCCACAGAAGGAAAAGCAACCCCAGTCTCATCTCTCTCTTGCCATTAATGTAACAACAGAGCTGGTAACAAGAAATAGATTGGATTTATTCTGGACTAGTCTGTGACTCCCCAGGGCTATTTTGGAAACATAAATTTTCACTGAGTCCAAATGAAAAGAATGGTGTCTGTTGACTGGATATTTAGATATACCAAATACAAACTTTAAATACACAGCATGCATGAACTTTCAATAGGACTTCAGTAGACACATCTTATATTCAACCCTGGTCTCATGTTCTAAAAACATGGGAAAATCAGACCTTATGTCCACAGATAATTTAAATTTATGTTTTTCTGTGAGCTTGTTTTGCATCTTAATTTTAAACATAAACAGTATTTAAGGAAGGAAATAGCTCTACTATTTATATATGTGTGGTTCTCAGCTTGTTGGAGTGTTGCTTGAGATATATATGATGATAAATGTATGAAATAACAATGCTGACTAATCATGGCAATTTGGAAAATATATCAGAGGAAAAGAATATTCTATCAGTAAAGAATTCTTGCCTCTGCTCATGTAATACTTCAGTCATTTTGGCTGAAAGAATATGGGGAAATTTGAGTTGCTAAAGATGAAGTTACCGAAGCAGAAACTTCTCAAAATCAGGAAATCAGCACTAATGCAGAAGAGATCTCTGTGTCAGTCAATATTTCTTGGGTTCAAACTCTTGAACATGAAATATTGATTATAAGCATTTCCCCTAAAAACAAGGGCTAGAAAATGGAAGAATTCAGCTTTTATATACCAGGATCCAAATTTAAAAACTGTGAGATAATAGAGCTATAAGGAAAGTTGTCTTTTAATTAATAATTCTGAATAAAAGGTTATATTTTACATCTTGGTGGTTCATTGCACCACCATTCTATTAAAAAAAACCCCAACTCTATTAAATCTTCCAAATGATTCTTAAATGTTAGTGGGAAAATACTACTCTTTAAATGAAAATATTCATTTTCAGAGTGTCAAACCCTCTCTCAGCTATTGTGTACATAAGCAGAAGTTTTCTTGGATTCCCTCCTTATGTAAATATCTGAGCACATCCACACCCCTTGCAGAACAGAGGCATTTCCTCCTCCTGATTGAGAAGATCAAACCAAATGATCCCTGTGGTTTCTCTGCTCCTCGGCCCTGTGACAGGATGAACTAAGAACTGGTAAAGACATTATGGAGGAATTTAGAATTTTTAAAGCTTTCCCAAAGATGCATAGGTTTAACATTGAACAGAGGTTCTAAAAATTCAAAAATACCCTCATTAACTCCTACTTTTTAACATCCCTTTTAATTCTTGCAGGAGTTTATGCATTTAATCAAGTTTCTTCAAAGATGTACTTCTTTAATTGAAATAGTTATTGTAGCTGCCACTGGTGCAACCTCATCCTCTTGGGTAAAATCTCCAGCTGAGCCTTCCTCAGAACCACGGCTGTTGTCTGGGGTCTGAGATTTTGCAGCATTCTGGGACCATTTTAGTGCTCTTGCAAGAGAGTCAAGAAGGGAAAAAAATGCATGAATGAAACCTCTTGTTGCTGCACTTCCTGTTAATGCTGTACTTTAACTTGACAGGGGTGAGTGGAAACAACAACTTGATAAATGTGTGGAGACAGGAGGGAAGGCAAAGGGGGAAAGGAGCAGCAGAGCTGAGGAAGTCCCAGAATTTACAGGTGTTTTCCTCTGACCTGGTAACAGGTCCTACCTTTTTAGCAACAAAATGGGGTTTTAAATTGAGTTTCAAGCTTGTGGGTTCAGATTCTCTTCTTGTGACGTAAATCTGGAATAAATTTGAGAGTATAACATCATGGTAGTCACAAACAAAGTAAGGGGATGGCTGCATCATTGTGCCATATTGGCATTGTGTTCTCTCAGAATCCAGTGGTCAAATGTGTTTCTCACTGAGAACTCTGAGTCAGCACCATTCATAAAAATTCAGAAGTCAGAAGAATTAAACCAGGCAGTAATGGGCAGCAAGAACAGGCTAAAATACCTCTTCACACTTCCGAAGTCTATTTTGAAAGGGAATGTGGAAAAATTCTCAAAAAACTGTCTCTAATGAGCTAGAATTTTATCAAAATCAAGGCAGAATAAAAAAAGTGAGGGAAAAGTCAGAAATAAAATGTAAGAGAATCAATTCAGAAGTGAATTGAGGAAAACTGAACGGGTTTGATGCCAGTAGTCATTAGCCTGAAAGACAGAACCTGTCAAAATAAAGTTGAGTGCTGTGCAAGAAAAATCAGTGCAGCATGAGGAGATACTTGGATTTTTCAGACCTAAATGAATTTATGGTAAATGATGGACAAATTTACCTTCGATTGCCTTTTTTTTTAGTTCTCCAAGTGCTATTTTAAAACGAGAGATCACAAATTTCTGTGTTTTGTGGTACTCCTCTGAATTTCTAGAAATCTGAAAAAGGATCAGAATTCTTGGAGTGGTGGCAGAGGCAGGACCATGCCTGGAGGTGTTTTCCCTGGTCTCTATCAGGTGCTGCAGGTTTCTGGTTTTTGTCTTTAGCCTCCAACTTGGGACTAGTGAGGTTTGTTTGAGAAAGAAGCTGGAAACACAGATTTATAAGTGACCATAATTTTTACAAGGATGTAAAGAGTGTCAAGTCTGGTGGATTTGGGGATTTGGATCCTTTGCAAAAATGTGCCTGAAAACCACCAAAACACAGCAGTCTTCACTTTTATCAACATGTTTCTTTTTATTCAGAGATAGTTCCTTTTTTCTGAGCTACAGAGGCATTTAGGAATTGTCTCCCAGACATCTTCCCTGTGAGTTCTTCTTGCATTTGTTTGTGATACTGAGGGTTTTGATGTCTGGTGTCAAGCACAATTTTACTCAAATATGTGAATTACAGACTTGTTTATGGATTTTCAGGATGAGAGCCCAGATAAGTAGAATTCTGTTAACACAGTATCTACTTCTACTTTTTAGTAATCTGTGATCTGAAAAAGAAATACTCATACTCTGATCAGGCTCAGAACATTTTAAAAAAAAGTCTAAAACTCAATTACTAGGGTTTGGCGACCTTACAAAAAGGAAACAGCACCTGATTAACTGATGAGGAAATAAACAGCAGCAACGTAGTGTGACCTTTAAAGAGCAGCTCATGAAAATCTTTTGAAACATTTCTACTTAAAGGATATGTCAGGAATACACTTTCTGTGGTTGTTCTCTTCATTCTGTGTTGCTGCTTATCTGACACTGTGGCATTTGGGGTTTGAGCCTTGGATTCCTTGCAGCTCTGGTGTTTCATGGGCTGTGCATCCAAACATGGACTGAGCCTGCAGCTGCAGGGGTACTGCCACTCTAAGTGGGATCCCTGGTTTTTTAAATGAAATTTTATTGATGTGGTTATTTACCTCATGAAATATGAAATGTTCTCTTCACTTCTTAATTTGATCCATTAAATATTTTATTATAGTGTGAGTGGTCACATTAATGGACATGTCAAAGAGGTGCCACAATCAGACCCACAAGTTGTGATAAATTTTCAGATCACATCTTTCCCTATTATCTTCTTAATAACAAAAATGATGTTAAGAATCTTACTGTCATTCAGCCATAGCTCTTAAATACAGTTGTGCAGAAGAAAGCTGAAAATCACTTTGAATTCCTGTATTCTAAAGGGCTGGAATGTGGATTCATGAATTTAATCAAAGTAGAAGTACTAGAAAATATTTTGGAATAATTTTTTATTTACTATTGGGTAAATTAACGTACATGAAATCTGGCTTCTTAGGTAGGACATGAGAGAACATAAAATGAACTTCTTGTCATATAAATGTGATTTATCAGCATTCAATTGTGATATATAACCAGTTCTAAGTAAGAATTTCCTTACAACCCTTTTTGTTAACCTTCAGCTATGAAGTAAATGAAACCATTTTGCCCATAAACAGTAAATTAATTTTCCCATTTTAATTAGATAATTTACAAATCCTTTCTATATTGAAAAAACAGAGGAAAATACAGATCCCTCAGATGTTTGAATATACCCTTAAAAACTTGCAGTTTCCTTGTAAGTTTTATATTAAAAGTCCTGTAGAATCTATCTTCCATAACACCCTTGTAGTTATGTATCAATGGTAACGTTTATCTTTTATTTCCATTCTTTACTCTTCCATTACCTCTCACTTTTTCCCTCTGTCACTCCACCCCTGCATCACTCTGCTCCTGGGCTGTTTCTCTGAAGGAATGCTGACAGTCAATACTTTCCTATCAGAACTCCAGAAGCATCCAAAACTTCAGGAACAATTCAAAGCCTCCAAAGGTGCAGCCACCTGTGTTCCCTTTCCTTCTCTTTGTTCACATAGGAACAGGTGACTCAAAAGAAAATGACCCAAATCTGAAATGCAGACAGGTCCTTCTCTGAACCTGTATTTAAGAATAAAATTTTTGTAGATTGAATTTAATTCAATCAAAGTTGGAAAGGTGGTTACTATCTCACAGATTCCCTTTCTCAAATCAATTTCTTTTTCATGTTGGAAAAGGATCCAAGAGCTCCCTATCTCCCTGGATGTTGCTTTTTTTTTCTCCCCCAGAAAAAAAAAATCCTTATGTGGCCAGTACAAAGAGAATTGTTTATGCTTTTCTGAGTGAATGCCAAGAAGAAAAGAACCAGAAAACAAAGACTAAACCCTTCTTGAATTTGCTACTTTAATTTTCTGACAGTCTGTCACACTGAAGCAGAAAAATCTTAAAAATTCAGTTTATATACTTCCTTTAAAACTATTTGGGAAGCTGAGTGTGCACCAGCCTTTGAAGAGACTATAATCTAGGTTGAAAGCATAAGAGGAGGCATATTAGAAACTTTTTTCTTCCTTTTGTTTTCTCTTCAAAATTGAATGGGACAAATCATCACAGTTCTGTTCTCTCAAAAGCCATTGAACATCTGCCACCAGATAAGGATTGTCAGCCTTTCTGCCTCTGTCTGCAGAGCTGGTGCACAGTAATAATCACTGCTCTTCCCTGACAGTTGCTGCTCATAAGAGGATGTGAACTCAGGCTCCCCTTGTCTCGTCTGTCCCTCCTATCACCCACCCTCCCTAGCTTCATTCCTACTCTCTTTTCATAGATCCTGCTTTTTCCAAGACATTTTTTTACTGTTTTGACAAAAAAAAAAAGTGGTATTTTTTTAAGAAGTTTCTTCCAGTGTTGCCTTCATTTCTGGGTCTTTTGCTTTCACGTGGAAATTAGGTTAATTCTCTCAGCAGTTGCTTGTCTCTGTCAGGTTTCAAAACTTCTCAGCTGTTTTTTAATTATAACTAAAGGAAATGAACAGGTGTTCTAAAAACAAGTATAAACCCATGCTTTCATTTTGTCTGAGTAATTACACAATATTCACCATCCCTTGAGTCTCCTTGTAGCTCCAACTATATATTATATATAATAGAGTTGTGTGTGCTGGCTTATGTAGTGTTTGTGCTACAGACATGGACCACACCATTGTCCTCCTGCATCAAGTACTATAAACAGGTGGTCAAATAATAAAAATATCCATGGCAAAATTATGCAAAGTAGATGTTGGAAGTGTAATGAGAGTTATTCACCCAAGCAGCCATTGCTTCATCATTTTCTCAGCATACCAAGACACAATGGCTAAAAAACTTTACAAAAAAAGGAAACTTGATGGTATCCCCAAAAGATCCCTCTTGGAAATGTTGCTTCATGGAATGAATTTGCAATAAGGCAAATAATTTAGATATCTAGAGCAAGCCTGCTACAGATACGAGACACAAATATTAAAGTTCTCTGCTACTTCTGTGTTTAATCAAAACACGTTAATTTAAAATATGCATTTCAATCCTAGTCATTTCATATTGTATATATGTGTCTTGATAAAACAAATATAGGTCTAGTATTGTTTAATAAAAGAATAACAAAATGATTCCTGACATAATCACCTTTAAGCTTATCCCTGACCTCATATATTTTAATTATGTATAAGAGTTAGAAGATCGCCTGTGCAACAAGGAGCCCTTCATTACCTGTAATTCCTATTTTATAACTTTTTTGTTTGATCTGTTCCAGGATTCATTCCAAAGAAATTCAACAGAATAAATTATCATTCTCCCCAACCATTTGACTGTAGCTTTGAATATATAATGTACCCACCCATGTATATTATTTATGAAAGATTGATTATTCTTTCATCTCAATATCCCTTTTATGCCAAGAGAATTTTGGATTTAACACTTTCCTTCCTAGACATGAAGAATTGCTGTCCAAATGTGCTGCTGCATCCCACATGGGCACATCAAAGCCTGCTGAAAGCTCATCTGGGTACGTCAGCAGGAGCTGCAGTTACACTTTTGACTCACAGCTGCTAAAGATAACTCAAGGGAGGGGAAGGGGAATATCTGAATGGACTTTGTTATCATCCATGCCCTAAATGATGAAACATGCTCTTTTAAAGCTGGATCAACATGAAATTTTAAATTCAACTTTTAGCTCTGATTTAGTGCTTTGCTGCACTGGTTTTTGACCAGTGAGTGGAGTAGGAGGGAGATAAAAGTGCAAAAAAAATCTAGGCAAGTGGGTACAAACATGAACTAGAGGTACGTAGTTGGAAGCCATTTGTGTTTCAGTGGATTTGCTGTGTTTGTGTACATCGAATGAAAATAAATAAAACAGTATGTTTGTGTTGGGAAAATGCTGCATTTGCTTTTACCTCCAGGTTTTGGTAAACCTGGGAGCTTTGTGTTTCTCAAGGACAGATGGCTTCATCACCACTTCCCCTGCTCTGCTGTCAGTGACAAATCTCACAGCACACAGGGTACGATGGTGTCTCCTCATCCAGCAGTGAGGAGAACTTCATCTGGGGAAGGCATTTCCTTCCTGAGTCTGCTCGTGGGATGGTCTCACAGGAAAGGGAGAATTAAATGTGCTTTCTGTTGGTACAGCTCCTCCAAGGTGTGCACACAGTTCTCAGCAGCCTGGATCAGACATCAGCTCCTTGCTCAAAGAGGACTGTAGCAGTTATTGATTAGGGATGGATGCAAGGAATTCAGCTAGGATTGCTGAGAAATCCAGGAGCGATCTTTGGATATTACTTGTATTGTTCCATTAACCAGAAAAATCTTCACTGTGACNTGATCTTTGGATACACCATATATATATGGATATATATATTTGGATATTGTTCCATCAACCAGAAAAATCTTCACTGTGACTGCAAACTGTTCAAAGGCCTTTCTTCTGTCCACCCTTTGTCCAATTTGGATTAGCTCCATCTATTTTTTAATGGAGAAGCAGTTCCTAAGCAAAAGCCACTTTGGTGACAGTGAGATGAGTTACATGAAGAACATGGATGGGTGTTTGGGTCACCTAATGCCCCATGTGAACTTTGAAGGGTTTTACTGGTACACTTTGTACCAAATTTTATCTCCAAGTTGTCAAGCTTGACTGGTAAATGGATGGTCAAGGAATAGTTAATCTTGTAACTCCAGGGTTAAGGTCAAGGGTATCATTCACACCATCACTGCTGCTTCTTAAAGTTGATCTGTTCATCCTGCTGGGTGTCTTCATAGGTGCTTTGTCATGGGATGGTCTTTGCAAAACATGCAGCTGTTTTGTTTTCTGATTACTTTTCTGATGGTCAGTTATCTTCACTCCCTTCAATAAAATTATCCATTTTTGCTTGCACTTTTTGTAGAAATTCTGTTTCCTTGTCCATGCTAGGGGAGTCAGAACTAGATCATCTTCAAGTTCCCTTCCAAACCATTTTATGATTGAGTTACTTGGCAAAATAATTGAATTTTTGATCTAAACCCAATGTGAAAAAAGATCAAATGAAATATGGGTTTCCTAAATGATAACTTAAAATCTAAATAACATAAAAGTCATAAGGAAATATATTTTGCAAATGATGAGTTAATACCATGATTTAAAGATGTAGAATCAAAATAATTTCATGTTATGCATTTTGAGGAGGGAGGAGATTCTTTTGGTCAAAATAACTCTAGATAGAAAGCTAAAAGACTGCTGCAGGTTTTGGTTAAAAATGAATCAAAGTTTCACCTAAACTTGGTTTTGCATTTTATGATAAAAATATGTTGTCAGGTTGTCCAATAAGGTTATCTTTTGAAATGTGTTGCCTATGCAATGAGTAGAGTAGAAATTATTCAGTCATCACCCTGTCAAGGGCTGCATGATTCCCACTGGCATTTGGGAAGATGACGTGCAAACCAAGGCCCTAATTCTGGAAAGATGTCACATTCTCCACTTTATGCACAAAAACAGCCAGCAACTTCCATGGGACTGCAGTGGATATAAACTGCATTGCTGGCTGCTTTCCTGCAAGATGCTGTAGGAAAATTCACTCCCATAAAAGCACCCTGGATGTCTTAACTCTTGTTGGTTCTAAGAGCCATGTTCTTATCTTGAAAAGATTAGGCTGTGCAGTTTGGGGGTCTGAGTGCTCCCCAGCAGTTCAAAGGAACACATTTGCTTTCCAAACCTGCCAAATATTTGTTGGTTGGAAACTGTTCCTCAGTTTCTTCTTCTTTAAAGCTGCTCTCAACCTCTCCTACACAAAACCAGAGAGCAACACCTGCCAGAAGTATTGATTTATCACTGTTCTTCTGCAGAAATAATTCAAAAACATCTGGAATATTAATAACTTCTGTCACAGAGAGTGCAGCAGTATTGCCTTTCATAGCTGAATTGCACCAGATTATGGGTAACACTGGGGAATTTCTTGTCCTCCCATAAGATTGAGTTGGATGTAACTTTGTACAGCCCTGGTAGCAAAAATCTTAAAAATCCTTTTTATTTTCAATATTTTATGTCCCTTTGTTTCCTTATTCCACCAGTCTAGAAAGCTTTGTCCCATTTGTGTGTCCATTGATGTAACTTCATTTCTTGGTTTTTTTTATTGTTTGGGTTTTGGTGGGTTCTTTCTGAGGGGGCAGAGATGAAGGAATAGTTTGGGGAAGGTTAAGGCTTTTTCCCCATTGAAATTCTTACCTCCTTTTCTTAGAACAAAAAAATTCCTTTCTTTCTCTCTCTGCAACATAGTTCTGAGTTTATTTAAAGAAATTTTTTTTACAGTGGGAACTAAAGGAAGGCACTGGGCTCCCTTCATCAGTAGTGTGACTTAATCTGAGTCACTGGAGTCACACTCTGCTGAAGTGGCTCATGGCTGGAGGCTGTTTTTGCTCCATCACAGGGAGATTCTGAGTCTCAGTGTTTGACAGTGCTGGCTGGGGATCTTGTCTTCAACAAACAGTTGATGCTCAGACTTAGCTTTGCATGGCTGTGCTGCTCCCATCTGTTACCATGGCACTGCTCCTGCTCAAGGTGAAATGCCAGCTCTAATAGGGCAGAAGTGCCAAGGAAAGATTAGTTTGGATAGGAGGATTCAGCTCTGCTGTAAGATCCCTGTCTTGTGCAAGAATTCCCCCCTCCAGAACTGTGTCGTGGAGGAGCTGGGCTTTTTTCCATTTGCTGTTGCTCATTTCCCTCTGAGTTACCTTCTCCTCCTGAAGGCTGCTCTCCCCAACACTCTGAAGTCAGGGCTGGCCCCAGGCTTCAGTCTGCCTCCATCAGCACCCCCAGCTGAACAGCAGGCTCTGCCTAATTTGGCTTCAGTGAATGATTTCCTGTGTTTTAAGAACTAGCCAAGAATGCTGTGGTGATTATGATATCCCATCCTGTTAGTTCTTTGTATATCACACTATTTCTCTCACTACATGATCATTGTCCTTTCTCTTAAATAAACATTGCACCACTGAGCAGTTAGTGACTCAAAGAGTAACTTTGTAAGCATCTCTGTAAGTAAAGGGCTTTCTTTTTGTATTTATAGTTAAATTGATGTCATTGTTCTAAGGTCCTCGAGCCATTCTAATTGATCCTGAAGCTCTTAAGGTTAGAAGTTCTCTTCCTTCAAAGATATCCATTTAAATAATTTATCTGTTGCTCTTTTATTATACATTTCTTTTTGAACTTATCTTTCAGGGAAAAGGCAGTTAACAATGAGAAAAAAATGTATTTGCAGTCTCAGGTTTCTTTATCTGCTGGTTGATCAGGGTTTTTTCCTGCAGTACTTTCTATTCTATCCATCCTTTTGGGGCAAAGCCTGAAGATTTTGTCATTTTGGACCCACTTTCACTAAAGCTTGTCAGCATGATATTTTAGATAGCCATGCTGAAGTTGTGCACCTGAAGTCTTAAGGTGGATTTTTTCTGTTTCTGGATATATTTTGAAGCTGTTGGGAGGTTTCCTGCAGTTGTCATAGCCCTGGTGCAGTCTTCTGTAGTGTTTTATCTATGAACATGAGTCTGGAAAATCAGCAAGGTTGGAGTTATTTTATAAAAGGTTAGGAGAAAAGGTTGGCTGGGGAAATTGCTATAAACAAAGTGAATTGTTCATTGCAGAAGGAAAATGAACTTTCTATATGGAAGATTAACTGTCTATTAACTGCAGACCAGGAAGGGAGAGCAGACAGTTGCTCAGGATATATTAATTTGCAGTAGCTCAGTATCTCTGCCTCCCACTCAGTTAACGTCACTCTGTCTCTTTATTTTATTCTTCTCCAGAGATTTTTTAATTACCTTTTCTTTATTCTCTCAGTTCAAAACTAATGATGGAGTAATTATTAGTTGTAAATCAGAATGCCTGAAGATGAAGAGACCAGCACTAGAACTCAGGACCGCAGCAAACTCAAAGCTTCATCTCTTTCCCACAACATTCCTGGAGATTTCCAGTTGAGCAAGTTCTTAGTCTCAGGAACATCATTTTTGCATAGATGTTATCTCTACACCCTGGGATTAGCTAAGCAAACTACAGCAAAACGAATGTCTTAGCTGAGATGCCAACACACACAGAGTGCATGTTCTGCCATGGACCTTTCTGGATGTGAGAGGAAACAGCTTCCCCAGGTGTGACTGCTTGGGGAGATTGGAAGCAGGTGTTGGTTTTGGTGGACAATTTTGAGTTTTCTAGCCTGTCTCAGGAGCTCTGGGAAAGTGGGGCTCAGCTGAAATAAATGGGCAGGATGGTGTGGGAGGATGGTTTGTAGGAGAATAGAGATAGTGCTGAGGTCAATCTTACCCCTGATGAGTTGCAGCTGTACTAATTACCAAAGAGTAGGAACAGCTTTGCCTTTAATAGGTCACAGCTATGTCCAATAAAGCCTGCCCTTAATAGGGCACAGCTGTGTCCAATAAGGATGGTCCAATAAGGATGGGTGTTCTAAAAGAGTCAAGGATTTGGAATCAGTTGGCTGTGCTGCTGTGAAGATCTAGGGTGAGGTGTTTGTGTCAGGGACAGTAAGGGTCAGTGTGTGCTGCTAGGGACAGGAAGAGTCAGATATTTGTGTTAGGGACAGTAAGAAAGAGAGAAGGAGTCAGTGCTGCGAGGAGCTGCCCATGAGAACTCACAGAGAGAAGGTATGGAAGTCTCACAGTAAGATAATAAACTAATGGTGGCACTCAGTTCCCATCACTGTTGACTGGTGCCAAGCACTGATGCCAACAATTGGTGGCCTGTACAGGGGTGATTTCTGACAGGATGGAGTTGCTGTTTTTGTCAGACATGGGGGCAAGGGCAGATCTCAGCTCTGCTCCTCTTCTGCCTTCTGTGTTTTTTGGACAATATTATCTGTGTACAATGTACAGCAGCCTGAACCAATATTCGATGTGTTGTGAAGGCAGAGAAAGACCAAGGGAGGCCCATTTAACTCCAAAAATCAGAATTTTAGGTGAGGTGCCACACAGGAATAAGTAATAAGCTGAGATTTGGAGGAGGTGCAGTGCACAGATTTGCTCTGAGGTCTGAGCTGTGCTCGAGCTCCCTGACAGGTGTCTCCTCTGCTGAGTTTTGTTGTCAGGTGTCAGGCAGGAATTTGTGTGTGCCATGCACACACTCACCCATAAATAACTGATGAGTTTGCTGGGAGGAATTGTGGATGATCAACAGAACATGGAATAGCAGCTGCTGCATGGCTTTAATAAAACCCCTCAGAGTGGGGCACCAAGTGCTCAGAGAAGTCCTGGTGCCCTTCCAGCAGCAGAGCAAATTACTTGTGTCATTCGCTGTTGGTTTTGATGCAAACTTTGGTATTACAATGGCATTTATACTATTTTTTATGCTTGTCATAATAATTTATTTTAATTTAATTATTTATTGGAATTTTTAATTTCAAGTAAGGGATGAATGGCTCACACAACATCTTCTGAGCACTGCCTGCACTGCAAAGTGTAATAAGTAACCAGTTTTAAATATGTGAAATTCACATCAGCTTTGCATTTGTAAATTATCCATTTAATAATACCAAAATAGGAGATTTCAATTAATAGTTCTTGTGCTATGCCCCTTAAATGCTTTCTGTGGAGGTTTTTGTGATTTGGGCAGCTGAAATACCTGGCAAAGAGGGGGAGAATCAGCTGACAAACCAACAAATGCAGCAGCAAGAAATTATTTTAAAGTGGCACATCCTGCATTTAAAACTGTTCAAAATTCAGGTTGCATGCAGAAAAAAATTGAATATATTACCATTCATGGAGAAATTATAAATTCCAAATGAGTTGGAATATTATGCTCCAGCCATCTAAATGTAGAGTTCCTATACCAGCAGGATTGCTGGAATAGCATTTTATTTCCCACAGTGATGAAATTGGCAAATTCAACACTTAGTCTAGATTCTAGGAGGTTTTTTTTTCCTCCATGGCAATTGTGAAAATTGTAATTTTATTTATTCTATCAGAATTTAGTTGCTGGTGGTTAACAATTATGTGAGAATGTAGTAGCCTAACAGAAATTTCAGTACATATGTTTGGGATGAGAACATTAATATAGTGAAAAATGCCACTGGAATGTTGTAACATAAATTATTAAGCAATAATAAATGAAAACCAGAATGAATAACTGAAAGCCTTCTGAGTCAAGGTGATGCTTGCAATAAGTATTTTCACTGAAATACTTTTCCATGGATTAGTAGAATGTGAAAAACCCTGCTCCATAATAGCAGAGCATTTAGAGCATTGAATACCTGAAGCTGGAATTCTAATAATAAATTGGATTTAAAATCTCTAGGAATTTCAAGCAAAGAGTCCAGAATGGGCCACACTTGAGCCCCTCTGTATATCTGGTGTGATCTTCCCCAGCAGGGGTTTAACATTCTGTCCTAAAGTATTTGGAGATCTCGGAAGGAAATTAATTTGTTATTCTGTATTTTAGCATCATTTGGTAGCACTTATCTCCCTAAGGATCTCCTCCAAACTGCTATGGCTACTAAACTTTAGATTCCAAAGGACTCCCAGAATATTTAGAACAGATGTAGAAAATCAGCCAACCTGGAATATCATTTCCTTCTAATGACATTTGTGCTGTATATGTGAATCAAAAAGTCAAACAACATATTTCATTTTCATCACAACATGAGTTTTGTGTCTGACATTAACACAGGGTCAAATAAACATTGCATGGGAAGGAAATAAATCTGAATTTCAAGTCTGAAAGGGCAGTCATATTTCTTGAATGTTCTGAATGTCAGCTTTCTGATAGGAAACGAACACCATGGCGAGGAGTGGGGACATTTGGAGTTGTCTTTTGTATTCACATCCAAGTTTAATTTCTTTGAATCCTTGGTGTTTCCCATGCAGCAGTATCTTATGGCATTTCTAATGTTTCTCTTAAACTGCAGCAAATGAAAAGTTTTGAAAGGTCAGACCTTCTTTGCCATATCAAATAAAATAAAGCTAAGTTAATAGATGTTATTTAATAAAGTGGAAAATGATGTCTCACACAGATGTGTTGTTAAAGATGAACTTCCCTTTGAGTTTTGGTACCACAGAGTGTCTTGTAGATTTTAAGTTCTTCTAAAAAAAAATTATACTCGGTGTCCTAATAATAAATACAATGATTTTTTTTTTTTCAATCCTGAGCTCTATTGTGCCCTGTGATTATAATGGGAACTTATCATTCGGGGACAGACAGATTAATACAATCGTCCTCTGACCTACATGTCCTGGAAAATGAAATCTAATGTCAAAAATAAGAACAGTAAATTAATATTTAACTCAATAGCTGAGAGTAGGCAATATTCTCTCACTTAGTAATGCTAGAGTTTGATTTTATTTAGTTTGTTTGGTAAGAATAAGTAACGATGAAGTTCAGTGTAAGATAACCCCAGAAAATTTTGGTTTAGGGCTTTCTTAAGGGTGTCCACAGTTATTTCTGGTAAAAAGCTGAGACTCTCATTCTTCCTTGACAAAATGGGTCATAATCAGCAAATTTAGCTGCTGTTCTCTATAGTTAGATTATAATGGCCTGAATTTTCTATACCTAGGGATGAACTGTAATGTGATATTATTATTTTTTAACTTCTCCTTGTTCCTAATATGCTTGGGGCATATTTTTCTGTGTACTGAGTAACAGTTTTCTTTGAAATAATCCTCCTAGACTGAACTACCGTGTTCATGATGGTGAGTATCTGCTCTGAACAAATAAATAAGAGACAAGTTATCAAGAGGAGAAGTAAGGCAGGCTGTGAGCAGCTGAGAAGTCAGGGCGCTGTTCTGTCCCCAGTCTCTCACTGCTCTGGGGCTGGGTGTTAACGAGGCACTGCTGCTGCCAAGGCTCAAGCTCACCCTTGTTCAGCACACCTTAATTGAGTGACCATTCCCAGCTGGGAGTAGCTCAGTGACTGATTCTCAAATTTGCAGACAAATTTGGGTCCTTTTCAGGGCAGTGCTGGGAATCCCATTGCAGCGAGGAGGCTCAGCCTGCCCCCAGTGTCCTGCTGGGGCCTTGGGGGAACAAAGAAAAGGGTTTGGAGGATGTTAATTTTTAGATTTAGCATAAAACAAGTATTGTTTTTTAAAGATGTTTCCTACCTCTGAAAGGTAGAAAATCATATGTTGAACCATCTGCTTATGATTGTGATATTTTTCAAGTTTTTTAACATGAGCTAAAATTCCTATAGGAAGGAATTGCCTTTGAGATTGATTTTCCTAATTAATCAATTCTTTTAATTGTTTTCATTGTTCTGAAAGCAGAGAAACAACTGTGGGGGGAAAGGAAAATCTCCACAAGCCCTAGTTATTTTTTTAAATGAAGACCTAGATAGGAGGAATTTAGTCTCATCTTCTTTCATTATTGCCTGTGAAATGAGGTGAGAATATATAATCCTCATACTTCTACCAGTGGTTCAGTCAGGACACTGTGCAAGAACCAATTGTTATAGTAATTGAATTTCAGGAAAATTTATGAATCCTCTTCAATAATGTCAAGTTTATTGAAATCTAAAAATAAAGAAACAGAACACTAGTCTGTCTAACTAACCATTATTAATAAAGAAAACATACTGTACTTCACAGGAAATTAGTTTTCTAACTATTTGTGCTATTGTGAAATGTTACTGCATGTAATCATTTGGAAGGAATAGTTTCCAAAATGTGTCTTCAATGCATTTTCCAAAACATTAAATGAAGATCAGTGGAGATTTCCACACACCAAGGTGGCAATGGACAAGTGTAACTGAAGATAGGACATTGAAACCTTTCTATCATAATCTTCTGGTGAGGGGCTGGACAGGTCACTGTGCTCAAATACAAGAAATCTGAACATCCAGAAGTGCAACAGGATTTACATATAGATAATGATGATGATAACTATAATTATTATTAGCTGTTGTGTGTGGATTTGCAGTGTGGGAAGATTGAGTCATGATTTGCACATCCTTGTTCTGTTGAGCCAGAGCCTTTCGGTGGCAGGTGCAGATCATAAGAACCAAAACCAGTTTTGGGAGATGGTTGCTACACTCCTGAAGCCAGTCTCGAGTCAAAGACCTCATCCAAAATGACTCATTTGTGAACCCCCTGGGGTTGAAGCTGCCCACAGAAAAACCTCAATGCTCTTCTGTGCTCGTGGTGCCTGGAGGACAGAGCACATTGTCATTAATCCAGCAGTGTCACCTAGGACTGGATTGATGGAAATGATTTACAGAGGATTAGGAAATCTTGTTCTGTTTCACCAATAAACACTGTTACATTATCACATTTCAATAGCTAATTCTATCGCTGGGCCTTTTCTCCTGAAAATTAACATGATTTTCAGAGGGAAAATAATTACATGTCATTCATAATCCATTAACAACATAAAAATAAAATTGGGTGCTTATTTTCAGAGGGAGAAGTCTAGAGTATCTACACTTCCCTCATGTGGCATGTTAGTGTAAAGGTTTCCAAGAACCATATTAATCAAATAAAATCTGGTACCTAATGTTCCTTTTATTGGAATAGAATTATTTAGGAGCATCAGAATTAGACTTTAAGGAAAGGAGCTTTATTTAAAGACTTTTGCCTGTATTAGTGCTGGTGAATAGTGAAGGAGTTTAGGTACAGAGTTACAAGAAAAGCACATGAACATTGATTACTATTTTTTGCAATACAAGCAAATAAATACTAAAAAGCACAAGGAAAACCACTGAAGTTTGCCCCTCGTACAGAGATTGTCAGCACATCTCATACAGAAAATATCATAGGTCCCATTTTACAGACCAGGAGCTGAAGCACTGGAAAGGCAAATATTGCTGGTATTTAGGTAGGGACAGTTTTACTCTGTTTTGAGACCCCACTGTCAGTCTGTTCCCCAACCAGGCAACTTTTCTGTCCCTGCAGCAGAACCTGAAACTCCTAAAGAGACAGCACAAGTTGCTGGGAATTTTTTTTTAGGGACTGTTTAGTTCTTTTTTGGTGGGTTTTTTTTTTTGTTTTTTTTTTGTTTTTTTTGGTTTTTTTTTTTTTTTTTTTTTTTTTTTTTTTTTTTTGTTTTTTTTTTTTTTTTTTTTTTTTTTTTTTGTTGTTGTTGTTTTTGGGGGTTTTTTTTTGTTGTTTTTGTTTTCCAGCTCCCAAACCAAACACTTTAGGACACAACAGCTTTTTTTACTCCTTTTTTTTTTTTTAACTCTAAATAGGACAGGCAAAGCTAATGATTTTTCAAATGCATTTGTTGCTTTTAAGTGGCACTTGCCAGAGAGCCATTAGAGCCATGATTAATTCCTTCTGTCACAGTAAAAAAAAAAAAAAAA